>JANAVB010043418.1:10760813-11182889 GCA_029216955.1 Iris pallida | reverse complement strand
GGATAACATGGACATGGGGTATCTGCTACACCCTACTGAGGTGAGGGTGGCGCTAGCAAAATAGGGACATGGGCTTGATCACATAACACCTAATAATTCCCCATCCCCGAATAGTATTACGGATCCGACATAACACGTCATGACACGGGGTTGAGAGCAGGGGGCCAGCCCACTCCTAATGTGTGTCTATATAGTACAGGAACACGGAAAACATCTCATACCATATACCAAGAAAGTCCAGGAATAACATCTCATGACAGGATCCGTTGTATACTAGTCCGTGAACTGTCGTGTCAGGAATCAAGTATAACACTATGACTGAATCGGATATAGTAGATATCAAGATAATGAAAACTATCAGTGAATGTACTCGTCTGTGGTCCTGAGCTGATAGAGTGAACAGACGCTCAGAGCGATCACAGACCTAAGACAAGATACTATAAGTCAAACAGGACTAAATGCTGAAAAAGAAAACTAATACAAGTCATGAATGCAAGTCTAAGTCAAAACTAGGTAAATCTAGGTCTAACTGAGTCATACTAGGTCTTACTGGTTCATACTAGGTCATACTAGGTCACTGGAAGTCATTCCAAGTCAAACTAGGTCAATCGGGATCAACGGTTGACTTACAGTTGACTTTGGTCAAAAAGTCAACTCTGGTCAACCCTGGTCAACTCTAGGTCAACTCTAGTCAAACAAGTCTAATGTTGACCAACTGTTGACTTTCAGTCAACTGGTCAAGTCTGGGTTGGTTTCGGTCAAATCGGGTCGCTTTAAGGCTAAGTTTGACCTTCGGTTGACTTTTGGTCAAAACGGTCAACCGACGTCAAAACTAGTCTTAGAGTACCATATTTGATCATTACCACCACGGAGATCAAGTTCTAACACTATCTTAGGCTTCTAACACAATATCCCACTTCTAGGCAAAAACTAGTATTTACCCTTCTAAGTAAATCCCGATACCTTGTCTAAACCAATGAAACCTCACAATACCCATGGAACTAGTCTAGGCTCCTTAGGGTAGCTAAATATCAACCTATCTAAGGTTTACCTACCAAGAAAATTGGGTATCCTAATATCTAGGTCATGTTAGGATACGGGGTATAGTTTACCCTATTACCTATTTCTACGTCATGAATTTACCCTTCTATCTACCATACTCACCCCACACTCATACACACACTCACACACAACACCTCACCCTCACATAGACCTCTCCCTAAGTTTTCTAATAGGTTTCCTACTAGTTTGCACATAGGCTAACTATAGGCACTCACTAATAGGTTCTCACACACATACACAACTCACAAAACACCCTATAACTACACACACACACAAGCAACTAATGTGGACTATTTTGGGGTTGTTGTGGACTGAAATTGGGTCCTCTCCCCTCACAAACATCTCACAAACACCCCCCCAAATATAATATACATCCATATATAAACCCCTCTCTCTCTATATATATATATATATATATATATATATATATATATATATATTATATATATATATATATAATATATATCAATACATATATTAATATACCCATATATATATAACTAGATAGATGTAAAACTAATAGACTAAACTCACAACCATAGTCCTCCATAAATCTGAACTGAAATCTGGGAGCATTTCTCCCCCTCTAAAATACCACACAAATCACCATATACCATATAAATATACCCCTTATATAACCATATATATATATATATATATATATATATATATATATATATATATATATATATATATATATAGATGCATATAACTAATTAACATAGCATTATGCTTCCAAACTCAACCAAAACTCCCAACCCATTCAGCCCAAAATCTAGACAGCCCCTATATGCCATGAACAACATCACAACATCACATAAATTAATCACCATTTATATATATATTATATATATATATATAATATATATATATATATATATATAGAATAAATATAATATCTATATATTATATATATTATATATATATTATATATATATTTATATATATATATATATTATATATATATCTATATAATATTATCTATATATATATATCTATATATATATATATATAATATATATATAATATATATATATAATTATTCTATATATATATATATATATATATATATATATATATATATAATATATATATATATATATATACCAAAACACATAGAATAATATTACATTAAGATACTCTCATGGATCATCTCTACAACATTAAAATCTGAGATTAAATGAAAAACCACACAAAAGCAATATTTTAACATCATTCATGGGTCAAAAAGGGGCCTTTTTCCTAATAGGACACAAGCCTACAAGTGGACACTCCTAAAAATGTCAAAAGGACACAAAAATGGTTTCTAATGATGGTATCACCATGAGAATCATCATGGAGGGTTCCTACATGATCTACATGAGAAAAAAATGAGTTTTGGGGAAGAAATCACCTTGGTTTGAGAGCAAAAATCAATGGAGCTTTCAAAAGCAAATGGAGCCTTTGGAGAAGAAGAAGAAATAGATTGGAATGAAATAATAAAGTGATTTCTCTCTCCACCCTATCTCCATGTTGTGGCCGGCCACCCCTATGGTTTTGTCCTATTTGATTAATTACAAGTTTGCTCTCCAATTAATTAAATGGCTAAAAATTGGAAAAGGGTGAACCGGGGGTAGTTTAGTCAAACCGAAACCACTAATCTCTAACTAATTATTAACTAAAATAATGGTCTAGTCTCTAACCAAAATATCTAACATGTGGGCCATGGTTAGCTAGTGTGTGGGCCCGCTAAGGTCAAAATACCCCGGGTCCCCGAAAAAAGTCAAAACAAGTCGAAATGAATTGAAATTCGAACCCGATTCAAATAACCCCAAAATAATACAAATAATAAATAAATAATTTCAAAATAATTTTTAAAGTGGAAAATGACAAAAATACCCCTGTTTCTGGAAACTGGGAGTGACATCTGCTGATGCTTCAATTATCTGCTTTATGTTTCACTGCGTATTGTCTATATTGTCTATTTTGTCATTGTACAGGTCTTGGCCTTGTGCAAGCGCAACTTAGACTTGTACGACATCACGCCCAAGTGAGGACGAACGATTCCATAGAGTCCGAAGCGAGGACGAAAGGACTCCGCGGGATCGGAGCGTGACAAGAAGTACAAAATTGCTCCGAACACGTAGAAATATAACTTTTTTTACATTTACAATTCACATATTCTATTCATTTTAATTACTAAGTTTAGTTGGACAAATATATGAAAGTATGTGAGCCATCATTCTTGGTTTTTGTATGTAGAATATAGTGATAATGGATGATATTCTTTCCTTGCTCAGTTTACATGTTGAACCTTATATGACTATATTATCATAATATTAGACTGGTTAGAAAGAAATCACAATATTATTGTGTCACAATATTTAGACAAACTTTGTCTTTGCTTATATTTTATGAAGCCATAATTCTTTTGACTTACTAAAAATAATTTAGTCACAAGAAAATAGTTAGTGAAATTGTAAATTCTTTTAAATCTAAAGTTCTAAAAGTTAAGATTATTTTGGATACAAGCTGAAGGGTCCTTCTGTCAACCGGACGTAAATAGTCTTAAGCGACACGGTACTTAATCGTCCCCCTGTGGATCTCCGCTAGCTGGAAACCGGCCCCTACAACTAACCCAAGTTAATCAACACTTGATAGATTAAAGATTTCTTAAGGTTGATTAGCAAAATCACTTAAACTATTATTCTAATACTTTAGACTGCCATTTTTGTAAACATGGCTAGTAACGATAAATCTTTAGAGCCATGGCTGAAAGATACTATGTCTTACTTTAAGAGATGACAAAGTTAGCTAATTTTTGACTCACTATCCTAAGGCTTATATCCACAATTAGTGGAATCATACATTTTGTTAATTGGATTTTGATGACATAGAGTATGATTTAGGAGTAATCCAAACATTTGGCTTAGTCAAACCAAAAGTTCCTAAAGAATGAATTACAATTGGTTTCACAAAATTTAAAGTATTTCCGAGTCATTATATGATATTTTCTTTGGACATAAAATACTAAAGATCACTAAGTTCCAGTATAAGATTTCATCTGTGGAACAACTTATATACTCATAAGTTGATAAGTCCTTGTGACAAACTAGCAAAGCTAGGAGTATCAAATAATTTGAAATTGTATATTTAACATAGTTTATGCTGAAGTTGAATGGCTCACATATCTTACTATGTATATATCAAATAGATTAAGGCCAATTGTATTCATGCTATGACTTCAGATATATTGAAACTGAGTAGATCAAGCATCTTATTATGCATATATAATCTAGATATTTTGTACCTGTTATTTTTATAAATTATACTAAAGAACTGCTAAAGCATGATATTGTGAATTCTAAGATGAACATGTATCTACAACTGCATTTCAAGACATTAAAAGAGCCTAAAAGGCAAAAATGTGGTTATTGACAATAAAAGTCATAAAAAGAACTTTACAGATCTCTTGACGAAGAGTCTGTTTACTCTTGACGAAGTGTTTTCCTAGAAAATTAATCCTAGAATCATCGAGGGGTAGGGTTAAGCCCATAAGTAAGTCACCAGCGGTGGCAATCCAACCGAGTCTGACTGGAGATCCCAAGAAACCGGTTCAATGGGTAGGAACAAGCTGGACTTAGGTGACTATTATGGAACACTGACCTGAGATTAAATTCTCTTAAAATAAATGTCCAAGTAGCTGTACATGTGTACATGGATACCCCATCACTATGGTGACAGTGTTCTAGAATAATATGGTTAGGGTAAGTTTTAACTATTAATAAGTCCAAGCATGATATACAGGGTTGACTCATATCACCAACCCTTAAGGACTTACCTATATGAGAGGTCGTAAAGGCCACGACTGTAGGACATGACGATCCTAAACGACTCTCATGAATGTGAAAAAGTGCGTATGGCCAAACAAATGTGCCACCCGATAGACCCAAGTATCTCTAGCGTACTATGTGTGCTATTTTCTAAATCTTGTTCAAGAAGACTGATTCAAGGCATAGTCCATTAAGCTCTTCTTCAGAAAAAGATAATAGTCACTACATGAGATTCAAGGCTATAGTCCATCTCATCTATATATAGTATATAACTGTCCATGAATTCTCTTATTCTTCTCTTATTTTTCTTTCATTCTATTACTTCAAAACTTGACCTTTGGGGGAGGGGGATTTTGGTTGTGTGTGTATGTGTCCGCATACACACATGAGCAAAAGCTCATGTTCCTCACTACTTTTAGTCCCACATCGGTTGGGCACTAAGAAGGAATAGTGTATATATTAACTTCTCTTATTTGCTCTCTTGTGAAGTATTGTGGGTGCCCTATGGGACACACGTGCGCCACCGTCGTCGTCCGGTCCGGCTCGGTTTGGTTTGGTTCGGTTCGGTTCAGTTCGGCGTGCATAGTGGGTGCGGGTACGTACCCACATCTGCGGGCGCCAAATGTCGATTCGATTTTCTTTCGGGTTCGGGTTCAGTCCCTAAAATTCTTTTTGCTCATATTAATTTTTGACCGTTTATGAATCATAAATATTTGAACGTTGGACAGTAAACACATATTGTTTTTCCACATTAATCCAAACGTTACATCTATTGATTTTCTACATTAATCCAAATATTTCAACATATTTTTTATGTGCCTTCTGTAGGAACGAAATAGTAAAGCGTAATACTCTAGAGGGGGTGAATAGAGTTGGCAGCGGAATAATGCTAATTAAAAATTGTTAGCAGCACAATCACATAATATTAATCACAACTAAAATAAAGTAAAGATAGAGTTAAGAGAGCAAAAACAAAGACAGCGATGTATACTGATTTCCCTCTGTTGAGGACTAATCCAGTCGGTAGAACTCTTGCTACCAGTTGAATCCACTATTGGATAAACCGCAAGTTTTCTTACGAAGTCCTTACAACTTCTACAACGCGAGCTTTGATACGAAGAACTCATCCAACTTCAAATGTGAAGAGGTATTCTTCAATCAAGCCTTCTGATTACAATCTCTCAGAAACTTCTAGACCGTACCGTACTGGCAAATCGACTAGAGGATTGTAACTGGATTGGGATCTGAAATTGAAAGCTCTAGAAAACTCTTTTGGAAGACTGAAAGATTTAGATAGAGAGAAGATTGAAAGTGAATGAGTGAGTTGAAATGATCGAAATCCTTCTCTATTTATAGGAGTTCCAAAGGCAGACTTCTGACAGAATTCGGGCAGAATTCGGACAGAACTCTATGAGCAAATCTCGGCCAAATCCGCAACTGCAGGAGGACCAAGTAACAAGGATTCAAAATCACAACGGCCACCAACCGAACTCTGGCCGAACTCTGGCCGAACTCGGTCCTAGTTCTGTCAGGGTTAAGTCAGGGTTTAGTTAGGGTTTTTAAAAAGCTTTTTGGTGATTTTTGAAAACCTTTTTGAAAACCTTTTTGTAAACCTATTTGAGAGGTCATTTTAAAAACATTTTGAACTCATTTAAGGGTAGCCTATTTGCCAGTACGACTCGGTATACAACATATTCCTAGACTCAAATAAAATGAAAAATACATTGCATAAGGAATTACAGACTCGAGTAGGCAAACAATCTTCGGTCTTGAATTCAGTGGATAGCCATTCTTGATCATGTCCAACAGTCCGAGATGTTCCGACTAGCTTCGTATATCCAGACAGAGTTTAATCAATTATTAAAATCAGGTTGACCATATGACCAATGGGCCAACAATCTCCTCTATTTTGATAATTGACAAACTATGAATGATATAACATTAAGCTTGTTCAAAATATCAAAAAGTAGAATTGTTCAAATCCTGTATTATCTCAAAAACTCAAAAAAATGTTAGATCTTTTAATTTTTCTCCCCCTTTGTCACTTAGCAAAATAATTGCAAAAGATAAAGCTCCCCCGCAATCAATGCATAAGTAACAAATAGTGAGAAAACACATCTAAAAGAAATAGGGCATAAAACTAGAGAAAATATCACAGGCATGTATTGTAAAAAAATTATCACAGGCATGTAATTTACAGGCAGTTTATAAAGAATAAGCAGTATAAGAAATAGTGCTATCATAAACTGAGACTGAAACAAAGTGCTGAAATAAACTGGAATGCCAATAAACTGAGCATAATAAACATGTCCATGAAAATAAAAGAGTACTGAAGCAAACTAGAAAGTGCTAATAATAATAAAAAGTAATGATAATAACTTGAAATGTCGGAGCATTTCCAAGTGTACAATAAAATATCACTCAAAATCATATAGTCACATCTTATCATCATCATCATCATCATTAGCTCGACCAGCATGTCCTGAAGTACCAGCTCCAGAGGTACCAGCGCCAGAAGGATGAGGAGGGGCACCAGCATAGAACTCACCAACAAAGTCACGAGGTGGAGCACGATCAGGACGGTACCAATCATAGGCGTTACCGGGCTGGAAGTAGGCATGAACAGCCTCATCCTCACAGCGGTAACTAGAGAAAGCTGGATCTCTAGGGATGGAACCGGCTGAATGACCAGTCTGGGCGAAACGAAGATCAGCTAAGGAATTTGCAAGCGCCTGATAGCGGGTGACGTCGCGGAACTCACGCTCGCGAGCCATATCCGTCATCGAGACGTACAAAGCAGATAAATGGATGTATGTCCTCAAATGTCATGGCATACTGATAAGGTGGTGGAGGAGGTACAGTAGGAGAAACAGGAGGTGGAGCTGAAGCAGTCATGCTACGACGAGATAACTGAAGAAACTTGGGCTCAGGGTCCCGAGTACAAGTCGACAGATCGATATCGAAGCGCTGAAAGATGTGTGGAAGAATCATCGCGTAAGAGAGATTTCTATCTCTTGCACGATAACTATCCGTCATCTGAATCATGGTCTTAGGGGCAGAAAATGGAATCCCCTAAGAATATGGTACATGGCGGACAACTCAAGAGAAGTCACATCATCCTTTGAAGTAGATTTTGGAAGGATAGTGGAATAGATGATGCGATGCAATTCATAGTTAAACAAGTTCAGGTTGTTAGCCTTGAACTTTCCAGAGCGTACTCTATCAGGTGCACAGAGTTCCGCTTTGAAACTTGCGAGTGTCGTGCCTTCGGGAAAATCAAATTCAGTGATGTCAACTAGCGGTTCACCTTCGTTAGGGATGCCAAGGATCTCCGCTAAGAGATCATTATTGAAATTGATATCAATACCTCCAACACGAGTGCTCACATCAAAAGTGTTTAATATGAGATTGCAATAAAATAATCTAATGGCATTAGTTGCTATAGGGAAGCAGATTTTAACAAAAAGATGTAACCCTAATGCCTCAAAGAATGACGATGATCAGGAAATACAGTCCATTTGACTGGAGCGCCTGTGTATGGATCTCATGGAGAAGTCTCCATACCACAGTAGGGCTTGGTCTAGGGTTTGAAAGAAAAATCCGTCGAACGTACCGTCGCTCGTTTGGACCGGCGAGAAGAGGGAATCCGTATGCGGATGCGAAGATGACCCTTCCTCACTAGGGTTCGTCTTCTTCCTCTTTGAAGGATTGAATTTGGGTGCCATTTGTACAAATTGAAATAAAAATCACTAATTGAAAAGTGAAGAAATGGAGTTATACCTCCCGAAATCAAAGTATGTCGAAGAGAACGATGAACTCCGCATGAATCCAAATTTTGGATTGATTTCACCACTTGGATTGGAAGAAGGAGGGTGGTGAAAAGCTAGGGTTCGGGCCTCCTTCGCGGCTGCTGCCGATGTTGTGATTAGTTTGAAAGCAATGAAGAAGAAGGGCTGCTCGGGTTCTGTATATATATCTGACACCCTCAACCGAACTCGGGCCGAATTCGGTCAGAGCTCTGGCCGAATTCGCCTAGTGTTCTTTATGGTTGATTTTTCATTCTTTTTTATTGTCTCATTTCAAATATTTAATTCAAAGATTAGTCATTTCAACTTCAAGTAACATAATTAATATTATTTTATAGATTAAATGTCGTTACACAGCGACTGTTTCAGATTAGCTGTAGGAGTACTGTCCCAGCTGGCGGAGGTTCACCGGGGAACTCTTAAGTACCGCTACGCTTCAACCGTAGTTGTGGTGACAGACAGACTCTTTATTGGCTTGTCTCTAACACAGTTTTTGCATAATGATATATAATCATAAAACAAAATTAATTAATATTATTGACGTCCAAAATTCCTAATTCTCGACGTAAATAATTGAAACGATCTTTCATTAGAGGTTTAGTGAAGATGTCAACTAGTTGATTTTATCTATGTCACAAGGTTTATATCTCCATTTTGATGATGATCTCTAAGAAAGTGATGTCGAATCTTGATATATTTAGTACGGGAGTGACATACTGGATTCTTAGTCAAATTAATAGTGCTCGTGTTATCACAGAAAAAGAAATATGTGTATAAAATAAATCATAGTCTTCTAGGGTTTATTTCATCCACAAAATCTGAGCACAACAACGTCCTGTGGCGATGTACTCAGCCTCTGTTGTTGATAGGGCTACAAAATTTTGCTTTTTACTAAACCATGAGACTAAAGCCTTGTCTAAGAAATGACATGTGCCACTGGTACTTTTCTATCAACTTTGCATCCAGCAAAATCTGCATCCGAATAACCAATAAGGTCAAAGGACTTAGTTTTGGGATACCACAAGCCAACAGAAGAAGTGCCCTTAAGGTATCGAAAGATACGCTTAACTGCGGACAAATGTGATTTCTTTGGGTTAGCTTGAAAACGTGCATACAGGCAAACACTAAACATTATATCTGGACGACTAGCAGTTAAATAAAGTAAACTACTAATCATACCTTGATACTTACGTGTGTCGACTGGCTTGCCTTGTTCATCTGAATCAAGCTTAATTGAAGTTGCCATTGGAGTGCCAAGAGGTTTGACATTGTCCAGATCAAACTTCTTTAGCAGGTCTTTTGTGTACTTGGCTTGATTTATAAATGTTCCATTATCAGTTTGTTTGATTGGCAATCCGAGAAAGAATTTCAGCTCTCCTATCATGCTCATCTCAAACTCATTCTGCATATACTTAGAAAGTTTTTGACACAGAGATTCATCAGTAGATCCAAATATATATCATCTACATAGATTTGAATTAAAAGAAGTTTGCCATTAAAGACTTAATAAACAGTATAGTGTCAACCTTACCTTTTGAAAAACCGTTGTCAAGAAAAGAGCTTAGACGATCATACCAAGAACGAGGGGCTTGTTTTAAACCGTATAAGGCTTTCTTCAACTTGAAAACATGATCAGGATTTTTGAAATCCGTGAAACCTGGAGGTTGTGCTACAAAAACTTCTTCTTTTTAAAACCATTTAAAAAAGCACTCTTGACATCCACTTGAAATAGTTTAAAATCATGAAAACATGCAAATGCACATAACATGCGAATGGATTCTAATCTCGCAACTGGGGCATAAGTCTCATCGTAGTCGATACCATTTTCTTGATTATATCCTTGAGCTATGAGTCGAGCCTTATTACGAGTCACTAAACCATTCTTATTTAGTTTGTTTCGGAATACCCAACGGGTGCCAATGACCGGATGATCAATAGGCCTGGGAATAAGTTCCCAAACTTGATTCCGTTTAAATTGGTTTAATTCCTCTTGCATAGCATCTATCCAAAAATTATCACTACATGCTTCATCAATAGTTTTGGGTTCTAGCTGTGAAATAAATGCAACACTAGAAACAATATCTCTACTGGATGTACGCGTACTTACTCCTTTGGTATTATCACCAATTACCAAATCTTTTGGATGATCAGCTGTAAATTTCAACCTTTTCGGTAGATTCTGAAGGTAGCTGGTTCCTGGATCTTCTCTAGGAGGTTCAGCTAGTGCAGAGCTTGGTTGAGGATCAGCTGATGTTGAGCTTGATACAGTCAGATCTTCATCACTGTCATCGATAGTCATTTGATTTAGTTCATCAAAAGTGACGTTGATTGACTCTTTGATGATCATGGTTCGTTTGTTGAAGACCCTGTATCCTTTGCTCTTGGCCGTATAACCTAAATATACCTTCATCGGCCTTTTCATCAAATTTTCCCAAATTGTCTTTTGTATTAAAAAAAACATTTACAACCAATATTCTAAAGTATGAAACAGATGGAATTCTATCAAACCATAACTCAAATGGAGTCTTCTTCAATTTGGGTCGAATTAGAACTCTATTGAGAACAAAACAAGCTGTATTGCAGCTTCAGCCCAAAAATATTTGGGTAGACTAAACTGGTTTAACATCACTCTGGCCATTTCGGTTAGATTTTTGTTCTTACGTTCCATAACTCCATTTTGTTGTGGAGTCCTAGGGCAGGAGAACTCGTGTACAAAACCGTGTGTGTCATAAAATTGCTCAAAATCAGTATTCTCGAATTCGCCTCCATGATCACTTCTGATTCGAGTGATCATGTAACCTTTTTCATTCTGTACCTTCTTGCAAAAGGCGACAAATTTGGATAATGCATCATTCTTGCGTGTCAAGAAATATACCCACGTGTATCTAGAGAAATTATCTACAATTACGAAAGCATAAAGTTTACCTCCGAGGCTAGCAACTCTGCTAGGACCAATAAGTCCATATGAAGCAATTATAGAGGTCTAGTAGTACATACTGCGTTTACTGACTTGAATATGGATCTGGTAGCTTTGTTCTTTTCACATTGGCTGTATACCGAATCCTTCTTGAATGTAATGTCCGGTAAACCGCGTACTAGCTTCTATGTGGATAATCTTGAGATTGTATCCATATTAGCGTGGCCGAGTCTCATATGCCACAGATGACTCTCATCACTCTTGGCCATTAAGCATCTACCTGAAATGTTAGTTTCTTCTAACAAATAGAAAACATATATATATTGCCTTCCCTGATACCTTCAAGATAGTACTACCAGTTGAGCTATCAACTATAGTACATTTGTCTTTGCCAAAGTTGATTCCATAACCATGATCAGCTAAGTGACTTATGCTGAGTAGATTATGTTTTAACTCGGTAACCAGACAGACATCCTTAATCACAGGATAGGGAGACTTACCAACATCATCGATACCAATAATATACCCTTTCAAGTTATTACCGAAGGAGACATAGCCTTCCTTCTTTTTCTTCGACAGTGTTGCAAATGTGTAGCGTCACCTGTCATATATCGTGAGCAACCACTGTCGAGGATCCATTTGCTTCTAGCATGTGAAGGGTGTTCCACCTGATCGAATGCCATAAAGCATACGTTTGCAGCGTCTTCTGATTGTTTGTCTTCTGAGTCGCTGGCTTCACTTTCATGCCATATGCTGGTTTGGCATACTTTCGTGAGGTCGATCTCTTCAGGTTCCCTTTTCATACCTGTTGCTCTTCTTGCTTGATGATGAGTTTGTGGGACAATCCTTCTTCATGTGTCCCTTCTTCTTACAACCATAGCAGACAGCATCTTCTTGATACCAGTTGTTGTTGTTGTTTTCTTTGACTCTCTTCTCATGTCTCATAAATCTTTTGAACTTCCTTGCTAGGATGCTTGATCTGCAGCGTCAGATCCACTGCTGTCTGAATCACCTTCAACAGCTGTTCTGTGCTGAGCTTTGAGAGCGATCGTCTTCTCCTTTGGTGCAGGCTCTTCAAAATCTTGTAGCTCCAGTTCATGAGTGAGTAGCTTACCCATGAGTACTTCGAGTGTCATCATAGTGAGGTCGTTTCCTTCAATAATAGCAGTAGCCTTTGGAATTCAGTTCTTGGTGAGAGCTCGCAGGAGTTTGCGAATCTTTTCATGGTTACTGTAATCTTTGCCTAAGGAGGACAAGGATTTATAATATCCAAGAATCTCTCGAACATTTGTGTAACTGTTTCGTTGGGCTTCATCTTGAATGCCTCGTACTCTTGAGTAAGTCTGCTGACTTTAGATTCTTTGACTTGAGTCGTGCCTTCATGTGTGACTTCAAGTAGCTTCCACACTTCATTAGCCGTTGTGCAGATAGACACCCTGTTAAATTCAGTTCTGTCTAAAGCATAAAAAAGAGCATTAATGGCACGTGCGTCAAGACTGACCATTTTCTTTTCTTCCTCTGTATATCTGCTATAGGGTTTTTCAACTAAAACTCTATCAACATTTATACGAGGTGGCTTTTGATAGCCATCAAGAACAATGGACCATAAATCAAAGTCAAGTGATTTCAAGAAGAAACTCATCCGTGTTTTCCAATATGTATAATTCGTACCATCAAATAGTGGGGGTCTGTTTGTGGCCTGGCCTTCACTTGTGAATTTCACAGTTGCCATGTGTTGTGCTGTGATCTATATAACAGTTAATTAAAATGAATAAATAATTATACTGTTACCTTTGCTTTACCTGTAAAACCTGCTCTGATACCAATTGTAGGAACGAGATAGTAAAGCGTAATACTCTAGAGGGGGAGTGAATAGAGTTGGCAGCGGAATAATGCTAATTAAAAAATGTTAGCAGCACAATCACAGAATATTAATCACAACTGAAATAAAGTAAAGACAGATTTAAGAGAGCAAACGCAAAGACAGCGATGTATACTGGTTTCCCTCTGTTGAGGACTAATCCAGTCGTAGAACTCTTGCTAGCAGTTGAATCCACTATTGGAAAAATTGCAAGTTTTCTTACGAAGTCCTTGCAACTTCTACAACGCGAGCTTTGATACGAAGAACTCGTCCAACTTCAAATGTGAAGAGGTATTCTTCAATCAAGCCTTCTGATTACAATCTCTCAAAGTTCTAGACCGTACCGCACTGGCAAGTCGACTAGAGGATTGTAACTGGCTTGGGATCTGAAATTGAAAGCTCTAGAAAACTCTTTTGGAAGACTGAAAGCTTTAGATAGAGAGAAGATTGAAAGTGAATGAGTGAGTTGAAATGATCGAAATCCTTCTCTATTTATAGGAGTTCCAAAGGCAGACTTCTGACAGAATTCAGGCAGAATTCGGGCAGAACTCTATGAGCAAATCTCGGTCAAATCCGTAACTGCAGGAGGACCAAGTAACAAGGATTCAAAATCACAATGGCCACCAACCGAACTCTGGCCGAACTCGGTCCGAGTTTTGTCAGAGTTAAGTCAGGGTTTAGTTAGGGTTTTTAAAAAGCTTTTGGTGATTTTTGAAAACCTTTTTGAAAATCTTTTTGTAAACCTTTTTGAGAGGTCATTTTAAAAACATTTTGAACTCATTTAAGGGTAGCCTATTTGCCAGTTCTACTCGGTGTACAACATATTCCTAGACTCAAATAAAATAAAAAACATTGTATAAGGAATTACAGACTCGAGTAGGCAAACAGATCTTCGGTCTTGAATTCAGTGGATAGCCATTCTTGATCATGTCCAAGAGTTCGAGATGTCCCGACTAGCTTCGTATATCTAGACAGAGTTTAATCAATTATTAAAATCAGGTTGACCATATGACCAATGGGCCAACACCTTCATCCAGCATCAATTACGTCCTTAAAGTCCATCCATCGGCTACAAAGTTTTATGCCTATATAATTAGCCTTTCTTCTCCTTGGACACAAAACTCTCTACGGAATCTCTCTCTCAAATTCGTCTCTTGCCGAAGTTCTTTTTGTTCCTTATATTCTCGCTCTGGGCAGAGCTAAGTCAGGGTCAATCTCTCCGAGTTGTGTGCGACGACGGAACACCGATAGAGTTGAGGTTTTACCACTAGGTGCATTCAAAAAGTCTGCACATAGACCCGAATTAACTCTTAGGGTACTTGTCACGCCCCGCTCCCGTAGGAGCGATCGTCCTCGCTAAGGCGTGATGTCGCACGAGCCTAGATCGCGCTCGTGCAAGGCGGGTTCCATAACGGCCGATTTCAGCGAATGCGACAGGGTCGTCGCACAGAAGTCCCATGCAGAGACATTGAATAATAGCAGCGGAAATTAGAACAAACACAAGCCATTCAGAAGAAACTCTTTTATTGATATTGAAACAAAGGTTACAGTGGGGCAAGGCCAATATTACAATCACTCAAGCTCACTCATCTCACATTTACAAGTTCACTCAGCTCTCTCATCTCTCAATTACAAGTCTTGATCCAGCGGAAGCTTCGGAAGGCGATGCCCATACATTATGTCCCGTATAAGTCTTTTCTCCAAGCGGTCGCGCGCTTCTAGTCGCCAAGGAACTTCGTGCCTCGACGCATCCAAGCGAGCTCCGCGCCACGAGCTTCTACCTGTGCCTGCACATGAAAACTATGTGGTGTCAGTACTCAACTGTACTGGTGGAATGAGCTCCTCGTCCACCCATACAAAACCCGCATGTTTTATTTACTTTGTGCAACATAGTCCCTTTTTATCAATTGTCTTTCTAGTCTTGCCTTAGGATCAGTTTTAGGACCCGCGCCTTAGCGCAACTTGTGTATCAGAACCATCCCGTGCTTGTGATGTTAATGTTAACTCATACTTTTGCCTTAGACCCTTATCATGCCAATAACATTAACCTATCAAGTCGTGTTTGCCTTACGGCCAAAATCAGAGACCATGCCTCGCAACTCACTAGAACTTAACCATATCGCCGCTTCGCGGCCCGTGCTACTTTGATAACAAACCGACCCAAATCAAGACTTGTGAATCCAGTGTCACTTGACCAACTTTGTCTTGCGGCAGTTTTCCAGACACAAACTCAACCAACTTATACAACTTATATGCCGACAACTTAAACTCGACGCCACATCTCGTGCCGAAGCACGTTGGCTATGTTGTAGCCATTCTTAAGCCCAAACATTTGTACTCTAACTTGTACATACACATTCAGCAACTCAACTCCATCCAAAGGCACTCACGCGGATTGCCGCCATGCCAACTCATCTATATGATTTGGTCACTAACACCACAAGCTATCGTGGACTTATAGCCTTGCCATTCGGCGACCCTTTCAGCGCAAGTAGCTAGCTCCGCTGAAAGTTCCCGAATGACCCGAGCGGTTCGTCCAGCTACGGCTATACCGTGTTTCCCTCCGGAACGAAGCGGTCCCTCGGCGCCCAGGGTTGTCGCTCGTGGAAACTTTACCTTGTCGACAAGTTGTCCAATGACCATGCAAGACTCGACTCAAACTGACGTCTCACACAGTCATCCTTCTTTCAATGTTACCATCTCTTTCAAACCAATATCAAGACTTCTATCCTTGAGATCCCTCGACGACCCACGGTCGCGAGCCTTCTCCGTTGATGTTCCTTGAGATCCCTCGACGACCCACGGCCGCGAGCCTTCTTCGTGTTACCATATCATTTCATTCAACTCAATGCATATTCGATAGTCCTTCCTTAAGATTTTACCTTGAATCATATACCTTGCCTTAGACACTAAGCCCGTGCATCGTGCCTTAAGCCAATCATGCTCTACGTGATACTCCTGCCCAAGTCGACGGGCCTTTGAGATCGAGGGACTACTTAACTTGACAACCGCAGAATGAGCGGTACAGCACTTGGAACGACTTAGGTCGACCGGCATAACTTTGCCTAACTTACTCAAGCCTACGACTTAACCCGAGGGACGAGCAAAGGCTATGCCAAGCCTTGCACAATGGAACCGTGCACGCTTTATCAAGCGTTCATGTGGACGACGCCTATGACTTAGGCTAACTCTCAGCTTTTGCACCGAAGACCAACATTCCATCTCCCAAGCCACGGGATGAAGGACCGAGTGTCATTTTCAAGCACGTCGTGCACCAACTCTAAGCCGACCGTTGGACCTTTTTCCATGTTCTAATTATTTCAACCCGTCGGGATTATTCCCTTAGATATGTGGATTCATCTCTTTTATTATTAAGCCTATTTGTGCAAGTTGAAAACACGATTTATTATGTGAAGGCAAAGATGAGGCAAGTTCACCGAAACTACCCCACCTGAGCGAGCGGTCGCCTTGATCGAGCAATGTCTTCCAGCAGCCGTTGTAAGGCTAAGGCCGAACGCCATCGGCGTTTCGATTCCTCCGATTGACTGAACGGGATGGGGCACTACATCATACACCACTCAGAAAAAGTTTCGTCCTCGAAACTAACTGAGTATACTTATCGACTTATCACTTTACTCACCATTCAAGGACTCTCGTACACAATTCTCCTATGCCTTACTCAAATCCGAGCCACGCTCGTGCTACCCTCAATCCTTTCTTCAAAACTTACTGTTTTCCATAAATAAATTCACTTTATTTATTTTGTATCTGAGAAAATTACAACTGTAGGAATCTAATCTAGAAGACGATTACTCTATCCCTTGGACGATGCGATGAAGAACACTTGAACTTTGAAGAACTTGGACAGCAACTGGGCAATCTCTCTGTTCTCTCTGACAATAATTGTAGTCCTTGATGAAGATGAAGAAACTCTTTTTTATAGAGTTCAGGATAACTGTCCTTAAGCATACGCTCAGGCAGTTACTGGACGTGTGCATAATTGCAGGGACGCGTGGCAAAATCTGATGGAGACACATTAGCGTGCAGTTGAAAGTAGTGGAGCATGTTCAGGAGAAATTGGTGGCATGGATGCTACGTTGCATAACTTATGAAGAAGTGGGTAACTGAGTGTAGGACACGTAAGAACGTGTGTTGACTACACATTGAAAAGTTATTCTGGATACGACTGCTGCTATACGCTGTCTTTGAGGAAGAATTATACGCTCACTTGGACAGCGTAGAATCATATAAAGCTAATACGCTCACAATAAGGAGTCATGTGAGGCCCATACGCTCACTTGGCTGGCAAGGAGTCATGTGAGGTCCATACGCTCACTTGGCTGGGAAGGAGTCATGTGAGGTCCATACGCTCACTTGGCTGGGAAGGAGTCACGTGAGGTCCATATGCTCACTTGACTGGAAAGGAGTCACGTGAGGTCCATACGCTCACTTGGCTGGGAAGGAGTCACGTGAGGTCCATACGCTCACTTGGCTGGGTGAAGTAGACACGTGGCCATCAGCAATCTTCTTTGATACACCATATCTTCCAATAACTGACAAAAGATTTTCTCGAGCGTCGTAACTGCAGATATGACGGCTGACAGACTGTCAAAATTAACAGTAATGATGGCCTTTGTATTAATGATCTACTGAGCTGTCCTCGTAAAAGACAAAACCAACTCTTCGAAAACCAATACGACGGCTGATTTCATGACCACTATCTTTACACGAAAAACGAGACATCAGATTCATTCTTCACTTAGTGTATGCTGTGCTGTCATTTTAAGAATAATAAAATATCCACTGAGCGTATGGCTTTGAGAGTGTGACTTCTGATTGAGCGTATGGCTTCAACTGACATCTGTCTTTAAGCGTATGGATTAAAATGACAGCGTGTCATAATTTTCCACATCCTACAAGACCCCCGTCAAAGTTTTCGAACTTTATGAGTTTCAAAAGTTCGAAATTACTTTGAACAAAAAGTGGGAATGAGTCCTGACACGCTGGCATGAGTTTTGTTCATGCAAAATGAATTTAATAAATGTCATGATGACTCTTCATTTTTTGAGATTGATTGAATCTAATGGAAGAATATGAACAGCCAGCAAGCTCTATTATATAAACTGAGAGAATTCAATTCTTTGACATTCATCTTTTGTAACCATGACTCCAAAGGAAGCTGCTGAAGAAGAAGCACGAAAATTAGGTTTCTGTGCCTATGGTGATCCCACCTTTGGGGGCGAAGAACCGGAGCCCTTCGTCATCGAGTTCAAAGATGACCCCATGCAGTTAGCCAAGAATTTCTTGGGCTACTTTGGTCTGGACGGCTCCTCTTCTTCTGATGGGCGGAGCCTCGCGGAGAAGCGTAAAATGTTCGTTGCTCTGTTATACCGCATGGGAGTCCAAAGCGTAGAAGAGTTAGGCGTCAAGCTTAGTCGCTCTGGAAAATAGAGCGTGACTTTGTTGCACTCCTTTCTTTCTTCTTCTTCTCTTTTTTTTTTTGTTTTGTAAGGCCATCAGTGCCTTAATGAAAATGAATATTCAAGAATCCTCTGTTTAGTACAAATATGTGTTGAAAACTAACGTGCACCGATAAATAACTGTAGATTACGTCGTCTTCCAAGTTGTAGGTTACGCTAAATAGCGTACGCCAATGAATAGCGTATATTACGCTATCTTCCAATGTTTGTGAATTATGCTGGATAGCGTATGCCAAAATAGCGTAGGTTACGCTGTCTTTCAAGTTACGCTGTAAATTACGCTGTCCTCCAACGTTGTGAGTTACGCTAAATAGCGTACGCCAATGAATAGCGTGTACCAATAAATAGCCTTAGGTTACGCTATCTTCCAACGTTGTGGAAAGCATTCTTTGAATATTTCCAAGGCTATGCTGGTTTCCAAAGTACACGTGTCACTCATTGCATATTTTATGAGTATTATTTGTGGATCCTTTCCAAGAATAGGCTGATGCTCTATACTTTAAATAGACAGAAGAGTTTTACAGAACTCATCCCCATCTTCTTTTTCTCCTTCTTTACTTTGAGAATGAGCGTAGGAAAGCAAATGATCCTAGACGTTCAAATTCTGAGCAATGTGTCAAACATCAGTTTGCCAATTCTTAGTGCCAATCCTGAAGGTAAGTCCAGTATAATACACATATTGTGTTTGCTGTTTTGAAAAAAATAGACTTTCTGTCTTTGAGCGTATATGGCATTTCTGTTGATTTAAGTCTTTTCTTCTTGCTATTTTCCGCAGAAACTTGGCTAAAGCTTTTCTTCAGAACTGGCATTGGTGATGGGGATGCTGTAGAAAATGTCCTTCTGACATCTACATCAGGGAGCTCATACGCTTTTGATGCGTAAATCAAACAACTCAGGACTCTCCATGAGATATAATGGCTTTCCTCTGTTGGTAGGAAGAGCCTTTATACATGGAGAGTTGGACGGTGGAGTCAACTCTTACCCGAGAGATTGGGTAGTAGAGTTCCTTTCACGGCAGAACTAGGAATTGTATCCCAAGGTTTGGATACATTCCTGTCTTCCTTGAGAGGTTACCCCCCATCCATCAATTGTATTGGCAGCAACATGTTTTCGTGTTGCCCTACTCTGTGGTTCTCCTCTCGTCTGAGAGAGAAGACCAGAGTTTGATTCCTGCTGGACACCCAGGAATTGCCACAAACAACGAGATTGCCAGAGAAGATCCAAGAAGAAATAGATCTCAGTTGTACATAGAATGAAAATCCAAGATTTGTAATAGATTTCCATTATGATTTGTAGGAAAGTCTAAGAAAATGTAATAGACTTTTTGTGGTGAAAATGAGAAGGGAAATGATAATTCTTCTATGCTCAATAATTTGTATTTGTGGATGAATTATGGACATGATAGATAATAAAATCTTCTTTTCTGTTCTAGAGTATATGATATTATCAGAGGTATTATAGATGTGATAATATGTAGGAACTCAAAATGAAAATAGATTGATTTCTATGCAGAGGTCAAAAAATGACAAATGAGTAAGTAGATTCGGAATTTGATTCAGAGGTTATGAAAACATGATAAATAACGAATTCCCACTTTATGATTTGATAGAAGATTATGAATGGATGAACCGTTAGATAAATGGACGGATGAACCGTCGGATGAACATAATAAATGAACGGATGAACCGTCAAGCATTAATGAATGAATATCGGAAAAGGACACGTCTCTTTAATTCTTGCAACCATATGCCTATAAATAGAACATATCTTTGAGTAGAAGGATCACACATCATTCTCTTTTATTCACAATGTCTTCCGAAAAGAACACAAAGAAGGCCGAAATCGTCTCCAAGGTTGATGAAGGTGCTAAAGAGCACTCAACTCCGCAGAAGAAGGAGACGGGCGAAAGCTCGTCTACTCTCAAGCTGCCGAAAGATATCCTGGACTTCCTGGTCGAACCAGGAGAAACCGAAGAAGAAGAAGCAATGAGGCAGGCTGCCTGTCAGTTCTTGGTGCAGTCAGGAAAGGATGTATTCAATTCTTTTGCTAATTATGTATGTGGTCCTTGTCCCAAGTATGAAAGGGATAACAGTGATCTTCCATGATGATGTATTTCTTGAAGAATTTGCCTCAAATAAACTCTGTTTTTAAAGAAACTTTGTTTACGATGTATCCTTCCCGCTTTACATTATTTTGCCTTTATTCACTGATCTTTGGACTCAGAAATAAAAAAGACGAGATATCATTTTCATATAATAGAAAATATGATACATATCGAGATAGAAAATTCAGAGGTAATATGGACATGATTTTCTATACAAGACCTTTATTAAATCCACTGGGGCTCTAATAAAACGAAATATCAAGTTCTCTGGGAAAATAATACATGGTGGAATATCAGTTTCCTCTGGGGATAATGATATCGAGATAAAGAAAAGAATTATATTTGCTGGGGAATGATGAAAATATTATACATAATATTTCTTTAAGAATTTGCCATTGATAGGCATCATTGTGACTTTCCTATCCATAGAGGCAAGCTGATATGCTCCATTAGAGAAGACTTTGTTTACTACGAATGGGCCTTCCCATTTCGCATCAAATTTGCCTTTACTCATATGTGTCATGGTCATAGGACGTCTGACAGTAAGAACCAGTTCTCCTTTCTGATATGCTCTGACTTTGACTTTACGATTAAAGGCCTTTGAGATTCGAGCCTGATATAACTCAATATTTTGTCGAGCATACAATCGCTTTTCATCTAGAGCTTCCAATTCTTGAAGTCGAAGACGATCATTATTCTCTGTAGTAAGTTCATTGGAAATTACAATTCTTAAAGAAGGAATCTGGATCTCGAGAGGAAGAACAGCTTCACACCCATATACCAAGGAGAAAGGTGTACATCCGGTCGCATTGCGAACTGTAGTGCGATAGGCCCATAAACATTCACCAAGCTTCTCACTCCAGTTACGTTTGTTAGAAGAAACAAACTTTTTCAAGATTTTGATGATTGTTTTATTAAAAGCTTCTGCCAATCCATTAGCTACAGGATTATATGCCGTAGAAGCTAAATTATTGATCCGATAGTCGTCGCAGAATCGTGTAAATTTCTGACTAACGAACTGCGGTCCGTTATCATGGATAATACGCCGAGGAACACCAAATCGATAGATGACATGATGTTTGACGAAATTGATGACATTAGAAGTTTTAACTTCAGATAACGGGATTGCTTCAGCCCATTTGGAAAAGTAATCGGTTATTGCTAGAATAAACCGATGTCCTTTTGATGATGGTGGATTGATAGGACCAATGACATCCATGCCCCAAGCCTCGAAGGGCCATGATGCCGCTGTTGGGTGTAAAAACTCTGACGGTTGATGGATAAAGTCTGCGTGAATTTGACAAGCTTTACACTTTTGAGCATATTGAATAGCGTCAACCACCATCGTGGGCCAATAATAACCCATACGTCGAATACGATCTTGAATTTTAGGACCTGGTTGGTGAGCTCCACAAACACCATCATGTGCTTCACGAATTATCTGTTGTTCTTCTTCACCAGCAATGCATCGGAGGAGAAGGCCATCGTAAGATCGACGATATAATGTCTTCGTTGTATGATTATAAAAAAATCTGAGAGATCGACGCCGAATAGACGCTGCTTCATTCGGATTATCAGGAAGTATGTCATACAACACAAAGTCTAGAAATGGGCGTCTCCAGTCTTCAGCTATGGCTTCTGTTTTATTAGAAAAGACATATTCCATTGCAGAATCGGAAGAAGACGACGACATTTTATCAAATTGTAACCCAGCCTCAAGGTTGAGAGAATCAGTATCTGGATGATAGAGAGAGGTCAAAGCCAGATTATTCTCAACACAGAATAATTCTCGGTTATAAACTACTATCACTTGCTGACGTCTGATTGGTATGGCTAATACAGCAGCAAGGTTAGCCAAAGCATCAGCTTCTGCATTATAGGCTCTTCGAACATGTTCAATAAAGAAACATTCAAAGGAGGAAGCCATAGAAAGTGCGGCTCGATGATAAGGTATTAAATCTTGATGACGGACTTCATATATTCCTCTGATCTGATTGATGATAAGCTTGGAGTCTCCATAAACTTCTAAATATTGAATATCTAGATGTTTAGCCAATTGAAGACCAATGAGCAACGCATTGTATTCGGCTACATTGTTTGAACATGATTGATCCAGAGAATAAGCCCTTTGAATAGTTAATACTTCTGGGGATACAAGAACAATCCCAACTCCGGCGACAATATTACCATTAGGACCTATTCTAGATGCTCCATCAAAGAATAGACGCCAGGTAGGAATTTCTTCAGAAACCAGATTTGAATCCAGAACTTCATCTGGAATTTCATCATATAATTTAGAATCTTCTGGAACTGCATGAGCTGCCAGGAAATCAGCAAGAGCCTGTCCTTTAACTGACTTTTGAGGAATATAATGCATATCATATTGAGCTAACAAGATTCCCCAATTAGCTAGTCTGGAGTTGAGAATACCGGGCTTCTTCATCATAATCCTGATGGAATTCACTCTAGAAATAACGTGAATCGTTTTACCGATAATATAATGACGTGTCTTCTGAACAGCAAACATTAATGCTAGGCATTCTTTCTCGATTGGAGAATAACGCGGTTCAGCACCTGTCATTGTGCGACTGAGATAATAGATAGCCTGTTCATGACCATCTTTATTTTTCTGAGCAAGTAATGCACCAAAAGAATGATCCATAGCTCGAACATATAGAAGGAATGGTATTCCCGAGACGGGAGGTACCAAAACTGGAGGGTTCATGAGATACCGTTTGATATCGTCAAATGCTTTTTGACATTCTTCGTTCCAAACAAAAGAAACACCTTTCTTCAGAAGTTTATTGAATGGTCTACAGCGTCCTGATAAGTTAGAAATGAATCTCCTGATATAAGCAATTCTTCCTTGAAATTCTCGTAGCTCTTTTAAGGTGCGTGGAGGACGCATCTCTTGAATGGCTTTGATCTTCTCGGGATCCACGTGTATACCTTCAGCGGTAATGACGAAGCCGAGAAATTTGCCACTAGAGACGCCCAGGAAGGACTTAGTAGGGTTCATCTTAAGTTGATGCTGACGTATTAAATCAAAGATAGTCTTCAAATCTTGGATATCACTACAAGAAATTATATTTTTAGCAACATATTTTAGCGACATAGGGTCTTTTATGTCTCCAAAAGCTATTTTTTACATGTATTGGCGACATGAGTTTTCTTATGTCACAAAATTCACACAAATTTCAATAGAGGGAAACGAAATATTAGTCCCGCCAAAAATTCTCTACATATCACGACATCCACATGTCGCCGAAAGGCACTATACGTTCGGCAACATATATCATATGTCGCAGAAAGTCACTATATATATTCCGCGACATGTCTATATGTAGGGAAATTTATTTACATAATTTTTAATTAAATAATAACCTAAAAACATCAAAGAAAACCTTCAAAACAAAAAAACTGACCACATTGTTTTGGGTTTCTCTCTCACACCAACAGGGTTCTCTCTTGCGCGAACGCCAGGTTCTCTCTTGCACGCAAGCTGGTTCTCTCTACGATCAAGAGGTTATCCGAAACTTCCCTCCTCCATCGTGAACTTCCCTCCTCCATCATGAGATTCGAAACTTCTTCCCATTCATAGTGAGTTTCTTCCCCTAATATTCTTAGTATGTTGATTTTGTTAGGGTTGAGGATATGATTGGTACTTGATTGCATCTGCTTCAATTTTGTTATGATTTGATTTTGTTAGTGCTTCTCTCTCTAATTCGATTTTGTTAGGTTTGATTTAGGGTAGTATAATAGTGGACAAATTAGGGTTTCTCATGTGTCTGTGTCCACCATAGGCTAGCGTGTATTGATAAATATTCGCATGAGAGTTCAGATCTTTAATTGCGGACATGTGACTTGATGATTAGTTCCTATTGTGTAATTGCTTCGAGAAAAGATGAAGGAAAGCCTTGTCAGTCCTGTTACACGTAAGAGTTTCTAGTTTATATACATTTTTGTTCAGCAATCTCCTTGTAACAAAATTTATGTGATAATGTAACCTCCAGAAGTTCATATAATCTTTTACATAAATGTGAGGAATTTTCGATATGAATTTTATAAAATGTTTAGAAGTCTATCTCAACAAAATTGGTTGGTAATGTCATAATCAAGCATTTGTTTGTTCTTTTAAGTGCCTGATTTCAAGTTTTTTTTTTTACA
This sequence comes from Iris pallida, assembly GCA_029216955.1. Classification (NCBI taxonomy): domain Eukaryota; kingdom Viridiplantae; phylum Streptophyta; class Magnoliopsida; order Asparagales; family Iridaceae; genus Iris; species Iris pallida. The sequence continues at coordinate 11,157,680 of JANAVB010043418.1, read as the reverse complement.
AAGATCAAGAAAGTACATCCATTTCATTTAAAATGATAGCATAACTATACATCAAGTTGGTATTCTCCCTCATCGAACATTATGTCATAAATCTTGCGCATCTATCTAACATGTTCAAATAAGAAGAGGAGAGTGGATCATTATTGGTTCTCTTATTGTAAATTATGTGGTTAGAAAGATTCAACTATGCATATAATTGAAAATAGTTGTAATGCCAATTTATTATTGTATAATTTAGATGGTAACTGTGTTTTATCATCCATTCTTCATAAGTTTTGTAAGAAGAATTGATTTGTAGCATTACTGAGCATAAGGACATAGCTCTTGCATGTGATTCCTTTCAGTATACTACAAGAAAATATAAGTCCTATAAGTCTTATGTGCATCATTAGGTTTAAAGTTACACTCTTTCTAGCTCTTATTCTGTCATTTCAGTTATACTGTATGTTTGGAGGGGGAATTTGCAGATAGATCGAGTGGATTATGTCTTCAAATATGCTTTCAAGCTATCGAAGGTAGTTGTTACATTGTTTAATTTTTTTGTTTTTGTTTTGATATGTTTAATATATAGATTACTGGATTTATTTTAATGTTCTTAGGATGCAAATTTTGTTTTGACTGCTATCAAACATTATACAGTTTGTAATTATTCTATTTCTATTTTTATCTAGATAATATATTGATATTTTTGTGTATTTATGCATGTGTAATCGATGTCCCTTGAGTGGGATCATTGGGGTTAGTCAATAACTGCTTGGCAATATGTTCTCCAAGTGTATTTTATTATCAGAAACACATAACACTTGTTTGAGATAATAATGCACTTGTAGCACTTAATTTTACTGGGTCGAGAGGTATCCATAACGTTGAGATGATTGTCTACTTGTTTTGCGAAGATCAAGAGTCAAGCCTCATCTTGTTGAAGATTAGAAATGGAAACCTTAAGTTTCAATGTGTATGAAGTTGGATGGTTTATGAATTGTCTGGTTTATTAACATCTTATGACATCCTTTTCTTTAGACATGTTTATGTGCTAATATAATTTGCCTTGTCTTCTTAAGTCACATTATGTTTCTTTAGACATATTTTGTGTGCAAATATAACTTTATTATGTAGTAGCTGTTGTATTTTATCTTTAAACTATGACTATTTGCCTGTATTACTGCTCACTTATTGTTGAAATTTTTGAGTTGTCTCTTTCTGTTCTCCTAGTATGTTGAAGGTTTCTCATACTCTTGGTATGGACTGATTTTTTTCCTAATGTTCCATGTATCGGTGCGCTCCATAGTAATTTTGATTTCGACTGCCATTGATCTGTAGGTTATGTACTATCATGCTCCTAATTCCTCCCAACTTGCCAACTCTCTGGAAAGCAACCTCTAATATGGTGCACATGATTAAAGGGCATACTTCTATATTATACTTATTAATGAGCTATGAGGTTATAGATTGGCTGGCCAAATTTGGTGATAACTACATCATTTCTATCATGCAAGTTGAAACACTATGCCGAGTGGCTATTTGTATATTTTTATTACATAGTTTCATGCCTACTTCTGACTTGTTTTGATGTTTCTACTCTAGTAATGTTTTTCACTTTTAGAGACTATCCATCCCGTAAATACATTGAAACTGTTGTGTAGTCAAAAAGAAAGTAACTCCAGTTCTAGGAAATTTAGTTTGATAATACTTTAGATAATAAGTAATATGTATAAAAAGTAAAATCATCGACCTCTAATGCAAGATTATGGTAATATTTCCAAATTATATAGGTTGTTATGTAACTAGATATTTATATAGACTAATAATGTAATAAATAGATATGGATGTTAGGGTGAGGTTTGTCCTGATTAATCAAGTTATATAGGTTGTTATGTAGCAAACCAACTAAGTTCCTTTGTGTACTTATATTAGCCGCCTCAGCTGCTACCACATTGTCGATCAAGAGGGAGATCAAGAGGGAGAACTTGATTAGGAGAGATCAAGAGGGAGAACTTGAGTTTTGTATGCTTAGCTCCGCATAAGCATGGAGCTTTTGGGCTTTTTACTTCTCAAAGCTAGCCTTCGAGGCTATTTATAGCATGTATTTCGTTAGATGGTTGAAATGAGCATTTGACTCTCACGGCTCCATCTGGTTCTTGTATGTCCACATATAAACTTTTTTAAGTGCCGATACCGCACCCAATGATGAGCAGAGTGGTGTAAGAGTAGCCCATCTTTATGCCCATTATTTTTTTTTTAGTTTGATATTTAGCTTTTAGATGTTGGAAACAAAACCATCACATGTGAATATGGTCTTAATCTATAGGTAGATATTAGAGTTACTTTGACTCTTCTGAACCCCATCAGTAGCGATATGTGCATCCCAACAGTCAGTTTCTACGTATGAAAGGGAAGATCTACAATTTGGGAGGGTAATTGCTCCCAATATGCAGGAAGAATCATGGAAATAAACACGCATATCGTCAAGAATAATATCAATAAGAAACACATTATAGATGTGTAAATGCTCAGGAAGATTCGTTGTTTCATTTCTGAAAGGAGATTTCACATTTGCATAGTTCACAATTCTGGGTTTCCTCTTGGAGTTGAAGGTCGAGAGAGATGTATACGATCTCTGCAACTCGAGACCTCCGCTAATGAGTGAGCCTTCAAGACAATTGAGGTAACCTGAACTAGGAATAGTCACAAATGGAAAATGATCCATAGTGCCTGCAGTAATAGCTGACTCAGTTTCGTAGATGTTACAGCAGATGGATTTTGAATTCATATCGTAAGTTATTATGAGCTCCAGCCAATGCATAAAAAATTGTTGGAGAGAAGTGCACGACAACAAATGGCAAACCACAATCAACCTAAAAGGGAAAAGAGAGATTATTATAATAACAGTACTTCCTAGAGTGAGTGGATGCAATCAGCTTGGCAAAAAAAAGTTGTACAGGCAAGCTATAATACAAAACACCTTAAATGGAGAAAAAGACAGGTAGCTTTCCAAGCTACACATAAAAGAACCACATACAAACAAATCACAGTCGTTTTTGCATGCACCAGTATTGGTATGCCTTGTCAGTGCTTGCTGTTGTGGTTTGACGGGAGACTAGGGAACGAAATAAAAGGGGGATGGGATGGTTTGTAGGGGGTCCGGGAGATGTTTTATTGGGTGCTGAAGAAGCCTGCAAGTGGGGTTAAAATTACAATTCTAACAAAATTATTTAAATTTCTGCGAAAGACAATTGTATTATTCAACAAACTCCAATCCTAATGGAATGATTCTATTCAGAGCTTATTGCTTCATATAAGAGGTATGTCCCCAAAGAGGAATTTTACAACTTTCACCAATCACCTAGTCCCCTATATTTTGAACACCAAAGTAATAGTTAAGTAGTCTAGCTTTGCATTGTCTGGACACAAGGTCACTTTCAAGCAGAAGCCTTTTACCTGTGCTGCATAATGTGACCGAGTGGACATTTTCAAGAAAAAAGTCGATAATTTGTCTACTACGCATTTTTCTCAAATCAACTAAATATGGAATGATCAGTTGCATCCTGTGAAGATCATGATCAATAGATTGGTATTTTACTTGTATCATCACCATTGTGAGACTAATATTCAAGCCTAGTTAACAAAATCGATCACTTTGAAAGCATTATGTAAGAACAAATGAACAATTAACACTTGATGTATCAGAATACTTTGGATGTTACAGTATTACAATATTACTAACAACATAAGCTTCAAGGCAAGGGCTTTGCACCATTACGACTGTTCCCAAGGCATAACACATGAAATAAAACATGTCCATCAACCAAAATGCAGGATGAGATGTCAAAAAGGATGGTCCACGCTGTTCATATCGACCTTCTCCTAGAATACTAAAGATTATATATTCAGGGGGCATTTGCCTAAAAGCATTTCCACAATAAGATGTTTGTATTTTGGGAATGCAAAAAACAATAAGCATAATTGTCATTTGGCCCAAGGCAGTAAGTGGATACACAATCAGTAGCAAGATTCCAGCAAAAATATATGATATATCGACTATCAAGTCACAAGAAGAACAAATATTAGGTATATTGAGCCAATAATTGTTTTCTATTAAGACAAAAATTAATTAATTATTGATAAGATTTAAGATGATATGGTTCCTTTAGCCCTTTCAATCATAAATGTCGTCTAGGAGTTTACTCCACTTCAGTTGGTCGAAAATTAATTTTAGTGCTTGTAGGATATATATTAGAAAAATGTCCAATAATTAGATAGGCAAGTGTAGGATTGATATCGGTTGATCAAATTTTTTTAATTAAAAAAAAGAAACTTGGGTTTGACAGAAAGAAAAGAAGCAAAGAGAGAGGTTGATACTGTGGAACCTGAACCAGACCAAGCACTCAGGAAAGAAACTGGTTAAAGATGGACCCTAGTGTGTTTTCTTTTGGTTGAGATTAGTATATCAGGTCCTATTTGGGTCTTTCTGTTAAACAACTTCAGTTTTCCTTGTGTTATGTTTTAGTGTGCTGAAAAGTATTTCAAGCACTAGAAGTGCTGAGCTGCTGCTTCAAGGGATAGGATGGGAGCTATTTGGGCATTGCCTCTTCTACAGGTAGCTTATATTAATTGTTGTGTGTGTGTGGATAGTGTAGCAGAACTTGGTAACCTAAGTAGGAATAGTGTAGCAGAACTTGGTAATGCAGCATGTTGATCACTCTGCTGGGGTTTTAATAATTTGTTTGTTACAAGGGCTTCTCCATTATGAAACATATGAGCGCCTTCAGGCTTGAGAAGCCCTTCTGCATCCTTCCTTTACCAGGAGGGATGCTAGAAGATAGCATCATCCCATGTAACTTCAATATTGAAGAGTATGTCTGGTAGGCTATACCAATGGATAAATAAACTTGCTGACTTCTAGTAGCTTTCATTCGATTGGTTCAAGCAATTTCAGCATTATTGTTGTACTTAAGACCTTGGACCAAACATGACTATGTACATCATCAATACTAGCAGGTTTCATTCGGTAAAGTAGTTTTCAGATGAGATGGATCCTATCATATCTATTAGTATCATGATTGATGGACACTGTTACCATTTCTGTAAATTAGCTACCAGTAAAAAGCCATAGAGTACCCAACCTGAATCATTTGGATTTAGCATATTTTATTTATATATATGTTGTTTCTGGTAAAAGTTCATTAGTAAATGCTTTGTTTATAGATATACATAATTTTACTTCTAAGGATACAGTGTTCTGCATGTACTTGTCTAGGCTGAACTGGATGAACTTCCATCTCTATAAAGGACACCTTAGCTAACGGAGTAAAACTTTCACTTAGTGAGCAAACTTTGGCTACTTATTATTAATTCTGGTTAATTTCTAGTATTTGCTTCGTATTTTATTGATTCCTTGGTTCCAAGTGCTATATGTGGAGAATGTAATGTCAAATACTATCGGTGTGAAGATACGAGATGTATTGAATGCAAATGCTTCAGATTCCTTAACAAGTTTGGTGTTCCCAGTCATATGACCGATATCTGAAGCATTTACCTATTTTATCGTGTTTCAAATCAGCTCGACTAAATTATAATCTGATATGGCCAACATGCATTGATTTTGGCTCATTTCTTAAAACTTGGGTTAAATTAGTGTTAGTCTGACCAATAGCAGACAACGAACCCGAGACACTGGAAACTGACTACTATCTATATGGTGACTTTAGAATGCTCAGATGGTTGCCAATATAATGCAATTAGCTTAAAATTTTACATGTAAAGGCCAGAGCTAATATGCTGAGTACAGGTTAGTAAAAGACTTGTGTATCATAAAGGTTGGTGTAGCTAACTTAAACATGTTGGACACTAAATTAATGTTGTTACAGCAAATGTTGGTTTTGATTGTCCTTTACTCTTTATTAAATGTGTATGTGTTATGCTCTTTTTCTTCTTCATTTATGATAACAATTTGATGCCTCCTAATTTTCTTCTAAGAAGATGGTTGGGAGAGCCGCTGGGTTAAATCAGACTGGAAAAGGATTAAGAGAAAGGTTGGTTCTTTTAAGCATACAGCAGGAAAATATGCCGGAGACCCGGATGACAAAGGCATGTGTCATATGGCATTTCTTGTTGATTTCTACTGCTCGTAGGAGTTTGGGCTCACAAAACCTAGACACGGTTTGCCCCTGACTTTGTAATGTCTGCATGCTAATTAAATTTGCTTGTTCTCTTGTTAGTAATTTGGTGGTTGATTTAGATATACTTATCCACGTATTTCTGAAATTGGTACCAACCATTCAAATGTATCCAGATGCCAAGCATTATGCCATATATGCAAAAATTCCAAAATTTAGTAACAAGGACAGGACATTGGTGGTGCAAGTATTCTTTAAAATTTGAACAGTACCTTGAATGTGGTGGTTGTTACATAAAGCTTATGTCTGACTAGGTCGATCAGAAGAAATTTGGCGGTGATACTCCATACAGGTTAGTTATAATTATTTTCAAAATTGTGATAAATATGCTCTCTCTATATTAAAGCTTAATCATTTGAAATATTCATTGATTACCTTTACCTTATGCCCTCCTCTTTTTCCTTCCCTTTTTCCTTGGGTAATCGGAAAAACATTAAGGATGTAAGCTTATGCATGGCAGAAATCCTACCTTCCTTTTGAACCATGCTAAGATGTTGGGATGAGTTTTCATTGACTATAATTTACCAATAAACCCATTTTTTCCTTCTTAAGCTTACTTTTCCGAAACATATCTCATTTTCCACTTGCAATCAAAAAAATGAAAAACCATCCAGATTTTCTTTGCCTTTTCCTTTCTTTCAAACCAAACATGACATTAATCTTATGGGGGACTATGTTGTTTGACTCAGTTATGTAATTAGAGGCCCTTCTTTTTGTTATATATACAACCTTTATCAGTATATGAGCAATAGTAATTAGTCTATTACAAGGCTTCTTTGGCAAGTTATCTAGGAAGGGTACAGACACGACCTTATACTGAATATGTTCAAGTTCTCTACTATATGGCCAGAAGATATCATATTCAAGTACATCTTTGTTTTGTTTTTTCGTCTCTATAAGCATAAGCTTGTGAGGAGGTTCTCCTTTTTAGACGGTAAAATGAAACTATAAAATGTTAAGGAACATCTCCTTCTCTTAGTATGCAAATCAAAATATCGATTGAATATTCAAGATAATTTGTCTAACACTATCTTTGAAATTGTCTTCTGCAATTTTTTATGCATTTTTGGGGCTGAGGTTGCTATACTGCTTGGAGATCTGATCTAAAAGGGCTCACAGAAGAAGGAAATGGAGGAAGTATTTGTTCTCTTCATTGCTTACCAAATTTCCAATTTGTTTTTCATGGTGTTAAGTTCCTTTGATGTTGTATTACTTGCTCACCAATCGCTAACCAATCAACATGTATAACTGCCAGTGTGTGGCTTTTTTCTTATCTCACTTTATTGATATAATTATGTTTGCTAGACAACTCTTCCCATATGAAATCTTCTTGTTATCAGCCCCATTTGACAAAAAAAGTATGTTCGGTGGTATATTGTTGGTTATTATTATTGTAGATTATTTTCCTTTATCAGAAGTCCTTCCAGATTGTCAACATCAGCCAAATTTTGGCAAAGAAGCATGTAGAGTAAATGTAAAGGACGTTCTACTTTCTGATTCCTTAGTAGCTGATCTATAAGTCAATGAAAAGAATTGAATATGCTTCAGCTAGAACAATATTTGTTCAGAATTCATCACTTTTGTCTATATTCATCACTTAATGCTACAATAACCTTACTTTTCAATCCATATGAAATTTTCTTACTCTTCAAATGTGCTATTTTCTTATCTGATACTCTATTTGGCATAAGATATGGTGAAAAACTTCTTTGAGATATATACATGTTATGATTATTATTTTTGTCTAGAGCACGTTGTTTTATTAATCTTTGTTTTATTAACTTCAGGTTTCTGCTATTGTCTTTTGCTTGTCAATGAAGGTCCATATGCCTTGGACGCAGGTTGATTAACTATAGTTATTTTGAGTTTGAAATAGACTGAATCAGTTATGGGCATAAAATTACTTTCTTTTGGTGTGTGTATATATATATATATATATATATATATATATATATATATATATAAAATATATATATATATATATATATATATATATATATATATATATATATATATATATATATATATATATACACCAAATATATATATATATATATATATATATATATATATATATATATATATATATATATATATATATATATATTGTTTTACTTACATTTTTTTTGTTTTTTGTTTTTTGTTTTGTTTGCAGGATCAAATAGACACATTGACAAGAGCTAATTTTGGGGGAAGGCATTCATATCATGAAATCTATTGTAGCTAGGCTATTTTTTGTGTGAATCAATCAAATATTCATGTGTTATGTCTACATTATAATTGTCTAATTTGAATACAGTATGTTTGTGAAATACATTTTTTTTTACTATATGGGCACTTGAAGTTGTTAAAATATTGCATTATGGATTATTTTGTAAAGAGATGTTTAAAGACATTATATTAAATTCATGATTTGTTCACATAACTTGTTGCTTTTTGTTCTCAACTTCTTTGAATAATTTTTTAATGTTTTAAAGTTATTTTCAAAACAATTTCTTTAAATTTATCTTGGAAAATATAAGCGAAAGTAAAAATTAATGTAAAAATTATGAATTAGCTTTTGTGAAATCAAAATGTACATCAAAAAGCGTATTTATATTTGGCTACATTAGCTTTTGCGACATCAAATTGTGTAGCCAGAAGTGTATTTATATTTGGCTACATTAGCTTTCGCGACATCAAATTGTGTAGCAGAAAGTATTTTATATAATAAGTAAAATAAATAAATTAGGCTTTTGGCGACATGTGTCATGTTGCCAATGTATGACCTTTCCGCGACACACAAGGCACATGTCGCCAAAGGTTTTTTTAGAATCTGAAATATGTTATGTCGCCAAAAGGTACTACATTCTGCGACATGTTGATTTCATGTCGCCAAAGACTTTTCCAGACAAGGCTATCGCGACATATGTGCGACATAGCCAAATATGTCGCAGAAACCCTTTGGCAACATAAATATAACGTTTCGTAACATATTGCTTATGTTGCTGAAAATACATTTTCTTGTAGTGTATGATCCTCCTTTCGTCGACTTTTAACTGCAATATCATCAACATAGCAATCAACTATTTTCCGGAGATGGTCGCGGAATATAGTGCTCATTGCTCGCTGATATGTTGCTCCTGCATTCTTGAGACCAAACGGCATTACTGTATAACAGTATGTACCGATCGGTGTTCTGAAGGAAGTGTGTTTTTCATCATCTGGAAATATTTTGATTTGATTGTACCCCGAATATCCATCCATAAATAACATTCGTTCGAAACCGCATGTGTTATCGATCATTACATCTGTAATTGGTAGAGGAAACTCATCTTTGGGACAAGCAGCATTAAGATCACGAAAATCTATACAGACTCGGATCTTGCCGGTCTTCTTAAGGACATGAACGATGTTAGCCACCCATTCAGGATATTGTTCTTCTCGAATAAATCCGGAAGCCATAAGCTTGTTGACTTCAGCTTCAATTGCATCCATAATGTCTGGACGAAATCGTCGCTGTTGCTGTTTGACCGGTTTAGCATTTGGCATGATGTTGAGTTTGTGCATGGCAATCTTTGGATCTAATCCCGGCATATCCTCATAACTCCAGGCAAAGACATCAATATAATCACGAATAAGCTTGATTATGTCTTGTTTATCTGTTTCTGAAAGATTCTCACTGATGAATATTGGTTTAGGGGATCCTTCTTCACCAACATCAATTTGGATCAATTTATCTTCAGTAGGAGGTTCTCTCTGCTCGAATCTGAATTTCCATTGATTATCTAATCTTTGACCCCATTGTTCTGATTCGGGTGATATTTCAAAATCATCCTCATCTTCATCATCCTCTTGCGGACCATCAACAGAGACCATATTGACGGATAGAATAGAGCGATGGAGATCGCCAATACTAGTGTCAGAATCCCAGGAGAGTGAATCAGAAGATTCAGATCGTTCGTCTTCATCAGATTTTAAATCTTCATGGACTATGTTGATAAAAGGAGTAGGAATAGTGTAACCTAAACCACATTTTATCCTTCCGTACTTTAATGGAGGAATTCGAATAGGCATTCTTCTTCCTTTTCCATTATTGAGACTGGTTCTAAAGTCATAACCCATATTCTTGATGATATTTTTGGACTGTTGACTGTAGCGACGCAGTTGTAACCTTCCAGTATCGTTGTTTACATCATCTTCTTCTAGTCCAGGAGGATTTTGGGGTCCTTTATGAAAGAATATTGGATTTTCTCCTTTCTTTCGAGCAGGAACTACAAAGTATGATTTTTGTATGGACTCCAATGATACGTCTGTATGAAGAGTTTGAACAACTCCTATAGTTAATGATTCTAAGTTATCTAACAATTGTAAATAACTTTGTACATGATTACAGACATCAATATACTGCAAAGGAGATGCTTCATTAATATCAAATACTGTATTTACAATAGAAGGTTGAGCCTTATCAGACTTAGTCAAATTAATGACAAAAGGGGGAGAGGAAGAGTGATCATTAATTTTGTTTCGATTAAGATCGATAACAAAAGGCTCAGAAGAGGTGAGCTCCTTTGAAGAAGATCGTGGATAAGTAATACGTCCACTGATTGGTATGACTAGAGTATCTGATCTAGCCTGAGAAGATGGAGGGGGAGTAGTGCGTCCACTGACAGGAATCATCAGTGAGCTTTGTGGAGCTTGAGAGAACAATGCAGTAGTACGTCCACTGACAGGAATTATCAGTGAACCTTGTGAAGTTCGGGCAGACGATGAAGTAGTACGTCCACTGACTGGAATTATCAGTGAACTTTCTTCAGATGATTTAATTGACTGCGGAGGAACAATACGCCCTTTTACAGGAATAACAAAAGTACCGACTTTGGATGTTTCATCATCGTCATCCATAGCTTGCAAGACTTTTGAGTATTCGTCTTTGTACATGCGAGCGTCATTGAAGTAAGCTTCGACTCCTTTAAATGGATAGAGATCTGCGACTTCCTTTTGAACTTCTCCATTATCATCAACATATTTGAAGCATTGATGAAGAGTCGAAGGAACAATATTATGTTCATGCAAGAATGGTCTCCCCAATAGAGCATTGTAGGAACATCCATGATTGTCGATGATGTAAAAAGTAACCTTAGTGCGAAGATCGCCTATTTGAAATTTGAGGCGAATCTTGCCCAGAGGCTCACTTTTTCCTTGATTGAATCCCAATATGGTAGTGATAGTGCCAGAGAGACTATGCACAGGTATCTTCAATGCATCTAGTATAGCTTTTGGCATGATACTAAGAGCAGATCCTGGATCAATCAGTAGACGATCAACCTTCATAGAATCAATATATCCTGTATGATATAAAGGACGATCATGTCGATTATCCTCTAACAGCATATCGTCCTGTGTGAAAGTAATGTTTGGAATAAATTCCAATACATTATGACAATGAGAAACAGGTTCCGTTTCCAACTTCTTGAAGAGAGTTAGGCAAGTTTCTGCTTGCAATAGTGCTTCACTCAAAGTTTCTCGAGCCTCTTTAGAAAGGCGTAAGAGCTCAAAGATTGATAATTTAGCTGGTGTATTGGCTAGTTGAGCCAATATTTCAAAATTATAAGGCTTTTCAAGTCCTGTAGGAGATGACTTCTTCAGTGGTTTGTCGAAGCGGACTTGTTGTTTGCCTTTGTCAGCTGCTGTTGGTTTAGAAGGAACTGTCTCAACAGGAACATTTGTAGGTTCTTCGATAGATATGGGTGCTGGAGTTGTAATTGGAGGGACATCAGGAGTTTCTTCAGGAATGTTAACATAATCTTTCAGATATACTTTTCCTGACCGAGTTCCAGCATGAACTTCGACTTCAGATTCAGGTTCAGATTCTATCGAAACTATATTGCAATTCTTCATCTTGCTCTTGGTTCTTTTATGCTTGATGAGGGCTTCATTCCAGAAACTAAGACCAACACGAGATTGATTATGTCTCATAGTGATGGCTAAAGGTGCTCTAAGTCCTTTGCCCGAGTTCAAACCAGGAGCAGTGGCTAGATTATAACCCATCTTCGCCATTAATTCACGAGATTGTGAACTGTATAGATGAAATGCAGGTTTGTACCTATCTTCAGATTGAGGTACATATTTTATCTCAGTAGGGAGTGGATTTCCTGCCAAGATAAAAGTAGAGGTTAGATAAACATCAGGTGTAAAACTAGAAGTCACATTGCATGACTTAGTCTTCCCGAGTTTCTTTTTAGACTTTCGAGGAGAAGAGGAAGATGCTGCAAACTCTGTTACTAAGTCCGGGTGGATCCACATGATCTCTCCCTTCTTAGTTGTGATAGGAACAAGTCCTTCATTTTGTGCTGGTGGGGTATTTACGACTTCGAGAGTTGCTTTGGGAATAGGAATAATCCCACTTTCCACCATTAAAGGAGGGAAGTCACCGAACTGCATTAAAATTACATTCGCTGTGACTGTCTTGTCTTTGGGCGTCAGTATTACAACTCCTGACTTGATCATCTCTTGAATTTTTCCTTTTAATACATAGCAAGACCGAATTGTGTGACCCAACATTCTATGATACAGACAATATTTTGGATGATCTGTCTTATTAGCTTCATCATGCTTTTTGATTTCTGGCAATTGTATTTTGTTACCTTTGAGCAAGCATTCAAAGATACCCTGAACATCATCATCATCGAAAGAATATTCTTCCTTCGGTCGAGGAGGTCTCTGTTGTTGATTTGTTGGAGCTGGAGTAGCTTGGGTAGTTTTTACTTCTTGACTACTGCTCTGGAGATTGATTTCGAGAGCCTCTTTCCCTTTTCGATTATTGGGTCGAGTATTATTGCTAGCACTCTGATTTGATTCCTTGGGAGCCATTTGTACCCCCAGACCTTTAAAGGTTTCAGCACTGACTTCAGCAGCTTTGGCACTGACGATGAAAGAAGGCCAATCTTGGAACTGAGTGGATCCAGTCTACATACTGATGATTGGTAGAAGATTTGACTTGCAAGTATCGATGGTAACATCATCGGGAGTTCCGAGAGGCATTTTGAGGGCTTCTCTTCTGAATCTTTCAATAAAGTCCTCAGTAATTTCATTATTTTTCTGTTTAATTCTTATGAGGGCTGACATTGTCATGTCATTAAGCCCCTCATAGAACCGTTCAAGAAACATTTGCTTAAAACCAGTAAATGAAGTAATGCACCCATCAGGGAGGCTTCTATACCATTCATAAGCTGTTCCTTTGAGACATCCAACAAACACCCGAGTGAGGAGGGCATCGCTTGGTTGTAACTGATCAGTCATTACTTCAAAATGATTAATGAACTGACTTGGAGAGGTAGTTCCATCAAAGAAAGAGATAGTTGGAGGCTTATATTTAGGAGGATATGATACTTGCTTCCATTCTATCGGATAAGGTTGCTTGTTGCCTAACCTTTGTAAACCATCCTTTTGTTTAAATGCCTCAAACTGAGTTCGGAGGTTCTTTAACTCTTCAGTAACAATTCCAGATGACTGTAGATTTGTAACTTATTGAGTATAACTGGGAGGAGGAACTGCAGCATATGTACCACCCCTATCTCCAGACTGGCTTGGAGTGGTTTGTACAGGAACATTAGACTGCACCCCCGGAATATTAGAGGGTTCCGGATTTAAGGCAACATGAGTACTTAATACCACTGGTGGTACTGTTTGTTGAACTTGTTGAGTTTGATGCTGAGCTTGCATAAGAGTGTGCATAGCACTCAATGTATCTGACATAGCTCGTAACTGTTGTTCTAAGGAAGAAATCCTCTACTCATGAGCTTCAGTGCTAGTTGAAGGTTCCTGATTGCCATCTACCATGTAAGTGGTAATTATTCGAGGAATAGCTGATGAAACAGTTTGTTCTGAATCATCGCTGTGAGAGTCAGTATCTTTCCCGGGACTGTTTATAGGAGTCAATGCTGGAAAGTTGGACTCTCCAAGGAAGTCCTCTGTGATCTTCGGATTACCACTTGGATAAGAAGAAGAAGAGACCCTAGCTAAAGCTCTGGTCCTGGATCGGGTACCGAGATAAACACCATCTTCAGAATCTGATATAGCATCAGATTGTATATTACCCCCAATATTTCTTGTCACGACCCGCACCCTAGAGTTAGGGCACGAGAACGTAACGACGCCCAGCCTATGCCGCAGTGTCGGCGGTAGAACGCTGTCCTAGGTCACAACATCTAACAATATAAAGCTAAGCAGTTTATACTCCCCGAATGGGGGTGACATGGCAGATACAAATTCAATCACATCTAAGGTAGAGCATGATAAGGATAGATAAAACATGAAATCCAAAATAAATACAGGAGATAGAAGTCTAAGTGTCTAAGATACATGAACCCAGAAATACATCTCAAAACTCAAATAAAGGTACAGTAATCCACAAAGTAAATACAACTCCAGACAAAAATGAAAACTACCTAAACAAACCCTACTGAGTCTCCTCTAGGCTAGCAGGCACCTCCAGGCTATCTGTAAAATTTATCAACAGGTCCAGTCAGGACTGGAGCGAGCACAGTACATCTCAACAGATCATAGCAGGTTAGAAAATATATAACATGCAGTAAAGTAAGATACAGGTACTGAGGAAAAACAGTATGTAAACAGGAAGAGCTGTAATAGAAATATCTACTATAAATAGAGACTAACAGTGGCTAGTGAGTCAGAGTACAATATGAATATGTAAATGGGCTAGGAGATTCTGATGAGACACTAAGGAAGTGATTCTGATAAGATACTACTTGGTTCTTATTCACATGTTCAATTCTACTCCCCCGTACCCCCAATCAATACACAAGGATCCAGCCAGGTTATGTTATATGATTCCATGCAAGTCCCCGTAGGGTGATACATGGATGCCCATAAATGGGTGATTCTGGGGGTTACCCAACA
Source organism: Iris pallida (assembly GCA_029216955.1). Classification (NCBI taxonomy): domain Eukaryota; kingdom Viridiplantae; phylum Streptophyta; class Magnoliopsida; order Asparagales; family Iridaceae; genus Iris; species Iris pallida. The sequence goes on along the minus strand of JANAVB010043418.1, from coordinate 11,142,603 downwards.
GTGTAAGATTCTAGGAAGACTCTACGATCATAAGAGTATATGTCGTAAGTGATCAAAGAACCAAGAAGCATAGTGATACGCCATGTAAGTGAAACGCACAAGCATAGAGTACCCGATGCTCCCTAAGGATAACATCTCAAGAAAGGATCCATATAGTACCAATCCGTGTGACCATCGAGACAGTACAAAATAAAGTAATCTACTGCAGGAAATAATTCTAAGCAAGATATGAAATGATCAGAGAATGTACTCGCCTCGATAACCTGAACAGCTGATAAGTATAGGAGGTCCCACTGAAGCCACAGAGTCCTATTTAAAGCAACACAGGTTACAAGGGTTTCAAGTTGTAATAGAAGAAACTCTACAAGCAATCTACACTATTCTAGGTTCTTCTAAGTCAAAACAACTCTAGGTCAAATCCGGTCAATAATCTAGTCAAACTAGGTCAAGTGTTGACTTACAGTTGACTTTGGGTCAACTGGTCAACTCTGGTCAAACAGGGTCAATTCTAGTCTATTATAAAGTGTACTTCGTTATTTGTACGTTGAAACTTGCGACACGTAAATCGAGATAAGAAGATTATCGATAAGGTTGATAATCTTATTATAGTGATCCACGTATCCAACTTGTCAATTTCAGCGATATGAGATCACTGGAACTGACTGATCTCAGTTTCGTTGTACTAATCTCGAAATACGAACATTATATGAATTAATTATTAATTAATTACAAAAAGGTTAAACTCAGAGAAATAATCAACAAACATTGTCGGACGATGAAATGAACATCGCCAACGTGTCCAGAATGGTCAAATTAGCTAGGATAGCCTACCCAACGGTCCAATTTGGACACAAGGGCAAAAAAGGTAATTTCGGGTCAAAACGGTGTCCGTGTCGGAGCCGTTTTGCACCGAAAAACGTGCAAGAAAACAAGTTTACAAAATATAACAAATTATATGTCCACGCAACCAGAATGTCGATACGAACCCAACGGTATCTCCAGAATTGGATTTCGATGAGCCGGCGTCAAAAAGTCCCGTTGACCCAGAAAGTGGGACCCGCTTTGCACCGAAATGCGTGCCCGGGCCCACGTTCTCCAAATCTAACAAATTTTATATGAAAACATGCCAGAACGACGCCACAAGTCTAATGGTGGTGTCAGAAATGAAATCTGGAGTCCCGTGTTCAAAAATAGAATTTTACAAGTTGGAAATTACGAATTCGGACGGCCAACTTTGGCGTCGAATTCAACCAATCAAACAAGCTCAAACTGAAATAAAATCTAAAGGGGGCAGGAAGAGGGTTATACCAGCTTCGCACCGGAACTAGTAGCACGCTAAACGGAGCTGCGGTGGAGGAGATACAAGCTGACGAAGTTGGCCCTGCAAAACTGTCCAAATTTAATACAATTTAAACGGTCAACTTGGTGGCCGGTTTTCATGTATCAAACGATAAAATTAACGGACGAAAATTGACATGAGCGAAGGTGGATATACCGAGATTGTGACGGAGCGAAGAAATCGCCGATCCAACGGTCGGATCTCCGGGAAATCGCGCGCGAAGTTGCTGCAACGGAGCGCCAAAATGAACGTGCTTTCGCGCGCGTCACGACGGGACGTCGTTCAAAACGCACGAATCGCCTCGGCGGCGCGTCCCGGAGGACGGTGGCCGTCAGGAGAGGACTGCCTATTGTTCGTCGGAGCTAGGGGGGTGGTCGACGGGGGCCACGGCGACCGACGGCGGCGACCGGCGCGGCCATGCGCGCGCGCGGCCATGGCGCTGTGCGCTGCTGTGCTACTGCCAGCGCGGCCAGCGCGGGGCTGCGCGTGGCCAGCCCGCTCGGCGAAGGTGCGGTGGCGCGGTGGACTTGGTGGTGGTCGACGGGGCTGCTACGGTGGATGGCTCGGTTGTGGTGAATGGAGAAGATGGATGATGGGAGGAGGAGAATGGAGTTGTGGTGGAGTGGACCATGGTGTTGGCCGACGGTGATGGCCGGCCAGGGGGGGTGAGGTCGGCCATGGGAGGAGGGTGGAGGTCGGGGTGGCCATGGCTCGGCCAAGGTACTGTTGTTGTTCTTGTAGAAGTGTTGGTTTGTGTTGTAGTAAAAAAAAGAATAGTGAGAGAGAGAAAGAGATAATAATTGAGGGAGGAAGAGAGAGAGAAAAAGGTGGTCTTTACATAAAATTTAGGGCCGGCCACCCATAGGGATTGTTGGCTATGAGTGTGAATGTGAGGAAATGGGTGGTGAGGATTAAATTTGGGAAATCAAAGGGCTAGAAATTAATTTGTAGGAAATAGGTAATTCCAAGGGTTTTTTTAAATCAACAGAATTTCCCAATAAATATTGGAAAAATATGTAGAAGGGTACCTAATATTTTTGGGCAAGAAATGTGAGGGTGTCATGTTGGAGAAAATCATGGAGCTGGACTGGGCTCGGTGGAGCCGGATTGGGTCAAAACTGGACATCGTGCAAAAATAGAATTAAAAAAAAGACGTTGATGATCATGTGTAAATAAGTTGCACATGGGGATTCCAATAAATGGGACACAAGTGGGGGACGGATAGTAGGCTCAAAGTGGGCCATGTCCATAGTTGGGGCGGACAGGTTTTGGTCGACAGGGGACCCACAAATCAAGTTGGAAAATGAAGGTGACGCCGTGGCGCAAAATAAAATCGGGTCATGTGTCGGGAAAGTTGTGCGAATCAAATGGAGCACAAAATGACGTGGATGAGTGGGAGACAAAGGTCATGGGTGACGAGCGTCTCGAGTAGATCATCAATGAGGAGTTGGTTTCAAGGAAATGGCTGGTCTGGCGCTCCCAATTTAAATGTCATGGTAACGCGCTAAAAATGATCAAGAAAAAGAGTGGGAAAATAAATAACAATCAATTGGTCTAAACCGACCCAAAGTTCAGCGAAGCAGAAAGAGCACAAGGGAACAAGTTTGGGTAGGACACCATATACCGTCATGAAGGTAATCGTGTCCACTCCAAAACTTGTGAAGAAGATTTCCAGAATTGAACATCCCTGATACTCCAAATATCAATGGCACGGGAAAGTACACTTAAGAAAAAATTAACAAAATAAATTATTTATTGAAACCAGTCAATCTGAAAATAAAATAAAACAAAAAAAATTCAACCCGAAATTCAGGGTGCTAACATCCTACCCACCTTATAAAAATTTCGTCCTCGAAATTAAAATGTCCCTACTCCCTCTAGGTCAAACCCCCACAATCAAAGTCCCAGGACTTAAACAAAATATACCATCAAAAGAACAACGTCCAGGGTCATGGCATACGGTGGTAGTGAAAGTCTCATCTAGGTATACTAGTCATGCTAACTGAATCGGTCATAGGGTATCAAAACACACAAACAATCCAGAGTGCTAACTTAGAAAAGATACAGAAATAACAATCATCAAAACTGTAAGACAGCCTACCATCCTATGTGAAAACTGGTACTTATCATAAAAATAAAGAAAGTAACTACCAATTATCTTTAAAAGGGTTCAGAAAAATCAAAATCAAAGTTAAGAATGAAAGTCACTTGCACGGAAAATCCAATCACATTATATATTAAAAATATTTATTCTCGATACGATCTAAGTTGATCGAATTGGGAAGATCAAAATTTAGGCAATGTGGAGGACAGCTCAACAAAGTCTGAGATCGAGCATACAAGGATGGAAATTCAGGTCGTAATCAAATTTAATTCAATTACGTACAATCCAAGATATTAATATGATAAGGAAGATAGTCGAAGTCGATTTGGTCGTGATTGAGGAAACTAGGGTTCAATGGTATTGAAAACATTTTGGGGAAAAACAAGGGAAGATTTTATAAGGAGTCAAGTTAACCATCTCTCTCTAATACCATCCAGTCTGTCATTTGCTAAATCATTTTTTTTCTCACGAATCCCAATATGAAATCAATCTCTATATAACTATCATTGAAATTTTATAACCTTTGGTCATCTAAACTTTTACCATGATCACCATAGACAATTTTCTACTCAAAAAAAAAATATTTTTTCCCCGAACATACCCCTCTTATTTAGGAGTCAACACTTATTCGTTTAACCAAAATCCCAATTTCCTTTACCTCGTTTTAATTTAGATCCGAAACCTCTAAATTCAGTTTATAAAATCCTTGTACTTGTTTAAATCAAGTCTCGTATTTACTCAACTCAAATACCACCATGTCATACAAAATTCATTCTTATTTATAAATCAACTTTCATATTTTCTTCAACATTCACCTTCAATTATTTTCCTTTTGAATTCTACAATTTCTCCAATCATCTAAAACAATTCCTATAGCTTAAAATCATTGTTTTCGCTGTCTCTAGTCACCCTCTTACAATATCTGGTTCAACTTCGCATAATCATAGAAAACAATCAAATTCTCATTTCCATCTCTAAATTTCACATAGCCTTATAATAGTTCCCAAGAATCAATAACCAAGATTTTTAGTTTTCAAAACTAGGTTGACCTCTGATATATATATATTTTTGAAGCACATCCATGAATTACTCATAACCAAAATTTCTGCAATTGTTTCTAAATTAATAATATTTATCCCTCGATTTCATTTGTAAACCTTTACCACATCTCTATTTCGAATTTTTCACATTTGACATCCATCATTTTGATTCCTACTAATCATTCTATGATAACCATTTACGTCATTTCCATATTAGATGATTTACGTCACTTCCTCAATATTTCTCGGATAAAAATAATATACAGATTCAAGAGTTCAAGTACAGCTGATAGAATTATATACGAGACAGGAAATTGATGTAATCATGATAATTGTATAAGACAAGGAATGATGGAAATAAAATATTGGCAGGAGAAGAAATGGTAATAAAATCTGTGCTGCTTATCCGTTTTAAAAGAGGAAATCATTTTAAAATCCAGAGTTAAAATATCAATTTTAAGATAAAGTCTAGCAAAATTTTTGATTCATTGTATTATGAAAAACTCATAGCAAGAAATTTCACAAGGTTTATAAAACCTACTAAACTTACTCCTGAGTTAAATAATAGGAAACTAGACAAACAAACAAATAATAATATTTTTTTTTGAATGACTGAAACAAGGTAGAGGAAACATGTTCGAAAACTTTTAAGGTACAAACTGATGATTATATGCGTCTATCCAAAATAATGGTACCCTAATCCTCGTCATACTAGTAAGCAAGGCTACGATAATCACAGAGTCCTCGACTTAGGCACATACGTCTAGAATCGTGGTATTTAACATTTTCGCGGTGCCGTTAGCTTGGCTGCGAAAACCTTAAATTCCCACACCCGAGAAATATATCTAAGTCAAACTATATGTCCTCACCATGCTGACTAATGTGACCGTAGAGAACTAGATTTCCATAACTTAGATGACCTAGCCCATATAATTTCATCTTGACAAAATTAATTTAAATCAACAATGAATATCCAAAATCAAATCAAATTTATCAACGAACCTCAAGATTCAAAAATGAACAAAATCCATCAAATCCTATAAATACAAACTCAAATTCAACAATAATCCATAAAAATCAAATTTAACAACAAAAAGTAAAAAAAATGAATCAAATCAAGGAAAAAAAGAGAGTTTTCAAATCGAAGTTAAATAAGATTCTCCAGGGTCGTCCCAGGAATCTCTCAAGGGATCCTAACTGTGATTGAGTATCTTCAAAATATATCCTATTCCTAGTGCAGGCTGTAGTGGTACTCTAGTTCGAATACCACTACACTTTAGTCTCGACCTGCATGGGCCACCACTAAAAACGTGTCACGACCCGCACCCTAGAGTTAGGGCACGAGAACGTAACGACGCCCAGCCTACGCCGCAGTGTCGGCGGTAGAATGCTGTCCTAGGTCACAACATCTAACAATATAAAGCTAAGCAGTTTATACTCCCCGAATGGGGGTGACATGGCAGATACAAATTCAATCACATCTAAGGTAGAGCATGATAAGGATAGATAAAATATGAAATCCAAAATAAATACAGGAGATAGAAGTCTAAGTGTCTAAGATACATGAACCCAGAAATATATCTCAAAACTCAAATAAAGGTACAGTAATCCACAAAGTAAATACAACTCCAGACAAAAATGAAAACTACCTAAACAAACCCTACTGAGTCTCCTCTAGGCTAGCAGGCACCTCCAGGCTATCTGTAAAATTTATCAACAGGTCCAGTCAGGACTGGAGCGAGCACAGTACATCTCAACAGATCATAGCAGGTTAGAAAATATATAACATGCAGTAAAGTAAGATACAGGTACTGAGGAAAAACAGTATGTAAACAGGAAGAGCTGTAATAGAAATATCTACTATAAATAGAGACTAACAGTGGCTAGTGAGTCAGAGTACAATATGAACATGTAAATGGGCTAGGAGATTCTGATGAGACACTAAGGAAGTGATTCTGATAAGATACTACTTGGTTCTTATTCACATGTTCAATTCTACTCCCCCGTACCCCCAATCAATACACAAGGATCCAGCCAGGTTATGTTATATGATTCCATGCAAGGCCCCATAGGGTGATACATGGATGCCCATAAATGGGTGATTCTGGGGGTTACCCAACAGTGTAAGATTCTAGGAAGACTCTACGATCATAAGAGTATATGTCGTAAGTGATCAAAGAACCAAGAAGCATAGTGATACGCCATGTAAGTGAAACGCACAAGCATAGAGTACCCGATGCTCCCTAAGGATAACATCTCAAGAAAGGATCCATATAGTACCAATCCGTGTGACCATCGTGACAGTACAAAATAAAGTAATCTACTGCAGGAAATAATTCTAAGCAAGATATGAAATGATGAGAGAATGTACTCGCCTCGATAACCTGAACAGCTGATAAGTATAGGAGGTCCCACTGAAGCCACAGAGTCCTATTTAAAGCAACACAGGTTACAAGGGTTTCAAGTTGTAATAGAAGAAACTCTACAAGCAATCTACACTATTCTAGGTTCTTCTAAGTCAAAACAACTCTAGGTCAACTCCGGTCAATAATCTAGTCAAACTAGGTCAAGTGTTGACTTACAGTTGACTTTGGGTCAACTGGTCAACTCTGGTTAAACAGGGTCAATTCTAGTCTATTATAAAGTGTACTTCGTTATTTGTACGTTGAAACTTGCGACACGTAAATCGAGATAAGAAGAATATCGATAAGGTTGATAATCTTATTATAGTGATCCACATATCCAACTTGTCAATTTCAGCGATATGAGATCACTGGAATTGACTGATCTCAGTTTCGTTGTACTAATCTCGAAATACGAACATTATATGAATTAATTATTAATTAATTACAAAAAGGTTAAACTCAGAGAAATAATCAACAAACATTGTCGGACGATAAAATGAACATCGCCAACGTGTCCAGAATGGTCAAATTAGCTAGGATAGCCTACCCAACGGTCCAATTTGGACACAAGGGCAAAAAGGTAATTTCGGGTCAAAACGGTGTCCGTGTCGGAGCCGTTTTGCACCGAAAAATGTGCAAGAAAACAAGTCTACAAAATATAACAAATTATATGTCCACACAACCAGAATGTCGATACGAACCCAACGGTATCTCCAGAATTGGATTTCGATGAGCCGGCGTCAAAAAGTCCCGTTGACCCAGAAAGTGGGACCCGCTTTGCACCGAAATGCGTGCCCGGGCCCACGTTCTCCAAATCTAACAAATTTTATATGTAAACATGCCAGAACGACGCCACAAGTCTAATGGTGGTGTCAGAAATGAAATCTGGAGTCCCGTGTTCAAAAATGGAATTTTACAAGTTGGAAATTACGAATTCGGACGGCCAACTTTGGCGTCGAATTCAACCAATCAAACAAGCTCAAACTGAAATAAAATCTAAAGGGGACAGGAAGAGGGTTATACCAGCTTCGCACCGGAACTGGTAGCACGCCAAACGGAGCTGCGGTGGAGGAGATACAAGCTGACGAAGTTGGCCCCGCGAAACTGTCCAAATTTAATACAATTTAAACGGGCAACTTGGTGGCCGGTTTTCATGTATCAAACGATAAATAACGGACGAAAATTGACATGAGCGAAGGTGGATATACCAAGATTGTGACGGAGCGAAGAAAACGTCGATCCAACGGTCGGATCTCCGGGAAATCGCGTGCGAAGTTGCTGCGACGGAGCGCCAAAATGAACGTGCTTTCGCGCGCGTCACGACGGGACGTCGTTCAAAACGCACGAATCGCCTCGACGGCGCGTCCCGGAGGACGGTGGCCGTCAGGAGAGGACTGCCTAGTGTTCGTCGGAGCTAGGGGGTGGTCGACGGGGGCCACGGCGACCGAAGGCGGCGACCGGCGCGGCATGCGCGCGCGCGGCCATGGCGCTGTGCGCTGCTGTGCTACTGCCAGCACGGCCAGCGCGGCCAGCACGGGGCTGCGCGTGGCCAGCCCGCTCGGCGAAGGCGCGGTGGCGCGGTGGAGCCGGATTGGGTCAAAACTGGACATCATGCAAAAATAGAATTAAAAAAAAGACGTTGATGATCATGTGTAAATAAGTTGCACATGGGGATTCCAATAAATGGGACACAAGTGGGGGACGGATAGTAGGCTCAAAGTGGGCCATGTCCATAGTTGGGGCGGACAGGTTTTGGTCGACAGGGGACCCACAAATTAAGTTGGAAAATGAAGGTGACGCCGTGGCGCGAAATAAAATCGGGTCATGTGTCGGGAAAGTTGTGCGAATCAAATGGAGCACAAAATGATGTGGATGAGTGGGAGACAAAGGTCATGGGTGACGAGCGTCTCGAGTAGATCATCAATGAGGAGTTGGTTTCAAGGAAATGGCTGGTCTGGCGCTCCCAATTTAAATGTCATGGTAACGCGCTGAAAATGATCAAGAAAAAGAGTGGGAAAATAAATAACAATCAATTGGTCTAAATCGACCCAAAGTTCAGCGAAGCAGAAAGAGCACAAGGGAACAAGTTTGGGTAGGACACCATATACCATCATGAAGGTAATCGTGTCCACTCCAAAACTCGTGAAGAAGATTTCCAGAATTGAACATCCCTGATACTCCAAATATCAATGGCACGGGAAAGTACACTTAAGAAAAAATTAACAAAATAAATTATTTATTGAAACCAGTCAATCCAAAAATAAAATAAAACAAAAAAAATTCAACCCGAAATTCAGGGTGCTAACATTTCTGGAGGTCATATTGACAGAAGCATAAAGAGGTTCATCTTCATTCAATATTGGGTCATATTGTATCCGTTTCGAAAACAGATCATCTTTCTGGTGAACAACAACACTGAATCACAACTCGAGGTTGGAAATTGCAACCATGTTTTTCATGGCAAATATGAGCAATGTCATAGCCTGATGGAGTGTCGATTCTCCGTTTAGTTTGCAAATACTCCCGAAGATCTGTAGGAACAGATTGGGAAGTATTTGAAGATAGTTTCTGTGTAGAAACTTGTCTTTTGTTCTTCTGTCTTATCGGTTCTTGAGTGTATAATGACTGATTAATTTGAGCCACATAGTTCTTGGCATATTCTGCATCAGGATCTGGTATATTTGTCTTAGTGGAATCAAGATGATTCTGATTAAGCTTATTACGAAGATCCGTCGTAGATATGACTTTAGTCTCAGTCTTAGATACTTGTAATTTACCTTTCTCAGATCGAGAGATTTTGAGAGAAGGAAGATGAGTATTATTCCGACTGGGAGTCGGTAATAATCCATCTTTAGAGGAAGTAGCCAAAAGACGTTTTCCTTTGTTTGATCTAGTAAAAGTACTAGTCAAATTAACTCTAGAGGTAAAAACCTCAGGAGTAGAGGAGTTGACTAAAGAGTCTTTATCCTTGGTAAGTGCACGACGTGCAAGTTGCGAAGGAATCATTTGTATGTTCTGTGGAAGAGAACCCCCAGCTTGATTCTGAGAAACAGTCAAAGGACTGTATTTGTTAGCATACGCTGACTTCTGGTCATACGCTGCCTTTTTATTAACATACGCTGGCTTTGGCTTAGCGTACGCTGCCTGATGTTGGCTTTAGTACGCTACCTTTGCCATACGCTGCCCTTTTGTTGCTATACGCTCAGAGTCATCAATGGCTAAAGAGCTGACTGCTGTCGTAAGAGTAGAAGGAGGAGAGACTTTAACCTGTCCAGAGATGGTTTTCCTAGGACACGCTGACTTGGTTAAAGAACCCATTTTGTCAGCGTGACTAGGAAAAGCCACTGTTGCCTTATTCAGGGAAGCCAGAGTATGCTTCGTTGAAGTTGAAGAAATGTTCTTGTCAACAACAGAATTGACAGAAGCATTTCGGGATATTGAAGAAGATTTAGGAACATAAACAGAACATCCTTTCTTCTTGACAACAGGAAGAGCGGAGGAAGCAGTTCAGCCTTCCTTCGCCTTGAGCATTTCTTCATAAGCAGATTGGTCGAATTGTACGACCATCGTCTTCTTCATCGAGCCGATCGACGAAGTATCGCATTGAGTTGTTGCTATCTCGTTGGAGGAGACAGCTTTCCCCAGCAGAGTCGCCAATTTGTTTTCCATAAATAAATTTACTTTATTTATTTTGTATCTGAGAAAATTACAACTGTAGGAATCTAATCTAGAAGACGATTACTCTATCCCTTGGACGATGCGATGAAGAACACTCGAACTTTGAAGAACTTGGACAGCAACTGGGCAATCTCTCTGTTCTCTCTGACAATAATTGTAGTCCTTGATGAAGATGAAGAAACTCTTTTTTTATAGAGTTCAAGATAACTGTCCTTAAGCATACGCTCAGGCAGTTACTGGACGTGTGCATAATTGCAGGGACGCGTGGCAAAATCTGATGGAGACACATTAGCGTGCAGTTGAAAGTAGTGGAGCATGTTCAGGAGAAATTGGTGGCATGGATGCCACGTTGCATAACTTCTGAAGAAGTAGGTAACTGAGTGTAGGACACGTAAGAACGTGTGTTGACTACACGTTGAAAAGTCATTCTGGATACGACTGCTGCTATACGCTGTCTTTGAGGAAGAATCATACGCTCACTTGGACAGCGTAGAATCATATAAAGCTAATACGCTCACAATAAGGAGTCATGTGAGGCCCACACGCTCACTTGGCTGGGAAGGAGTCATGTGAGGTCCATACGCTCACTTGGCTGGGAAGGAGTCATGTGAGGTCCATACGCTCACTTGGCTGGGAAGGAGTCACGTGAGGTCCATACGCTCACTTGGCTGGAAAGGAGTCACGTGAGGTCCATACGCTCACTTGGCTGGGAAGGAGTCACGTGAGATCCATACGCTCACTTGGCTGGGAAGGAGTCACGTGAGGTCCATACGCTCACTTGGCTGGGTGAAGTAGACACGTGGCCATCAGCAATCTTCTTTGATACACCATATCTTCCAATAACTAACAAAAGATTTTCTCGAGCGTCGTAACTACAGATATGACGGCTGACAGACTGTCAGAATTAACAGTAATGATGGCCTTTGCATTAATGATCTGCTGTGTTTGCAAAAACAAAAGTATGATCTTTATTTCACAAACTTTGTAAAGAATATTACAAGAATTCTGGGAAAGTACAACTATAGGAATCCGATCTGAATGACGATCGCTTTATCCCTTGGACGATGTGAACTTTGAAGACTTGAATCTCTGAAGAACGCAGCAGCACTTGGACAAAAACTCTGATCTCTCTTGATTGTGTGTGTGCCCCCGTTGAATGGAAACGAAACTCTATTTATAGAGTTCTGAAATAACTGTTTTGAGCAGTTATTCTGGAAAGCGCCTGATTGAAGTGCGCCTGTTTTGAGCACGTATGACAAACTGCGCCTGATTTCACTCCATTATCACGAACGTGCACCAACTGCTTTAGACACGTGGCATTATTTGATTGAAATGCGCTTGGTCGTGTACAGTTAGTGGGACACGTGTTGGACATGCAGAGTGGTAGTTAGACGTTGAATTAGTCAAAGTGTGCCTGTTTCAGGGACACGTGGTAAGCTCTAAATTGATGTTGTTTTGAACTGCGCCTTCTTCGTAGGCGCAATCTGCAAAGTGTGCTGAGTTGGGACAGAAGTAGGCGCAATCTGCGAAGTGTGCTTGATACAATCAAAAGTAGGCGCAATCTGCGAAGTGTGTTTGATACAGTCAAAAGTAGGCACAATCTGCGAAGTGTGCTTGATACAGTGAAAAGTAGGCGCAGTCTGTTGATAGCGCCTAGTTCTTTGTTGTAGGCGCAATCTGTTAGACAGCTGTCATATCTTCCTCGAGCGCCGTGCCATCATAGGAATGATAGTGCCGTCTCGATCTTCGTGTTTGTCGGGTAATGATGACTCCACGTCAGCTAAGCGCGGTTTGTAACGTGCGCCTCTGTGATACAGAAAATAGGCGCATTCTGAGTTTGTTGATGAAGTAGGCGCTATCTGTGTGTAGGCGCGGTTTGATTTTTTGGACCTACAAGACCCCCTTCAAAGTTTTCGAATTTTGAATTTTCAAAAGTTCGAAATACTTTGAATTTTTCATATGACCAAGTCAAACCGCGCTTGATTTTGAAGAAGTTGCGCAGTTTAAGGCGAGAACGGATCTTCAGGCTGAATAGGCGCAATCTGTTTTAGGCGCGTTTCGTTGCGGCTGTTCGAAAAGTATAAATAGCCCACAAAATCCTTCATAAACCCTTTATTGTCTTCAAGAGTGAAATTTTTCGAGTTTTTCTTCTCTGATTTTCTTTCTTCTCCGACGAGCTTTTCAAAACAACTCCGATGGCGCCTCGACGTTCGGATAAGGGGAAAGAACCCGCTCCAATTGAGTCTTCAAAGAAATCCAAGAAGACCACGCCGCATCCCATGGTTGAATCGCGCGGTTCTCTTCAAATCCGAGAGCCTGGACAAATTCGTGTCTCTCGACACGAAACTGCACATCCGGCCATTGATGGTGGGTTATGGAAACGTACACTGGCTCTTCTTAGGGCTCAGTTGTATTCGCCAACTCTTTTTAGGGTTTGGTGATTCTCTAAACTTCATGTTTATGAAGTTTAAACATTCCACCAAATAGTGCCTAAAAAATTAGACTCTGTTTGTTCGATTGCGCCTAGTAACAAAGCTAGGCGCTATCGGATATAGCTTTGTCTGATAAAACAGGCGCTGTTTATTCAATCGCGCCTAGTAATAAAACTAGGCGCTATCGGATAAAGCTTTGTCTGAAAAACAGGCGCTGTTTGTTGTTGAATGAAAGCTAGGCACAATCTGCCCTATTTTGACAGAAAACTAGGCGCAGTCTGCCCAGATTCGTGAATTAGGCGCAGTTTAATCTAGTTAGCTGAAAAACTAGGCGCAGTCTGTCTTTAAGCAGTCAACTAGGCGTAATCTGATAACTTTGTTGTGATGTTAACTTTTTTGCTCTTTTCTGCTTTGCCGTTGATATTAGGGAAGATCCCAACTTCGAGATCTTCCAAGGAACTATGTCTGAACCTGAATTCAAAGAGGACTTGTCACACGTTAAGTTCCCTCATTATGAACTCCCAGAGTCTCGAAGAGCAATCTTGACTAGTCAGGATAATGAGACTCTTCTGTGTTTGATGAACGGCCAGCCCTTACAGTCACTAGATGCAGCTATCCACAAGAAACCACTCTTCTTGTTTGGAGATGCCTTTGGCAGGGAATCTCAGCCAAAACAGCGAGTGGAAGAGAGGATTTTTAAGAGAGGTGAAAAGACTATATACTTGCCATAGATGCTTAGGAGTTTACCTCTTTCCAGATATGAGTTTGCCAGTTATCCCCGCCAAATGGCATGGGATATCACTCCCGTTCAGCAGGCTCGGGTGGGCAAAATATGTTATAAAAAGGTGAACAACAGAGATATCTTCTATAGTTCATCTGATATTTACGCAACTCATCTCAGGGGTTTGAAACCAGGTTGCATCCCTCCCGAGAATTCATCTCGTCTATCACCAGTGAGAATACCAATTTTTGCAAATGAGTTTGCTAGGAAAGGTAGGCATTATACTGATAACACCTTAAGGATGCAAGGTTTAGTCAACCCCGATTATAAACGATGGAGCTGCATTGCCAATTGGGTTTTAGAACATTATGAAGAAGAGCTTCTTAATATCAGTCTGTATGAAGCTGTTTATTCTTCAGTACATGGCTTCCCTCCAAATCCACACCTATTCCTTTCACTGATCGAAAGGTACAATTATAGGACGGGAACCTTCATGACCCCAAAAGGAGAAATCGGTTTTGCTCTTCACGAAATGAATCATATCTCCAAGCTGCCTATGGGAAATTTTCCTTATGAGGAGTATGTTCCCACTGAAGATGAACTAAACAGACTAAAATCTGAAAATGCTGAAATGGTAGAAATCTTTGATGAGCTGTTATGTCACTATCACATCTGTTGTTGTTATTTTGAAAGCTCAGGCTCCTGCTATCTTACTAAATGGATATCTTATCTCTTCCTCAAACATGATGATGAAGAGAAACAAATTAGTGAGAAGAAAGCTGTTGATCCGCTTACCTTTCAGCGTTTCAATGAGGAAGAGATAGATGAGTTGATGGCAAGGTTTCGCCAAAAAGATATAATAGTTAAAAATGATGAAGATTATCCTCCACTCAAGACAGGAGATAAAATAGAAAGTTTCATGAGGATGGGATACAGACGTATGTCTAAGAAAGCCCATCTGGCAGGCTTTCTTGCTTTTTGGCTACGAAGGTATGTAGTCCCTGGAGCAAGTGCAGTCGATCGCTTCCATAGAGGTGTTCTTTTTGCTGCAGTCCGCCTAGTATTCGGTTATCGGATGGATATTTTATCGGCGATGACAAGCCGACTTAATCATTGTCTGCGTTGCTTTGTGGACGGCATGCTAAATAATAAGAAAGATGGCTTTCCACGTACTGAAGTCGCCCATACTTATTTATTTGGGTGGCTTCTACTCCACTGTCCAGTTTTGATGAGCCCTGGTGAAAGAGCTATTGGAGGAAACTTTTTAAGAAAGTATGAAGGGTGTAGATGGAATCACACCTCCTTGATAGATTGCCGGCGAGTATTGAACCGCGGCGATAACTGGGACTTTTATTGTGTTGACCCACCAGCTGGCTACGATTTATTGCCAGCTAATATCCTAGATTCAGTGAATACTCTACCAACAGATCCAGCTATATTCAATTGGTTGAAGTCGATTCGACCTTCACACTTCGTACATCGATTTGAAGATGAATGTATTCTTGAACCATATTTGCCTAGTCGTTTTGCACGCCAATTCGGCTATGATCAATTCCATGTAGGGAATGCCACAACATGCCTACAAGGGAAAGGATATTTGATTGATGGCGCCAGGGCTTGGTGCTATTATAATGCTAAAAATACGAGGGCCGTTTTCTCAATGCCTGAGAATACAAATCATGGACCGCGAATGTTATTCACCTATTCAAGGTTTTATACTTCAGCCAATACCTTTGTGGAGACTTTTGATTTAGCACATAGCTTCGCTTCTGACAAACGAGCCAAGAAAGGAAAGCCGAGCATTCTTTATAAAGATCCAAATGACGAAGAACCGGCTGACGAACCTCTTGAAGTCTCCAGAGACATGAATTTCCTTGAGGAGTTTATTGAACCCTTAAGCATTTCTCTCCGAGTAACAAAATCTCCTATGAAGGATAAGAAGAAAGGAAAAAATGATAATCCTGTTGCTTCTCCAGATCCAAAGAAAAAGAAGACCACCGCAGAATCTCCAGAAGGAGTTACCACTAGGTCACAATCGAGACAACGAGCAGAAGAATCTGTAAGGAGTGAAGAGACAACTCCTACATCTTTACAGAAACAACTGGGCATTTCTACTGACCAAGAAAGTCCTGATGTGCCTCTTCAAAGAAGGCCATGTTTGAAGAAAGTAGTTAGTAGAAAATTAAGATTATTGAGTCTGTCTCGTGCTGCATCCATCCTGGCTAGTGCTGTTGCTGGGCATATGATGTCTTCCCCTACTCCCATCTCTGGATCAGAACCATTAACTACAGAAGAACCAACACATTCTAGCAAAGAGGCTATGGAAGTAAACGCATCTTCTGTGATTGGCCAGCCTTCAACTTTGGCGATTCTTCCTGAAGCGCTTCCAGAAACAGTATCTAATATTATTCCGGTCGATACGTTAGATCATCTTCAAACTCATGCCGATGATCCAATATATTCAGATAGCGAAATGATTGATGCATTACAGTCATGTGCTGAATATCTTGATGAGACTGTTACTGATCCGGAAGCTGAAAATACAAATGAGCCATCTGACGCTCATAAATTGAATGAAGAGAATGTTGAGAGCATTAACAATGAACCATTGGAGGAAGCACATGCCAATATTATAAAGACTCCTACCAGAGAAGACCAGCCTTCACTTAGTACTACCGATGCGGGAAGTAACCGTGCAGAGGAAGTCTCAAAAGAAATGCCAGCTCATCTTCCTCGGGAAGTAACAATATTGACGGATACACCACACATGCCCGATCCAGGTTAGATTTCTTGGATCCTATCAGGCGGTTATTAATGATGATATTTGTTTTTATAGTATTTTGATTCCTTTTCTTTAATAGCTGAAGGTAATGTATACCTATCAGGCGGTTCAGAGGCGGGTAGTAGTCAAGCAATGGTGACATATACTATTCCTGCGATAGGCACCCCTGCTCGAACAATGGATACTGGTAAATTGCTAATTTATCATTCTGAACTTCATAACTTTCTTAGAAAATTAACACAATACGTTAACTTTCAGGAGAACAAATGAGAAGTGTAACTAGCTCGAAAATGGCTCCATTGGAGACTCCTGCCAGAGAAGAGAGTTCTACAGAGATGCCTATACTTGGGCCATCACAAATCCAGATTGAATTGCCTCAATCAGGTAAAGCTTTAACTTTGTCGACTTTGTAAAATAAAACTTGCTAATGAGAATATTTCGCAGAAGAACCAGTCAAAGCTGCTACAAGCTCTACCACAGCCCCTCCAATAAAGATAACCCAGATACAAAAGAAAGATCTTCTGAAATTATTGCTTTGACGACGCCATCTGTCGCAACTGAAGTTACTCCAGTCGAGATAGCAGAAACTCCCATCACTTCTGAGGCGAATAGAATCGTTATAAGATCTTATACAA
This sequence comes from Iris pallida, assembly GCA_029216955.1. NCBI lineage: Eukaryota > Viridiplantae > Streptophyta > Magnoliopsida > Asparagales > Iridaceae > Iris > Iris pallida. Next base: position 11,125,467 of record JANAVB010043418.1, on the reverse strand, counting down.
ACGCATTCTATCTAACACTCAAGCCGATGGTGGAGAGCGAGAACATTCCTTTCTCCAAAGTCAGGAAATCTGTAAAATATTTGATCAACGGGATTCGTGACCACGGAGATGAAGCTCAGGCTGTTTATCTGGAACACATCCTCAATGAGCTTGAAGAGGTGAAGACTGCAATGATGAATCTTCATCTGAGAATATAGATTCACTGATTGAAAAAGAATGTCAAGCTCTGGCCCGGGAAGCTGAACAGAAGGAAAAAGATCTTGAAGATTTTTTGGCAGCCTTTGCTCAATTTGCTGCTGATATGGAAACTCAGATTGAAGAAACATCTTCTAAGCCGGAGACCAATGAAGCTGAAATAGCAGAAGCTGACGAAGAGATTGCCAAGCTTCAAGAACGTCTGACTTTGGCGAAGCAGAAAAGGGAAGAGAAGGTTCTTTTAAACAAAGAAACTGCAAATCACCTCGTTGTGCTGAAGCGTCAAAAGGAACTTAGTACCAAGACTCATCATGAAGAGCTGAATGCTCGTTTTGCTAATCTAAAACCCTTTGATTTCGAGTCAACAAGGAATCAAATTAGACAAAGGATTCTGGACTCTCAAAATGAAACGATAGCTGCTTTGAAAAGACGTGTTGCAGAGCTCAGTACCCGGCCTGTTGAATAATTTATTTTGTAATGTCTTTTTGTCTTTGATCAACTGTAATGGACTTTATTTTGAATAGAATGATATTTCAGATGATTCTATTTACTTGTTACATACCCTATTATAGGAGATAGGCAATAGAACGAGAAAACATATTCAGCAGGACGTGATATATTTTCTTGATGTAGAAAATAACTATATTCTTTATATCTTGCTCAGAGGTAATGTGGACATGGCAAAATATAAATATCGAATATTTGTTATTTCAATAGACAACTTAGTCAGAGGTAATAGGGACGTAACAAGTTGCAATAGAAAATATGTAGAACTCAAAGATAATATGGACGTGAATTCTTTTTTAACGGTGATGATGATATGATGATTGAAAATGAACCGTCAGAATGAATGATTCATCAAAATGTCTGCTGGGGATTTTAATGAATGAACCTTTAGATTCATCGAAAGGGGGTGAACAGTCACTTTGATTCACGAAGAGAGGGGAGTGAACAGTCACCTCGATTCACGAAGAATCAGTAGGCTAGTATAAATAGTACAGGACTCATGAAGAATTTTATCACTGCCTTCAACAGGAAAGATGTCTTCCGACAACATGTCTAAGGAGACTGAAATCGTGCCGAAAGCCGAGAGCGTCACCGGGGAACCTTCTGCTGGGACGGAGAAGGGCGAAGGGTCGTCTGCATCCAGGCCTCTCGTCAACTCAGTCTTACCGGATCAAAAGGAGGTGGGTGAAGGCTCCTCTGCACCAAAGCCTTCACAGGATATCCTCGATTTTCTGATAGAGCCGGGGAAGACGGCGGAAGAAGAGGCAAAGAGGATAGCTTTCCTCAAATTCTTGCTGAGTTCAGGCAAAGATGTCTTCGACTCCTTTGCTGATTTTGCTTGTGAGAAGGAGGGGCTTGGCCCTCGTCCTAAGTTTGATAGGGATGATAGTGATCTTCCTTAATGTAATGTAATATCTTCTTTTGAAAAATAAAAAAGAAATTTTATTTACATTGTCTGTCAAGAAATCTTTACACATTTATACATAGTATTTCTTAAGAAATTTGCCATTGATAGGCATCATAGCTATTCTGCCATCCATCTCTGTTAACTGGTAAGCACCATTGGAAAACACTTTGTTTACAACAAAAGGACCTTCCTATTTGGCATCGAACTTGCCCTTACTCATGTGATTCATAGTCATAGGACGTCTGACTGTAAGGACCAAATCACCTTTCTGAAATGCTCGTACTTTAACTTTGCGATTAAAGGCTTTTGAGATACGGGCCTGGTATAACTCAATGTGCTGTTGAGCCAAAATCCTCTTTTCATCAAGTGCCTCCAACTCTTGCAATCGAAGTAGATCGTTGTTCTCAGTTGTAAGTTCATTGGCAATGGCTATCCGCAGAGACGGGATTTGAATTTCCAGTGGCAGAACTGCTTCACAACCATACACCAAGGAGAAAGGTGTACAGCCGGTAGGATTGCGAACTGTAGTGCGATAAGCCCATAAACATTCGCCAAGCTTCTCACTCCAATTCCGTTTGTTAGTAGAGACAAACTTCTTGAGGAGTTTGATAATGGTTTTATTGAAAGCTTCAGCTAAGCCGTTTGCTGCAGGGTTATAGGCTGTCGAAGCAACATTGTCGATGCGATGATCGTCACAGAACCGAGTGAACTTTTGACTAATGAACTGAGGTCCATTGTCATGAATGATTTGCTGCGGTACACCAAACCTATATATCACATGGTGTTTGATGAAATTGATGACACTGCTGGTTTTGACTTCAGCCAGAGGTATAGCCTCAGCCCATTTAGAGAAGTAGTCTGTGATGGCCAGGATAAACCGGTGTCCTTTAGAAGAAGGAGGGTTAATTGGGCCTATGATGTCCATGCCCCAAGCTTCAAAAGGCCAAGAAGCAGCCGTAGGATGTAGATATTCTGATGGTTGATGAATGAAATCTGCATGAATTTGACATGCTCTGCATTTCTTAGCGTATTCAATAGCATCGGAAACCATAGAAGGCCAGTAATAACCCATACGACGAATACGATCTTGCAATTTAGGACCGGGTTGATGCGCTCCATAAACACCATCATGAGCTTCACGTAGTATTTGTTTTGCTTCATTACTAGCAAGACAACGTAATAGTAGACCATCATAAGTTCGTCGATAGAGAGTTTTTGTTATATGATTATAATAGAAACGGAGAGATCGTCTTCGAATGCTGGTAGCCTCTTTGGAATCTTCAGGCAATATTCCATAGACTGCAAAATCAATAAAAGGAGTTCTCCAATCTTCATTGATGATATTGACCTCAGCAGAATTACTAAACTCAATTTTATGATTATTCTCAATACAAAATAACTCTCTGTTGGAAATAACAACCAACTGCTGTCTTTGGACAGGAATCGCCAAGACTGCTGCAAGGTTTGCTAGAGCATCTGCTTCAGTGTTGTAAGCCCGACGAACGTATTCAATGTAGAAAGCTTTGAAGGAAATGGCAATAGCAATGGCTGCTTCATGATATGGAATCAAATCTTGATGACGAACTTCATATATTCCTCTAACCTGGTTAACAACCAGTTTAGAGTCACCGTATACTTCAAGATATTGGATGTCTAATTGCTTAGCCAGTTGAAGGCCGATAAGCAAAGCATTATACTCTGCAACATTGTTGGAACAAGGCTCATCCAAAGAATAAGCCCGTTGAATAGTTAGTCCTTCTGGCGAAACGAGCACAATCCCTACTCCTGCTATAATAATCCTATTTGGTCCAATTCTGGAAGCTCCGTCAAAGAATAGACGCCATGTGGGAAATTCTTCCGAGATCAGATTTGTTTCAAGTATCTCGTCAGGAATCTCGTCGTAGAGTTTAGAAGTTTCAGCAACAGGATGAGCAGCTAAGAAATCGGCAAGGGCTTGTCCCTTTACTGACTTTTGAGGTACATAAATCATGTCGTATTGGGCAAGTAAGATAGCCCATGTAGCCAGTCTTGAATTGAGAGTACTGGGCTTCTTCATGAGTACCCGTAGAGGGTTAATTCGGGAGATGACATGGATTGTTTGACCAATTATATAGTGTCTTGTCTTTTGTACAGCGAACATTAAGGCTAAACATTCTTTCTCAACCATGCTATATCAATGTTCGGCTCCGATCATAGTACGACTGAGATAGTAGATAGCCTGTTCATGTCCTTCTTTATTCTTTTGGGCAAGTAAAGCACCCAATGAGTGATCCATTACTCTGACATACATTAAGAAAGGTATGCCAGAGATTGGTGACACCAAGACTGGTGGGTTCATAAGATACTGTTTTATGTCCTCAAATGCTTGTTGACATTCTTCGGTCCAAACGAAAGATACACCTTTCTTCATGAGTTGTGTAAACGGTCTGTATCGTCCAGATAAATTCGAAATGAATCTCCTGATGTACGCAAGTCGACCTTGAAATCCTCGTAGCTCTTTTAGGTTGCGTGGAGGACGCATCTCTTGAATGGCTTTAATCTTCTCAGGATCTACGTGTATACCTTTAGAGGTAATAACAAAGCCGAGAAATTTACCATTAGAGACACCCAAGAATGACTTGGTGGGATTCATTTTGAGTTGATGTTGGCGCATAAGATTGAAGATAGTTCTCAAGTCTTGAATGTGATCTTCTTTCAGACGGCTTTTGACAGCAATGTCGTCAACATAGCATTCAACAGTCTTTCTCAAATGATCTCGAAAGATAGTGCTCATGGCTCGTTGATAAGTTGCACCGGCGTTCTTGAGACCAAATGGCATCACAGTATAGCAATAAACTCCTCGAGGGGTACGAAAAGAAGTATGCTTTTCATCGTCAGGATTCATCTTGATTTGATTATATCCAGAGAATCCATCCATAAAAGATAACCTCTCGAACCCACAAGTATTGTCAATCATGACATCGGTGATTGGAAGGGGAAACTCATCCTTTGGACAAGCGTCGTTCAAATCCCGAAAATCAATACAAACTCTGATTTTCCCAGTCTTCTTCAAAACTGGAACAACATTAGCAACCCAGTCTGGATGTTGCTCTTCACGAATAAAGCCACAAGCGATGAGTTTTCGAACTTCTTCATCAATTGCATCCATCATTTCAGGTTTGAAGCGCCGTTGTTGTTGTTTAACAGGTTTCGCATTAGGTAATATATTCAGCTTGTGCGTAGCAATTTTAGGATCTAAACCTGGCATGTCTTCATAGCTCCAAGCAAAGACATCAATATATTCGCGAATGAGAAGAATCAACTCCTGCTTATCATCTTCGGGGAGATTTTTACTAATGAATATAGGACGGGATATACCGTTTTCTCCTACATCAATTTGGATTAGTTGATCTTCAGTAGGTGGTTCTCGTTTTTCAAACCGGAGCTTCCACTGATTGTCCATCTTTTGTACCCAAGGATCAGTTTCAAGGTTTTCTTCAAAGTTATCATCAGTAGCATCGTTGTTGATATCTGGAAATTCAACTGAGACCATGTTAGAGGATATGGCAATACGATGTATGTGACCAATGCTAGTGTCAGAATCCCATGAAACTGTATCAGATGAAACAGTGCGTTCATCGTCATCGGATTCAATAATTCTAGGAGCTGTAGCCATAGCAGGAAATGTAAATACATAACCAAGGCCGAGCTTATTCCTCTTACTAGTAACATGAATAGGAGTTCGTCTCCCTCTTCCATAGTTGAGTCCACTCTTGAAATCATATCCCATTTTATGGATGATCTCTTTAGACTGAGTACTGTAACGACGGAGTTGTAAATGTCCTTTGTCATCGTGTTTGCAGTCTTCGGTATAAGAAAACTTTTGTTCTGGTCCTCTAATAAAGATTATTGGACTTTTGTCAGCTTTTCGAGCTGGAACTATAAAGTATGAACTATCCGTTGATTCCAATGATACATCTGTCTGGTAGGATTGTACAACTTCAATTGTGAGTGGCTTCAACCTATCTAACATATTTAAATAACATTCAGCATGATATAACACATCAGTATACTGTAAAGGAGATACATCTTTATTGATATTTACAACAGTGTTTACAGTAGGACTTTTAGCCTTAGCAGGCTTAGTCAAATTGATAACAAGAGGGGGAGAAGAAGAACGAGGAGGAAGAGAAGGCTTGTTACGACGAAGGTCGATAACAAGTGGCTCAGAAGAGGTGAGCTCCCTTTTTCCTTGGTCAATCATAGAAATTGTCTTCTTGGCAGGAAGTCGAATGACCAGTGGTTCAGCATGCGAGGGCTTAGAGACGCGCCCTTTGACAGGAATCACAAGAGTATCCTGTGACTTTGGTTCTTGTTCCTTTTTGCTAGGAGGAAGATAGATGGTTAGTGGTTCAAAAGAAGAGGGTTGAGAAACGCGCCCTTTAACAGGAATTACAAGAGTGTCTTGAGATTCAGTTCCCTGCTCTTCTTCAATGTCTAAAGCCAAGACAACTTTCATGAACTCATCTTTGTACATGCGAGCATCGTTGCAGTATGCTTCAACGCCCTTGAAAGGATAGAGATCAGCAACTTCTTTTTGGACTTCTCCTTTGTCATCAACGTATTTGAAACATTGATGAAGAGTTGATGGCACAATATTATGCTCATGAAGGAATGGTCTTCCCAGAAGAGCATTGTAGGAACAACCATGGTTATCAATGATATAAAAGGTTACCTTTGTACGAAGATTGCCTATTTGGAATTTTAGGCGAATCTTGCCCAGAGGTTCACTTCTTCCTTGATTGAACCCCAGAATAGTAGTGATTGTGCCAGTAAGACTGCGTACAGGAATTTTCAAAGCATCCAACATTGTTTTAGGCATAATGCTGAGTGCAGAGCCTGGATCTATCAGGATACGATCGACCTTCATGGTATCAACGTACCATGTGAAATACAAAGGGCGATCATGTCGATTGTCTTCCAGGAGCATGTCATCTTGCGTGAAGGTAATATTTGGAATTAATTCCAACACGCTATGACAATGGAGACAAGAGAGAGGTTCCTTCTCCGGTTTCTTCAGAATTTCAAGGCAATTTTCTGCCTGCAACAAAGCTTCACTTAACGTCTCTCGAGTTTCCTTAGAGAGGCGCAAGAGCTCGAATACTGACAATCTGGCAGGAGTGTTGGCTAGTTGAGCTAGTATGTCAAAGTTATACGGCTTCTCGAGTCCGAGAGAAGTGGACTTTTTGAGAGCTTTATCGAAACGAGCTGGTTGTTTCCCTTTATCAGTAACTGCTGGTTTAGCAGGAGGAGGAGTTGGGTTAGTTGAAGATGAAGAGGGTTGAATTTCAGGAGGCGTGTCAGGAGTGGAAGATGAAGTTGGAGCTTCCTGATTCTCTGAGTATTCCCGTAAATAGGGTTTACCAGACCTGGTACCCAATAAGATCTCTTCTTCATTTAATGGTTCAAGAGAAACCATATTACAACTTTTAAACTTGCTTTTGGAATTTTCTTTTGTTTAGATGAAGAAGAGGCGGAGGATTCAAAATCTGAGATCAGATCTGGATGAATCCACAAGATTTCCCCTTTAGAAGTTGATAAAGGGACAAGTCCTTTGTTTCGGAAAGGTGGAAGGTTTACCAACTCGAGAGTGGTTCGAGGAATGGGAACTACACCATCTTCTATCTGCATTGGTGGAAATTCGCCGAACTGAACAGAGACGACATTAGCCGTCACCGTCTTTTCGTCTTGTTCAAGAGTCACTGCTCCAGATTTGATCATCTCTTGTATTTTTCCTTTAAGCACATAACATGCTCGAGTAGGATGTCCGATAAATCTGTGATAAACACAATATTTAGGATGATCAGTCTTACCAACCTCTTTCGGTCTTTTAGGGTCGGGTAATTGCAGTTTGTTGCTTTTTGTAAGACATTCAAAGATACCCATGATGTCATCTTCATCGAAAGAGTACTCTTCTTTAGGACGTGGTGCTCTTTGAGGTTGTTGTGATGGAATCAGTGCAGATTGAGCAACATTAACAGCCAGTGCATCTTTGCTTCTCAAGTCAATGGCCAAAGATTCTTTAGGAGTAGATGTATCTTTGCCCCTCTTGTTATTTTGACGATTGTTGTTAGAGTTCGAGTTATGATCGCCTTGGTCAGGATTCATATGAACCCCCAATGTCTTGAACTTTTCAGCGCTAAGTTCTGCTGCTTTAGCATTGATAATGAAAGAAGGCCAATCTTGGAATTGAGTTGCCCCTGTCCACATACTAACAATTGGCAAGAGATTATTCTTGCAAGTGTCAATGGTGACTGCAGATGGGGTCCCCATTGGCATCTTGAGAGCTTCGCGACGAAACCTCTCAATAAATTGCTCAACAGGCTCATTATTTCTTTGCTTAATTTTAATGAGGGCTGACATAGTCATGTCATTGACGCCTTCATAAAATCGTTCAAGGAACATCTGTTTGAAACCAGCAAAAGAAGTGATACATCCGTCTGGTAGACTTCGGTACCAGTCATAAGCAGCGCCAGTTAAGCAACTGACGAATACCCGAGTAAGAAGGGCATCATTAGGCTGAAGAGGATCAGTCATCAATTCAAAATGATTAATATACTGATTGGGAGATGAAGTGCCATCGAACTGCATAATGGTGGGGAATTTGTATTTTGGCGGAAACTGCATTTTCTTCCATTCGGTGGGATAGGGTTGTTTAATGCCCAACCGTTGTAAGCCTTCTCTTTGTGTATAGGCTTCAAATTGATTCCGTAATTGTTCAACAGCATCATTAGCGTTCCCTGAAGATTGAGGATTACTAGATTGATTGGTGATGGCCTGAGGAGGAACTGCATGGTAAGCATCACCCCCAGCACCAGTTTGGCTAAGAGTAACCTGAACTGGTACTGTGGTAACTGGAGGAAGTGGTACCCCCATACCAGGATTCTGAGGAGTAGAAGAAACCAATGGTTCAGGAGTTATGACCGGTGGAATGTGCTGAGCCATAATAACATCATGCATTTTAGCCATCATTTCGGCCATAGTCTTCAATTGTTCTTCTAGTGCAACAATCCTTTGATTCTGATTGTTAGAACCAGAAGCATCTTGTTCTTCGACGACGTATGCTGTCACTTCTCGTGCCATAATAGATGACACAGTTTGTTCAGAGCCATCACTGTCGACAGCAAAGTCCGAATTACCCCCATCATGAGAAGTAGACCGATCACTGTAAGGAAGATTCCTTTGACCGATTGTTTCTCGGCTTCGAGATCGAGTATGCTGGTAAACACCATCATCTGATTCTCTAAGTCGGTCAAGATAGTGCTGGCTAGGTCTTCGGGTCTTTCCATGCTTACATTTTCTACCCCCAGAGTCTCTGGAAGTCATGTTGACGGAGGCAAACATTACCTCTTCTTCATCATCACTCTTTTGATCAACATAAGGGAAATTCAGACGCTCGAAGACAGAACGTTTAGTTATTTGGCAACAACATTTGATAACCACTTCGTGAGGATGATTGCAACGATGAACTTGTGATTGTTTGGGAGAACTGGGGGTGATATTCCGTTTCTGCCTGAGATGATCCCGAAGATCAGAGACAACGGGATGAGAAGAAGTAGCAGGAATATACTCATAGATGACATTTGGAACATGATTCCGATTTCGTAAACGTTCGATTCCATGAGTATAAAGAGAGGTACTCATCTGATTGGCATAATTGTCAGGATTCCTTGTCCCAAAAGGTTGATATTGAGGTAAGTTAATCTTAGCATATTTGCGTTTCACAGAGGTAGGTTTTGATTGGGGTTTTCTATTGAGATATGCCCGTAAATCATTTAAACCGCCCCTGGGAACCTCAGTTTGTGAAACTTGTAATTTGCCTTGTTCGGATCGAGAAATTCGCAAATTAGGCAATTCCTGAATATTTGCCTTGGGAGTAGGTAAAATACCTCTCTGATTAGTACGAGAACCCTTGTTAAGGGGGATATTCGTACTAATAGGTGCAGAGGCACTATCAGTTGGATCCTCCTCGATAAGAATCGAAGAAGACTTGGAAAAGGCCAGAGGACCTTTCCCATTATTTTGAAATGAAGGGATAGCTAAAGAGCATTTCCCTCTGTTATCTTTCAAGTTTTGAGCTTGGGAAGATTGGGAGAAGACCAAGGGGCCTTTTCCTTTTGATGGAATGGAAGAAGGAACAGCCAAAGGACTGTCCTCAGCAAACTGCGTCTGAGCAGTTTGGGGTTTCTGGATTCTGGAGTGATCCGGAGTAGACTGCGCCTGGGTAGACTGTACCTGAGTAGACTGCGCCTGTTTAGTCAGGGCAGCAGATGTATTGGATTGAGCCTTGGCAGCAGCAGAAGACTTGACTTGTGCCAATTTGGCACAAACTGTGGCAGAAGAAGGTTTGGTGGCAGACTGCGCCTGTTTCCCTAAAGAGAGAACAGACTGCGCCTGATTGTGAGGCAGAGATTGTGCTGTTTTGGCATGAACTGTGCCAAAAGATGGTTTGACAGCAGACTGCGCCTGTTTCCCTAAAGAGAGAACAGACTGCGCCTGATTGTGAGAGATAGACACTGGTGTCTTAGAAACAGCAGGTTGTGCTGTTTTGGCATGAACTGTACCAAAAGATGGTTTGACAGCAGACTGCGCCTGTTTCCCTAAAGAAAGAACAGACTGCGCCTGATTATCAGAGATAGACACTGGTGTCTTAGAAACAGAAGGTTGTGCCGATGAAGTGGCAGCGTTCTTCATTAGAGAAGTAGCAGAGTTCTTGGGAGCCCACACTGAGCGAGTCTTGCTCTTGATGGAAGTCGTAGTACGGCGAGGAGTACTTTGTGCATTGATCATTGCTTCGTAGGCCGTTTGGTCAACTTTCACGACCAAAGTCTTCTGCGTCAAGCCGATAGACGCCGTGTCACATTGAGTTGTCACCTCTTCATCGGAGGAAAAGGTCGTCCCCAGCAGAGTCGCCATTTTGTTTGCAAAAACAAAAGTATGATCATTATTTCACAAACTTTGTAAAGAATATTACAAGAATTCTGGGAAAGTACAACTATAGGAATCCGATCTGAATGACGATCGCTTTATCCCTTGGACGATGTGAACTTTGAAGACTTGAATCTCTGAAGAACGCAGCAGCACTTGGACAAAAACTCTGATCTCTCTTGATTGTGTGTGTGCCCCCGTTGAATGGAAACGAAACTCTATTTATAGAGTTCTGAAATAACTGTTTTGAGCAGTTATTCTGGAAAGCGCCTGATTGAAGTGCGCCTGTTTTGAGCACGTATGACAAACTGCGCCTGTTTTCACTCCATTATCACGAACGTGCACCAACTGCTTTAGACACGTGGCATTATTTGATTGAAATGCGCTTGGTCGTGTACAGTTAGTGGGACACGTGTTGGACATGCAGAGTGGTAGTTAGACGTTGAATTAGTCAAAGTGCGCCTGTTTCAGGGACACGTGGTAAGCTCTAAATTGATGTTGTTTTGAACTGCGCCTTCTTCGTAGGCGCAATCTGCAAAGTGTGCTGAGTTGGGACAGAAGTAGGCGCAATCTGCGAAGTATGCTTGATACAATCAAAAGTAGGCGCAATCTGCGAAGTGTGTTTGATACAGTCAAAAGTAGGCGTAATCTGCGAAGTGTGCTTGATACAGTGAAAAGTAGGCGCAGTCTGTTGATAGCGCCTAGTTCTTTGTTGTAGGCGCAATCTGTTAGACAGCTGTCATATCTTCCTCGAGCGCCGCGCCATCATAGGAATGATAGTGCCGTCTCGATCTTCGTGTTTGTCGGGTAATGATGACTCCACGTCAGCTAAGCGTGGTTTGTAACGTGCGCCTCTGTGATACAGAAAATAGGCGCATTCTGAGTTTGTTGATGAAGTAGGCGCTATCTGTGTGTAGGTGCGTTCTGATTAATCTGTTGAACTTAACTTAGGCGCGGTTTGATTTTTTGGACCTACAAGCTGTCCTCGTAAAAGACAAAACCAACTCTTCGAAAACCAATACGACGGCTGATTTCATGACCACTATCTTTATACAAAAAACGAGACATCAGATTCATTTTTCACTTAGTGTATGCTGTGCTGTCATTTTAAGAATAATAAAATATCCACTGAGCGTATGGCTTTGAGAGTGTGACTTCTGATTGAGCGTATGGCTTCAACTGACATCTGTCTTTAAGCGTATGGATTAAAATGACAGCGTGTCATAATTTTCCACATCCTACACTTACGATCTCAAAATCCTCGATACTTCCCCCTTCCTCAAATTTCACTTGAATTCAACGTATCACTTAGTATGGATCGTGCACATATCTTAGGAGTCCCCAAAATACATGCAGTTTAACCAAGCCTCGTGATAGTGAATCCCGCCATCACCACTTGAGTCGGATCGTGCACGCATTCAAGCGTCCTTGATATACATGCATGTCAACCGAGCCTCATGAGTGGTGCCTTCACCATTCCTATCGCTCCGTACCGGAACGTCTACCTAACTACTAGGCTATGTCTTTCCGTCAGTATTGGAATCATAGTTCCCAAACAACGATATCAACACTGACCCCATCCTAAGGTCAAACCAAGTTGATAGTACGGGATTTTCTACCCAAGCTCGCATCACTCTGATTTCTAAACATCGAGCATAGATCGCCTACACACATCCCAATATTTTGTCGCACGGGGTTCGAGTCGTTCAGCAAAGCCATCCTATGACAACTTATGTTTCAACCAATTCCTTAACATATCAATCTCACTCGTTCAACAAGCCATTTCGCATCGTCTATCTCTTTGAACACGTTCGACACAAACGCCTATCCATCCTTCCAAGTCAAGCACACTACGACACAATTCATCGCTAAATCCAAATTCACATTTCATTCTCCTTAAGTCGTCTATCCCAATCCATAAAATCGATCACAAGGTCATCTGACTTAACAATACGTTGTGCCCCGATCTCACGCGAGTCAGATTATCCACGGTGGGCATGAATCACCGTGCTCGCTCCCGCGGGATAATTATCCTCATCGGGACGTAACTCTTGTTTTGCGGCTAGACTAATTCATTCTCGATGCGCGGATTGGACCTACTCAATCCTCAAGTTTATTTCATTCATCAATCGCAAGTCCTACCATCCTCGAATTTACCTTCGTGTCAAACCGACAAGTCAAGACAATCAACGTTGCCGCGTCCTGATTTTTTTTTCGAGTTTGATCATTCCTGCGACATGAATCACCATGTCAGCACTCACACGGAACAATCGCCCCAAATCTGACGCAATGCATGTGCGAGGCTGGAGTTGCGCTCGCGCAAGACAAGATCGTCGACGTTGTGGCTATCAACGTAACCATCAAGATACGATCATTTTCATCCAACATTCATCTTGATCAAAATCCTAAGTATCGCATCCAACCAAACAATAACACTTGTACGATCGTCATTCGCCGAGTCAGAGTACCCCCGAGTTATCGTATATCGATCTTTGATACGCCTCAATACCATCGACGATATACGTAACCTGACGATCTTCCTTTGCAACCAATCTCGAGTCATGCGAATGATGCCATCGTCCGACTGGATAATTTCCTCGACATTCAAATTCAAGTTCGATCATCATCCCTCGATTTATTCACAACATCAATTTCCTCAAACCAAACTCACGTATCGTTCATCCGTTCATCTTAAGTCATCGACCAACGTATTTCCTCAATTTGCAACATTCCTTGCTAACTCAATCGTCGAGTAACAGTCCATCCAATCCTTAGAGTCATTCGTGTAACTTCAAAATCAACTTTTCATGCACGCTATTGTCTCATCGTGCTAACTTTTTCTATACGATCCGTATCAATTTCCTAACTTTTCCTCAATTCGATTTCACCTACTCAATCATTCTTGTGTTTCATACTTCGCATAATCCTCAATCCCGTGCACGTTCCGTGTGCGTCAATTTCTAAGTTGTTCGAATCCACTTATCAAACTTCAAGACTTAGACTTATTCATCGATACTCAATCTATGGCTTTGCATGCACGCGACGCTTGCTGATAGACTCATTGGCACCCCAAATTCTCAATCGACCGATCGACATTCCTGAGACCATCGCATACACCACTCAGGAATGAAGTCATTCAACAAATCCTTAACATATCATTCGATTCACAATCGACTTCCTCAAATTTTCGTCCGAACGATTCTTTAAATTTCAGGCACGCTCACCTTATATCGTACCGACGATAACATCGTCGCTCGATAGCACCCCTATCGATAATCATCTCACTTACTCAATTGAGTTCAACTCATTCTTGCTCGACACTATTCAATTCCTGTACTTGACTTTTCTAAGGTCGACGCAATCCTTGGTGTATATGCCCAGCCCGACTTAGCCAATCGTGCTTACGCGAACCATCTTTTTTTATTTTGTTGTCAAAAACTGTTCTCCTATGTTTTTTTTTGCAAAATAGATAGACTTATTGTATGTACATCCCGTGGGACAATTGAGAGAGAGCGCACCAACGATATCAACTTGCGGAAGCAACAGAGTTTATGGAAACAACGAGTTAAAGAATTCAATCGGTTATCCAAGGACGTAAAGCCGTGCTCTGATACCATTATGTCACGCCCCGCTCCCGTAGGAGCGATCGTCCTCGCTAAGGCGTTTTGTCGCACGAGCCTAGATTGCGCTCGTGCAAGGCGGGTTCCATAACGGCCGATTTCAGCGGCTGCGATGGGGTCGTCGCACAGAAGTCCCGTACAGAGACATTGAATAATAGCAGCGGAAATTGGAACAAACACAAGCCATTCAGAAGAAACCCTTTTATTGATATTGAAACAAAGGTTACAGTGGGGCGCAAGGCCAATATTACAATCACTCAAGCTCACTCATCTCACATTTACAAGTTCACTCAGCTCTCTCTCATCTCTCAATTACAAGTCTTGATCCAGCGGAAGCTTCGGAAGGCGATGCCCATACATTATGTCCCGTATAGTCTTTTCTCCATGCGGTCACGCGCTTCGAGTTGCCAAGGAACTTCGTGCCTCGACGCATCCAAGCGAGCTCCGCGCCACGAGCTTCTACCTGTGCCTGCACATGAAAACTATGTGGGTGTCAGTACTCAACTGTACTGGTGGAATGAGCTCCTCGCCCATCCATACAAAACCCGCACATTTTATTTACTTTATGCAACATAGTCCCTTTTTATCAATTGTCTTTCTAGTCTTGCCTTAGGATCAGTTTTAGGACCCGCGCCTTAGCGCAACTTGTGTATCAGAACTATCCCGTGCTTGTGATGTCAATGTTAACTCATACTTTTGCCTTAGACCCTTGTCGTGCCAATAACGTTAACCTATCAAGTCGTGTTTGCCTTACGGCCAAAATCAGAGACCATGCCTCGCAACTCACTAGAACTTAACCATATCGCCGCTTCGCGGCCCGTGCTACTTTGATAACCAACCGACCCAAATCAAGACTTGTGAATCCAGTGTCACTTGACCAACTTTGCCTTGTGGCGGTTTTCCCGACACAAACTCAACCAACTCAACCAACTTATACAACTTATATGCCGACAACTTAAACTCGACGCCACATCTCGTGCCGAAGCACGTTGCCTATGTTGTAGCCATTCTTAAGCCCAAACATTTGTACTCTAACTTGTACACACACATTCAGCAACTCAACTCCATCCAAAGGCACTCACGCGGATTGCCGCCATGTCGACTCATCTATATGATTTGGTCACTAACACCACAAGCTATCATGGACTTATAGCCTTGCCATTCGGCGACCCTTTCAGCACAAGTAGCTAGCCCCGCTGAAAGTTTCCGAATGACCCGAGCGGTTCGTCCAGCTACGGCTATACCGTGTTTCCCTCCGGAACGAAGCGGTCCCTCGGCGCCCAGGGTTGTCGCTCGTGGAAACTTTACCTTGTCGACAAGTTGTCCAATGACCATGCAAGACTCGACTCAAACTGACGTCTCACACAATCATCCTTCTTTCAATGTTACCATCTCTTTCAAACCAATATCAAGACTTCTATCCTTGAGATCCCTCGACGACCCACGGTCGCGAGCCTTCTCCGTTGATGTTCCTTGAGATCCCTCGACGACCCACGGCCGCGAGCCTTCTCCGTGTTACCATATCATTTCATTCAACTCAATGCCTATTCGATAGTCCTTCCTTAAGATTTTACCTTGAATCATAGACCTTGCCTTAGACACTAAGCCCGTGCATCATGCCTTAAGCCAATCGTGCTCTACGTGATACTCCTGCCCAAGTCGACGGGCCTTTGAGATCGAGGGACTACTTAACTTGACAACCGCAGAATGAGCGGTATAGCACTTGGAACGACTTAGGTCGACCAGCATAACTTTGCCTAACTTACTCAAGCCTACGACTTAACCCGAGGGAGGAGCAAAGACTATGCCAAGCCTTGCACAATGGAACCGTGCACGCTTTATCAAGCGTTCATGTGGACGACGCCTATGACTTAGGCTAACTCTCAGCTTTTGCACCGAAGACCAACATTCCATCTCCCAAGCCACGGGACGAAGGACCGAGTGTCATTTTCAAGCACGTCGTGCACCAACTCTAAGCCGACCGTTGGACCTTTTTCCATGTTCTAATTATTTCAACCCGTCGGGATTATTCCCTTAGCTATATGGATTCATCTCTTTTATTATTAAGCCTACTTGTGCAAGTTGAAAACACGATTTATTATGTGAAGGCAAAGATGAGGCAAGTTCACCGAAACTACCCCACCTGAGCGAGCGGTCGCCTTGACCGAGCAATGTCTTCCAGCAGCCGTTGTAAGGCTAAGGCCGAACGCCGTCGGCGTTTCGATTCCTCCGATTGACTGAGCGGGACGGGGAACTACAGTAGTGCTTCGTGCACGACTTCCTCGGAGGCTAGTAACAATTAATTTTTGTTTATTTTGTTTGCAAATTTCAACAAAAAAATTATATTTATCTTGCAAATTCGAGTTAACCAGTTCCGCAAGTACGTCAATCTGACAAGTTGGCAAGTTGGTCAAATTGACGATTTCATTAAAAAATATATTTGTATATTCACTAACAAATGATGCTTGCTCTCTCGGGGCCTGTTTGGATAGCGGTATGTGTGCAAAAGTATGAAAATGGAACATTCAATAAGATGTAATGCAATGCACTTTCAATGCATTTCACTTTCCAAAATGCGTTTGGATACATAGTGTTTTGTCCCACCGCAAGTGATCAGTTTCAACATGTGGCGTTTGGATTACCACTAAAAAGTGTGAGTGGGAAGTAAAAAGGTGGGATTTCAATGTTTGGTTAACACATTACAAGTGATATAATGACCATAATGAAGAATGATATGGTTACCAACCCCAACAAACATAATGGTTTCACAACATAATGGTTAGCCAACCGAATGCTTTAGCCAACCAAATGGTTTTTAAATAGTCAAAAAATTAACAACAAGAAAATTATAGCCAAGTGTCTTCACAACATTTCCAAATTTTGCAGATGCCATGTCCTTTGCAGCAAGAAAAATTTGCAACGAGAAAATTTTGCACAATGTTTCATTCAATATAGTCACAAAATTTGCATAAAGATAATTATAGTCAACCAAATGCTTGGTACAACAAAAGGTTATGATACTCAAAGTATAGAAAACTGAAGCAACATAGCAGAAGTTTGATGCTGATTTACCACCATAGATCTAGTTTCTTTCCAGATCTACCTCAAATGTAAAAGAAAAATTCACAAATGCTCCAAAAATTCACCCAAAAATGTGTCACAAAATTTTCCAAAGATTGTCGACCTTGCAGATCTACTAAATATATAGGCGGTCAACAAAGCCAGAAATAAACCCCCAAAAAAAAACCCTAAAATATGTAGCAAACCAACAAAGAACTCGTTATTTCCAAAAAATTGACCGTTGGTGTAAAAGACAGACCTCGATAGCGCGAAAGGAGAAGGCAACCGGAGACAGTGGGTTATGGAGGAGTAGAAAGTAGGCATCGAATGAGGAGAGAGAACACCACATCCCACACACTTACGACTCTCCAACAGAGTTGAGAGTAGGCGAGGAGTAAAGGAGGGAGGGGACTGAACGATATGGAGTGTCAGGGATGGGACACTCTCTACCAAAAGCTTCTGCAAAACCAAACACAACAGTCCATGATTTCACCATCCAGTTTGAAAGAAACTGGCTAAAAAGGCCCACTTGTATGCTACTTGTATGCTTCCAAACAGGCCCTAAGTCTCGTTCGCTAGCACATTGCATTCCATTTGGGCTTCGAAACCAAATGACTAATTCCATAGAAAGCAAGTCAAAGTATCTGACCGAATCTGGATGTAAAAGTATACTAGTACGCTGAGACTCCTGCTTATTTATGAAAAATTGAATATAAAGAATGAAGAAAAATGTCCAAAATAACTCCATGTCCATTTTTGACTTTAATCTTATATTTGATTGGATTTTCATATATGGATTTCTAATATATGATAAGCCTACATAATATTGTATTTTCATATATGGACACATGTCACACTATATAAAGGGATCTAATGGTTCTTCTTGAGATATCTCATTGTGCTCAATGAAAGTTGTTGAGTAAGTTCAACACAAGAGAGCTAAAGTTGTTGAATAATTTAACACAAAAGTTTGAGAATTTTTTTTCTTATCTTTGTGGCAGAGACTTCTTGAGAGCAAGAAGAGAAGTATTGAGAGAGCTATTATAATTTCTTTTCTTCTTCATATTGGAACTAAATCACGATCATCCGTGGAAGTAGGCATCTTGGTCGAACCACGTAAATTTTTGTCTTTGCGGTTCTGAATTTTTCTTGAGGTATTCTCTAATTTCTTGGATTTATTTTTATTGTGCCCCAATAATTTGGTAAAAGTGCTTTGGGATACTAGCAAGGTATACGACAAAGTTCTCAGAGAAAATTTGGGTAGATTCTTGAGATAGCTCCGTCAAGCAATGTTGGGAAGTATAAAATTGAGAAGTTCAATAGGAAGAACAATTTTGGCTTTTGGAAAAGCCAGATGAATGATGTTCTTATATCTCAAACGCTTCACAAGACTTTACGAAAAAAGTCCAAGAAGCTCGCTAACATGACCGATGATGATTGTGACGACATGGATCTCGAAGCATGTGCTATTCGACTATATTTGAAAAGGGATGCCGTGTATTCTATGAAAGATAAAACCACTGCTATTGGGCTCTGGCTGAAGTTGGAATCACTCTACATGACGAAGACTCTTACCAACCGACTTTATATGTTGAAGTCGCTCTACAGACTAGCGATGGAGAAAGGTATGTGAATTCGAGATCATATATCAAAATTCAATCAAATTATCTCTGCCTTGAAAGATGTTGAAATACATGACGATGATGATCATTTGGCGCTAATCCTATTGTTTTCTTTGCCCGATTCTTATGAGAATCTTATTCAAATATTAGTATAAGGAAAGGATTCAATTTTCGTAGAAGAGGCTACGAGTGCCTCATTGTCTAATGAGGTACGGAGGTTGACTTCTAGTAGCGGAAATGATGGAGACCAAGCCCAAGGTTTGACGACAGGAGGGAGGACAAACAATAGAGCATCTTCTAGCAGAAGGTCAAGATCCAAGTCCAAGACACCTATTGAGAAGGTGAAGTGCTTTAACTACAACGAGAAATGACATTATACAAATAAGTGTCGTCGTCCAAAGAAGAAGAAAAAGAAAAAGGAGAATAAGATAAAAGAGAAGGTGATGAGCAAACCGTTCTTCAGAAGCCAAGAATGTCGGGTTCTATTTTTCAGTGGCACATGACAACATGAGTGACCTTTATATTTTTTATTCTAGACGCTCGTACCATATATTTTCAAAGAGGGAGTGGTTTTCTTCCTACAAGACGACATATGGTGGTTTTGTGTTGATGGTCAACAACAATGCATGTCGAGTTGTTGGAATTGGGTCTATCAAGGTAAAGATGCATGATGGAATTATGCAGACTTTGGCGGATGTCAGACATGTTTTCGACCTCAAGAAAAATATTATTTCTCTTAGTACGCTTGACTCGAATGGTAATGAGTTTGTTGCCAATGGAAGAGTCTTGCGGGTTGTTCGTGGTTCTTTGGTGGTGATAAGAGGTCACCCTTTATATCTTATTGTGAAGTACTGTGACTGAGACTTTAGTAGTTAGTACATCTGATTCATCTGATAGCATACGTCTTTGACATATGCGGCTTGGGCATATGAGTGAGAAAGACTTGTCCTTACTAAGAAAATAGGGGTTACTGAAGAATATGAAGAAGCTATGTATGGATTTATATGAGCATTTTGTTTATGGCAAGCTACATAGGGTGATCTTCAATACAAGCAAGCAAAAGACAAGAGGTATTCTCGACTATATGCATACAGATGTATAGGGACCTAGCAGGATTCCTTCCAAAGAATGGAGTAGTGTACTATGTTACTTTTATTGATGATTATACACGTTATGTTTGGCTGTTTTTCATCAAAATCAAGGATCAAGTGTTTGAAAAGTTAAAGTTATGGAAAGCGATGGTGGAGAATAGAATGGGAAGAAAGGTAAAGACATTAAGGTCTGATAATGGTACTGCATATACCTATGGACCTTTCAAAGATTTATGTGCTTAATAAGATATCATGAAACATTGGACTATCAGGAACACGCCGCAGCAGAATAGGTTAGTAGAGGAACTGAACCTTCCTTGAGAAAGCAAGATGTATGCTCTCCAATGCCGATTTAGGCAAGGAATGGTGGGCGGATGCTCACATCGCGCGGTATTTGGTTAATAGATCACTAACTTCGGCTATAGGCTGTAAGACTCTACAAGAAACTAGAGTGTCTTACAACAGTCGAAAACTATTGCAAAAATAATATAATCCGTTGCAAAATCAATCCGTAACAGTTATTTGAACCATTGTAAATTCGAGCGTTGTAGATTCCTCTTGCAACGATTATTGGAGATTTTTGCAACGTTTCTATAAATAGTTGCAAATAACATATTATGCAACGAATCTCATGTTAATACGTAACGATTACATTGTGTTGTCAATAATATATTTGGCAACAATTAAAAACCATTATAAATATTAAGTAATGTACGATAGTTGATAACTGTTGCCTAAAATGTTTCTTGTAACGGTTAAAAATTATTACGGTTAATAGGCAACGGACAATAACAAGTACTTTTTTCTACCACCAATAGGGCTCGAACTCCTAACCTCCTAGATCACATGCCTCCTCTCTGCCACTAGGCTAGAGGCTCATTAATTTGCATGTAAATACTTATATATATAATATACATGTACTTATGTCATTTTTATCAATTGAAAATTTTGGATTGATGTTAAATATTAATTATCTAATATTTTTTGTTAGGGAACAAGGAACCAATTAATACGAGTAATTCTAATGCTTAAATCCCTATTATGTATAAGCAAAATTCAAATTGGACACTGAATTTGAAACGGCTATAAACAAACTGCAGTGAGATCAATATTTTTGTAATAGTTAATTCTTTTGACAATGGTTATCATAAACGTTGTTAGTAAAAAAAAAAATTACAACTAGTAGCATAAATCGTTGCATAATTATTACAAATAATAAGACCACTCACAACAGGTTGCAAAAATTGTTGCACAACTGTTGCTAACAATGAGCCTTTTTATAAGGCTTTATGTAATCGTTGTAAAATATCAATAAAATTTAACAAAAACTTTAAACCCTTGCATAACCATTGCCCATTCAACTCACTTTGACAACACTTTCATAAAACTGTTGCTTGATCGTTGTAACAAAGAAAAACTTTTAGCAAGCATTTATTAACGGTTGTAAAAAGTATATTAGGCAATGGTTAATCTCTAACCATTGCAAATATATTTAATTTAGAAACGGTTATTTCAACCACTACGTAACTGTTGTAAATTATAGTTTCAGCAACATCCATATAAGCGTTACACTAAAACCGTTACAAAATAGGGCTATTTTTTGTAGTGAATTATGAGAAGAATAATGACAAACCAGCAGATTATATCACTTTGTGCATGTTTGTATGTAAATCTTACTATCATACGAATGAGGATAAGTCAGATCTGAGAGCCATGAAAGCCATTTTCTTAGAATATACACAAGGAGTGAAGGAATACCGTCTTTACTGCCTGGAGGATAAGAAGTTCTTAATCAACAGAGATGTCACATTTGATGAGTCTTCAGTGTTGACTCCAAGAAAGAAGAGTGAGTCTGATGGTAGTGTATCTAGCAAATATTAAACTGTTGAGATTGAGTCGTCTGAGGATGCATCAGATGAGGTGGAGGTTTATGAAGATGTTCACCCAGTCCCACAAGAACAACAACCATAGGAAGAGCAGCACCAGCTGCAAGATTCTTTGGCCACCACTAGGCCAAGGAGACCGCTCAAGCCAGTACACATGTACGAATTTGACGAACCGGTAATGTAACCTCTATTACCGAATTTTCTATTATTTTTAAATTTTTGATTTTATTTAGAAATTATTGTTATTTTGGTAATTAGCTAAGAGGGATGTCATTTTAGTAAAGAGGAAATGACTTTTGGTAATTAGTGGAGAGGGAATGACAATTCAGTAATTTGTGAAGAGGGAGTGGCAAGTTTAGTAAATACCTAGTTATTTCTAGGTGGAAACTTTCTAGAGTTAATTAGTTAGACATATGTTTAATTAACATGTGCTCTTTAGATAATTGTAACTAACTAATTCTAGACTATTCCTAGCCCATGTGATCCTTGGGCCTATGGCTTGAGACCAAGCCTATAAATATCCCTAATTATTGTTAGTACTAATCATTCCTATTCATCCACAAATCCATCATGTTAATGTCATACCGTGTCGGCGTGTCCACCATATTTCATTAGTTCCTATTCTATTACATTTATATTCCAATCCAATTCTTCGTGTCGGGCACGAAAAGATTCTACACAAATTCTATCAAAACAATCCTCGTGTCCCGGGTCCGACCCCGAGACACGGACACACCCAACAATTCCCCGTACAGTTTCCACACCCAAATCGTGTCCTGACTCTCTGTGTCTATAGACACTGGATACATCATACATACATCTGACATACCAAAACCCTAATTCCCCAGACCCTAACCCTAATTCTTGGAGGTCACCGGTGTGTTCAGTCACCATCATCGTCTGTCGTCGATGCGCCAACGCGTCGAGCACCCCATCCGGAGATCCTCCTCGAGTTCACCACCGAGAGCTACCACCACCACCGTCTCTTCCTCGAGTGATCGTCGCCGAACGCGTTCCGTCTCAGTCGACCGGCCACTCGTACTTCTAGACGATCGGATCTGACCATCCGCCTCCAGTCTCCTCGAATGCAGCCACATCACCCTTGTAGTTCCCCATCCCTATATTGTGCCCCATTTTTTGTCCACGGGGTGCGCGATAAAGGAACACTGTCGCTATCGATTTGGTCAAAACTGATTGGTCGGGATCGATTTAATCGATTGAACGGGACCGATTGAATTAAGATCCTTTCCTCATTATGGAATGGCTTCTTCGGAATCAAATCCCACATTCAGTAGGTTGTGCCTCGAGGATTGACTATGCGGCTGAGTTGGAAGAGACCCGACGTTGCCCTTTTTTTATGTCATACTTGCTTTTTTGGTTTTGGCTTTGGCTTGGTTCTCTGAATACGATTTCGTGAATGTTTTCGATGGTTTTTATGGCTTGTGTTCTTCGAATTTCGTATTTTCTATCGAACTCATTGAATAGCACAATATTCTGACCAGTTGCTTGTACTATTTCAGGTGATCGCGTAGGCAACGTCTAAGCGCAAACCAACCGGTCCCTCGCCTCGATCAACCCATGGTGAGTGGCTGACCCTCCTTCCCCTCGACCCTCTATTTTAAATCTATCATAAATACAAAGGAGATATGCTTGTCTTTATAATGTAGAATCAATAAATTATGGCACGATTCCTCACGTATACTTGCCATAGAACTGCTATAACATGAAACTGATGCATGCTTTCTTATGCCATAATTACTATAGATCTGTGCAAAATGAAGATGAATCGATTAACGAATGTTGCAATGATAAGGCGACACACCTTGAAAACTGGCTAACTCTCAAAGATTTCATAGACCATGCTTGAATAATTAACTTTAGTCTAGCACGGTCATAGACAAGTTGTGCACAAGGTTTCACTTCCTCGAACGGCAACCCGGGCCACGGGACTGATTTGGCCTAGGAGGAACGCAAGATAGCTATGCTGGATGCTAGCACGGGTCATTCGAAACTTTCAACAGGGCCAACAACTCGCACTGAAAGGGTCACCATCTCGACCATGCTATATGTCCAGGATGGCTTGAATTGCTAGTGACCCTCACCTAAATACTATTTACAAGCTATTGATATAAATCTAACAGGGAAGGACATGGTAAGCTATATATTGTACGACATGCTCTGTCGTGGGTAGGTTCTAGCATAAATTATCTTGTTTATGTTTCGTCAACTGCTTGCATGAAACTGACTAGGAATGGCCAGAAAGATCACAAAAATATGTTGTATATTTCACCTAAATTCTTGAACCAAATGAGAGCACGAAAATTAATTAGCCACGCACTAGTACATGTGAATGTAGTGATCATTGCTCTCTACAGGTGTTTCGAACTCAGATAGCGTGCCACGGAACTGAAGGCGACGCTGCAACATTTTGAAGCCTTGTTAGTGTGCGAAGGCAAATCTCTCACCTTTTGAAGACTTCGATCAAGACCCATGTCGCACCAACTCTCTCTGATGCCAAGTCTAAGCGAGTGTTTTGTTTATTTTGTATAAAGATGTGTAAATGTATGGAACGACCATCTCATCAGCGTTTATTTTGTAATGAAGTCGGTTTGTAATCCCACACGGTACCTTTGTAATCGAGTCTGTAATATGATGTTCATTATCAATAAAGCAAAATTTCTTCTATACAAATGTGTTTCAATGTATTCTGCGTACTCTTCTTGCTATTGTATTCCGGACAACCTTATGAAAGTGCCTTGTATGAGTACAACCTAGGCTCGTGCGGCATCATGTCCAGGGAATGACTATCGATTCTTCGAAATTGAGGTGTGATAGCCGTGTCCAGCACCGCTTCCCTCTTCCACCGACTCCGTTCGTAGCCATCTTGTCGGAACCCTAAGATCCACCGTCACATTTCTTTGCAGCTTTTTGGAGAAGTGACCGAGTTACCTCGTTTGATCCTCCACTTTTCGGCAGCCGCCTCCAATGCGGACTGGCCACAGTTCCTTCGAAGTAAGGTGAGCCTTCTTCCTCTGCCTCCTTCTTTATCTCGATCTTCTCCTTCTTCATCTCGATCTTCTTCTTCTTCTTCTTCTTCTTCTTCTTCTTCTTCTTCTTCTTCTTCTTTCTCCTCATCTTCTCCTTCTTAGTCTTCTGATCCTTTTCGTTTCATGGAGAACATTCTAGAGAGTGAATTATAAGAGTGAGAGAGAAATTAGGGTTGGGGGTCGGCTGTTGAGTAAGTAATAGATAGGATGATGAGAGGATTTAGGGTTTAAATGAGAGGGTCTGGCTATTATTATGGGCTGGGTTTGGTTCACAGACACAGGCCAACCTTAGGGCTTTAGGAAAAAGAAAGAAAAAGAAAAAAAAGAAAAAAAAAGGATTAAGCAACATCAGCTGTAGTATTAGTTTGGATTGGGCCGAGTTTGGGCCATGGAAAAAGAAAAGAAAAGAAAGAGGAGTTATAGTTTAATGGACCAGGGCTTTAGGCCAGAAATTAGGAGACAGTATATTGAATAAGATTGGACTGATGGACTGAACCAGACTAGAGTCTGTTAGGGTGTGTAGGAGGGCTTAAGACTTTGTTTTTATGGGCCAATATATGTTGGGTTTTTGAATGGTGTTTGGGTTGCAAAATTATAAATAGGATGGGCCTTAATGAGAAAAAGGTTAGTTAGGCCAAGAAGATTTTCTTTAGGATTTTAGAACCCAAATAGAAATTAAAGGAACCTTACATTTGAATTTCCTATTTTAATAGGTTTGGACAAAAGGAGCAATTTGCCAAATTGGACTTGAGGCAAGTACTCCATATCTATGTTCTTCATATTTAATAAATGCAAGTTTCTTTATTGTTGGTCATTTTGCATATTGTATATTGAGACACGACTCTGACATTATGAGACTATTGTACTTGACTCTGCATCATTGCTATGTATCTGATTCTGAATCTGACTCTGATTTCTGAACCATGGGGAGGGAAAATGTTAAGTTGGTATGTGGCTAAACCATTGTATTATACGAATCATAGTTCGACATGCACCACATGAATGTTCGAACCTGACCAAGTCTGAACCTAGCCTTAGTCGGCCACATATTGAAGACGACACTTCAATTCACGTAGGAATGTAGCTTGATCATTATTGTTTCATAGTCTATTTCTCATGATTGTTCGTATTGCAGGTTGCATTTCATTACTGTGTTCCATTGCATTGTCTGGTTTAGTTTTTTATCTTCTTTATTGCGATTTTGTATGGTGTGACATTATACGGAGATGTACTTTGCTCCTTTCCTGATTGGATCGTTGTCTACAAGTGATGAAAGTTTAGTATGGAGAATTGCTTTGGAAGATTTAGAATTGGAGATTAGTTTAGATTAGAGTTATTTGTATTTATCCCCCCCCCCCCCCAAATTGCTAATCATATCTCCACTTTCCTTCCATTTTTATTTTAATTAGTGTTACTCCCCTAATTCTTAGGGTAAAGTGCAAACAAACCCATTTTAGATTTGTATTTTTGCATTTAAAGACTACTTGTTTAAAAAAAAACCTCACATTTTTATTTTTTTTCAGTTTGCACCCCTGCCGTTAACAGCCGTTAAAATACATCAAGAAAGAAGATTTTACCCCTCCCCCCACTCTCTCTCATCTCTCTCTCTCCGCTGGCGAGGACGGGTCAAGCGGGGCCGATCAGAGGAGAGGGGAGGGTGGCCGGCCAGCGGAGGGAGGAGGGAGGGGGGTCGAGGGCGGCCGGGCGGGTCAGGGGGTCGGTCGGTGGAGGGAGGATGGTGCTGGCCACCACTGGTAGGGAAGGGAGGGCATTTTGGGAATTTTGGGTTTTTTATTAATTTTTAAAAGCCATTAACAATCATTTCTAATGGCTAAAAGACGGCCCCCTCGACCCCCTCCTTCCTGCGTGGGTCGTCCCCCTCTACCCGCCCCCTCCTCCCTCCGCTAGTCAGTACCCCCCCCCCCCACCTCTTCCTCCATCCGTTGGCCGGCCCCCATCCGCTGGCCAACCATGCTCGACCCGCCCCCTCCTCCCTCTGCGGGCCGGCCACCCTCCCTTCTCCTATGTAGGGGTGCAACTCGGGTGGGTTGGGTCGGGCTTGACGTCAATCCGAGCCCAATCCGATAAATCATAAGCCTAACCCGAGCCCAACCCGACCACGGGTTCAACATATGAACCCCAAGACTAAGTCCGGAGGATCGGGTTGGGCTCGGGTTGGTTCGGGTCCATCGGGTTTTTTGGGCTCTAATATAATATTTGAAATAATTTTAAATATAAGTAATTGTAAAAGCATGGAAAATATGGGGTTCATGCGGATCACAACTGACCGCATGAATAGCCTAGAATAGATTGACCCGCATAAAGAAGCGCCGCATGACAGACTCGGCATGCCCCCTGCGGCCCATCTTCACCCGACTGATTTTTGAGCCGCATAAGAGAATAGTTACTTATACGGCCAATCTGATTAATCCTTCTGATAAAGCTGACTCTGGTCTGATAAAGCTGACAAACTCTGGCAAAGACTGACAGCCCTGACAACTCTGACGTTCTGAAAAAAAGAAAATACATGATTAGACTGGACAGGTGACCCGAACCGCATGAACCTTATGCAACTCAATCCATGTATTTCATGCGGCCAAGGGTAACTACAATCCGAGCCGCATGAGCTTTATGCGGCCCAGAATATAAGAACCAATGCGGTTCAAAAGTCCCCAAGCTATATGCGGACTAAGGAAGACTGTCGCATAAGTCTTATGCGGCCCAGCATGATCGAACTCTGAAGGGCCTATGCAGCTTAAAGTGATGCAAGCAGATGGGTCATATCTTGCGATGAGACATGTGTCAGGCTGACTAAGTCTCAACTATCCAGATTTGCTACAACAAAATCTCAACAACCCCCACCAGCTGGCAGCCCGAGATTGAGTCTTTGGGCGTTGTGAGAGACACGTGGCCACGTGGCCCATTATGCGGCCCAAAAAGATGTTATTGTAGAAAATACTATAAATACCAGGGTATTACACCCAGGCAAATGGTTGGCAATCCAAGGCTGGTAACCTACGAAAGGCAATTTCTTCGAGAGCAAGGAGCGCGTCAGATAGTCCAAGGAGTAAGGCAGAGTTGCTACACTTTCCCGAGCCTCTACCGTCACCCCCCAAAATTAAAACTAAACAATTGTACTTAGATTGTCTCCTAGGCTTTCTTTCTAGGCTTTCTCTTGTACAAGTGACTTTGCAATCAAGTTCAATATATCTGTAATTTCTTGTGCTTGATATTTAATGGCAAACAGTAATCTTAAAAACATAATCAAATAGCAATTAAGTCTCGATCATTACAAAATATAAACTGAAATAAGATTTAGGATAAGGAGGAGAATAATTTGGGTGAAGAAATTTTAAATATATATATATATATAAAAGTCAGGTTTCGGGTTCTTTGGGTAACCCAAATATATATATATATATATATATATATATATATATATATATATATATATATATATATATATATGTTAGGTTTCAGGTTTTTCGGGTAACCCGACACATGAACCCGACCCCAACCCGATTTTTGATCGGGTTTAAATATTTTAACCTGAACTCAAGTCCGAATTCGAGTATCTTCAATCCTAACCCAACTCATTAACGGGTTTACCCGATCGGGGGTACGACACAGAGAGCACATCTGCTACGATTCCTTCCACCTTTACCCATGTGCGGGCAGTCTTTATGGCCGACGAGGATCATGAAGCGCCTACTGACCGACAACGCCTATAAGTACTTGAAGCCATGCTCTTATCCTTGGTCAAGTCAGTAGACAAAATCAAAGCTGCCTTGCCGACTCAACCAGTAAGGACGCCTGGACAAACAAGCTTGGGACCGGCAGTCAACGCGGAATCCAACACGACCGCTCCTCCTTTGGATGACAATCCTCTAGGAGCCTCCGCTCCTTCAGCTGCAGATGAAGCCAGGGAAGCAAGGAGGGAAGTCCAAGAGCTTCGGGCAATGTTCAATGCCCGAGACTCCTCTCGGGACCTCAGAATACGGCAGCCGTATCCCGTTGCATGGAGAGATGTGCCTTTTACACCATGGTACAAGCCGTTTCATATCGAATCATATGATGGAAAGACCTCTGCTAGTCGGTACATGACTTACTTCGAGGTCACAACCGACTACTTGCCGCATAGTGACGCCATCCTCACACAATTATTCATCGGAGCACTAGAGGGATCGCGTTCGACTGGTTTCGCAACCTTGTAAAACCCCTAAAATTCTACTATTTTTTATTAATAAATTTGATACCGATTTAAAATTTTGTATTGTACGTCACGTAATCGTATTTTACGTCGTGCACGAACTTTTGTTTTTGCTCGACGAATGCGAATATGTGCGAGCGTACATACTTTAGAAAAATATTTTATTTATTATTTTATAGTTTCAAGTAAATATAGACAATAATTATTTCTAGCTATTAATTTCAAGTTTAAGATTTTAATTAAGAAAACCTTTTCGTTTATAGCAGTTATTAATCATAAATAATATTTTTTAATCATGTATGCATTATGTGTGCCTACATATATTTCGAAATTATTTATTAGTCTATTTTAAATGAAGATGTAAATTTCGAGATTTATTAATATTAATATTTTATTATTTTCGAAATTATTATTATCGGTAATTTTGGAAAAACATATTTTGGAAATATGGTTGCAATTTAAATCTTGATTTGATTTTTGAATTATTTAAATAAATTAAACTAATTTCTATATTTGGAATTTGATCATTTGATTTTGATTTTAAACTTAAGTGATATAATTTAAATAGGATTTATATTTGGATTTGGATTTTAATTTGATTGTTTTAAATTAAATTAGGGAATATCTATTTTGGGTTTGAACAATCCTAATCTTTATCTAAGTGGGAATTTCCACATCCTATAAATAGGCAGGTACTCCTCCACTATTTTATCATCCACCAAATTATTCCACAACTAATTCTCCAACCATGGTGCGTGCCCCGTGTCCGTGTTCCATCGTCCAGTTCTTATTCCAATATTTTTTTTACAAAATACATTTATCTCTTTCGTGTCGACAAATCCGACACAATACAAATCCCAAATCCTAAGACCTACAACCCCAACCCGTCGGCCCCGTCACCCCGGCCTCGTCCAAACCCAATCACGACCACCTCCAACAGCCCCTTCTCTTCTGCCACAACCACCCGGTCACCACCAATGGCAGCCACCCAGGCCAAGCCACCTCCCTCGGACCCCTCACAACTCCCACACTACCACCTACTGTCCAGACTCCCCAACCCCGACCAACACCAATAAACACCATCATCACCATCCCGAGCGCCGTCTCCTGCCACCGCCACACCAATCATCACCACCACCGTCAAACATCTCCGCCTCCCGACCACACCCAAACTCAGCCACCATAATCACCGTGGACCCAGACAAGCGTCGCTCACCCGACCCGGCCATGATCACCGCCACTGTCGAACCCCTAACACCCATCTCCTCCACACAACCTCCGGCCACCATGGCCGAGCGCCCAAATCATCGCCACCCATCATAGCCCACGCCACCACCGACCACAAACCCATAAAAAGAAAACAAACACCACCTAACCACTCACCTCCGCCGATGACCGCCGCACGCCGTCGCCCGATCTTCCGCCCTAGCCTGCGACTGCCGGGAACCATCCGCGCGCCTCGCCGAGCCTCCGTGCGCAAACCCTCCTCCGCCTGGAAACCGCCCACCGATGAGCCAACCACCGCGAGCCCTAGCCCGCGCGCTCGAGCACGGGGCGCCGCCCGCTACCTCTTTCCGGTCGCCCCGCCGACCGAATGAGCTCGACCCTCCCGCTCGCCGCCGTTCCTCCACCCGATCTAAATCGCCTCCGCCGGCCGTCCCTTTCCCCCGCTCCGTCGCGGGATCCCTCGCCTCCGCGCACGCACAGCGCCTCCGCCACCACTCTCCCCCGATCCTCCTTCTCTTGCCGAGCGTCCGCCTCCTCCGACTTCTTCCTCCACCGCCATCTCGAAACCCTCTCACCGCTCGTTCACTCTCTCAGTCTCCTCTTTCTCCCGCGCTCCTCTCTCTCTCTTCCTCTTAACCCTCTTTCCCCCATTCCTTTAGTTTCCCCATTCCGGTTGAGAAGGAAAGCAGCTGTAGCTGCTATACTTTGGGTTATTATTTTTTTTAGTCAAAAGGGTTGGTATATTATTATAGTTAGTGTTAGTATTATTATTAGTGTTATATTATTATTATTATTTAGTGTTAATATTATTACTAATAATGTTATTAGTATTATTATTATTACTGATATTATTATTATTATTACAATTATTAGAATTATTATTATTATTATTATTACTATTATTATTATTACTATTATTATTAGTATTTTCTTGTTCTAAGCAAACATCTGTAATTTAAATATTTAAATATATTTTATTGAAATATATTTTGGACAACTGTCTATAAGAATGTATGTGTTCTTTACGACAACTATATATTAGCTATTATACATTATTAATATTTTAGTTGTTGTCTTATTATAATTATTATTGTTATTTGTAAATAATTGTTTTTTTGTATTTTCATAGTATGTTAAAAATATATATATGGTACTAGGTTTGTCCTATATTATTTTCAAAAATGGATTTCGAAGACTAGATATGTTGTTACAATATTAAATCTTATTTTATGCTAGAAAGTATTTTGATAAAAATGGGTTATCCTAAATTATGTGATTTCTATGATATTTGATATTGTATATTTATCTAAAAATATTATTACTATTAAAAATATAGCTTTCTACCAATCCTATTTTCGACAAACTTAGAATTTTTAGCCAAGAATGATTTTTTTTACTTTAAATATTTTTCAAGAATTATTTAGATTCAAACTAGTTTTCAATATTGTAAATAGCTTTCCAAAATCGTATATATATATATTTATTTATCCATTTTTTTTTCTTTAACTTCTCTCATGTCCGTATCCAAGTCCTGTTCTTCCTATTTCTTCGCCCATTTCGAGCCTACTTTATATCGTTCCTAACCAATTCGACCCTTCTGGACCCAATGGAACTGACCGTAACACCATCCGAGGTCTCCTTGTACAGTTGTTGCACCAAAGTTGCAGATCGTGCCACATTGATTATCGCAGCACACCAGACGCAATACCAGACAAGACACCTTGCCATTTGCTGTTTAATTATTTTTGCTCATATTTCATGCATGTCTATTATTTTTTTTATGCAAAATAAACTGTGATACATAGCATAGCTGTTAGAACTTACCGTTCATTATATTTTCTGCTGTGTATTATTTTTCTTACAAATTAAACCTAGATTTAAGGGACCACCTTGTGTGTTGCATTCATTGGCCTTGACACGTTATAAACACGAAGTTGTGTGTCGCATGTAGAACACGAAAGTGCGTGATTGGCTGGCCACCAGTACGTACAAGCCGTGCGATAGGAATAACCGCTAATAGAGGTTGCATGCTAGTTTGACTTAGCGGTTATAGTGGTTTGTGTTGTGGATACAACACAGTAGGCATTGGGTGGGGAGGACAATTCCTTAGCGTATGGGCTTCGATGCACTTCCCTTGTGACCCGGACTCTCCGCTGGAGATATGGGGTTGATGACCCAAGTTTACTGACGGCCACTGACGATTCTGCGGAACGTCATGCTCTTCCTGCTGGGGCCTCTGGTGCCCAAGGAGGACTACGCCGATCCTATTCAGCCATGGCCCATGCGTAGGAAGGATTGTTCTTAACAACATTTCACTTAGAACGGTAGGCTACCCTATCCGTTAGGTACGAGTACTTTTGGTTTGGGTACTTGTATCTGACCGTGGCTTGGAACAATAACTTGTCGTAGATTAGTTCGTCACATCTTGTCCTTGTTTGGTTGTAGGTGTGACTTGCTACTTCGATGAGAAGGTATTGAACCTTGCTAGGGTCCGGATACCATATCGGATTCTTAGCATGGAAAGATACGTCGCCGTAAATTAGTTTACCATCTCCTGTCCTTATTTGGTTGGGGGGATGGTACGCTCGTTCATTAGGTGCGTATTGGAACATGTTATAATTCGATTTACTTAATTATTGGGCAATATTTATTCAGTTTATATGGCATGCTATTATGTGTCTTATTACGTCCCTCTGAGGACCTGGTTGTCTTGCCAGGTGTGTACTATTGTCTTTCGCAGGTGCTCTAGCTCTAGCTCTAGTCGTGATCTTCGCTACTTCTTTGAGGATGATTGCATTTGGATCGTCTTCGCTTCGCTCGCCAAATTCATCTCTTTACTCATGTATTTTATTTCCTTATCTTGTTGGTAGTGGATTTGTCTCCGCCCAACATATTGTATCAAGACAAATTTATTCTTATTATATGATCTTTTATTCATTTATTCTGTGTGGATGAGATTAGTTATGGTTTTACTGCATTTTACAGCTTATGTATTTATACGAGGCTTCCATATATTGGAGTATACTTCGTATGAATACAGCTGGCATGTCTACGTTCCTAGTCCTACGTATTTCGGGACTGGGGCGTTACAACCTTCCTGACAACTGCATCCATTCTTTTGACGGCTTCAAGCACATGTTCCAAGAACGACTACGAGGTAGGACATGATGTGACGATGTCATCCCTCATAGACGTCGTTCAGGAAAAGAGGAAGCTGACAAGGAACTATATCAAGCGGTTCCGCCAAACTGTAATGAGGTTGCCCCAAGGCAATCCCGAAAGCTCCTTGATTGAAATATGCCAGAAGAAGTTGCTCCCCGCAATCAGCCTATGGATGGGCGAACATCAGTTCAGGGATTGGACGACCTTTATCATAAGCGCTACTAATGCGGAGGCGAAGTTAAAGAAGGCTCGTCAACTGGGATTACACATCCCAGACGGAGAGTTCAAAAGTAAACGTCCTGGTACCGCCTCCAATAACAACAACACTAACGCCACCTCTAATAACTTGGACAACAAAGGCAAACATACCCTGGTCACTGGTACGACCAAGAAGCCTGAACAAAAGCAGGCAGAAGCTCAGTGGCCCCAGGTGAATTAGTCATTCGAAGATAGTCATGTCAAGCCTATCTTCGACATGCTCTTGCAAGGGGAACATGATCCAACTCCCTCCACCAAGGCGCGAGCCTCGAGCGGCAGAGATGGAGGACCCAAAATACTGCCATTTTTACCACTATGTTCATCATGCCACTCAAGACTGCTTTCAATTAAAGCGGTACATCCAAAATCTTATCGACTCCAAAGCTCTGTCGCTAGACTTTGAAGAGGTTACCGTGGCGACGAACATGGTGTCAATTCAGTTCGGTGACTTTCCTCCAACAAGTACTCAGGATGGGGTACTACCTATCCCCTGGGCGACGATGGAAGTTACTAATGTTTCCCACGTCTGGGACCAGACGACTGGCTTGGTACCTCTCACCACGTCACGAGGAGAGATCATGTGGGTGCATCCAGACTTGGTGCCCTAAGTTACCCAGACGGTCTCATCTCCAGCCAACAAAAAGAAGGGCAGGAAGTCCAGATCCTACCACGCAAATTTAACCGAAGCTGAGGAGGCGACGGCTGTTGTTACCAAGTCTAGGGCACAAGTCCACCCTGCTCCGGGTAATTCAGTTGAAGACCCTCAACCGGCAACGTTGCCCGCCACTGATGTTCATGGGCCATCTCAGCCTCCATCGATAGACAGGTCCAAGCCGAAGGAAACCTGCTTCGACAGGCCGCTCCGTAAAGATACACCTCAAGTGCTGGAGAGACCTTACAACTTTGACATATTAGCACAATTGGCTAATACGCCGACAAAGTTGTCGTTATACGAGCTCCTAAGGATCTCCAAAGATCTTTGTGTCGCATTGAGCGAAGCGCTCCAGAATGCTGAAGCTTACTTAGCCCAGGTTAAGCCTACATGGGAAGACTCATCGGTAGATCTCCAGGGCAGCAACAGTGTGGATATAATGCCCAACATCGTATTCACCCTACAGGACATGCTTATCAAGACCAACATCCATGATCGCCCCTTGTACTACACTGGATACATAGGCAACATCAAGGTGGATAGGATGCACATCGATCCTGGCTCGTCGATAAGCATCATCCCCAAAAGCCTGCTTCATGTCCTCGACATCCCTATGCACCGGCTAGCAGCAACCAACACCGCCATTAGCAATTTCAACTCAGGAAGAAGCTATCCCTTAGGAAAGATTCGATTGAAATATCAGATCGGCGACCTGAGGATAGAGGTTACCTGCTACGTCATAGATGCAGACACTTCCTACAATATCCTCCTGGGACGTCCGTGGATACATGACTATATGGTCGTGCCATCCACCCTCCACCAATGCTTTAAGTATGTCAGTAAGCACGACTTCGTGAAGTCTGAGTTCGTCGACATCGATCCCTTCAAGGGGGTTGAGTCTTATTATTCTTCGGAGGCGTGTCTATATGACGAATCCAAGAAACACATAACTGACGAACTGGAGGCCATCACAGGGCCAGAGGAACCCTTGAGAATTGTCACGTCCCAGAAACAGAATACTGGAGAGCGGAGGACAGACACGGCCAGGTACGTATATTAAAGTGAATCCCACCTCGATATACGGTCACGGCTGTCTAGATACATAAGGGTTTAACTACAAGCCAATAGTCTCTTAAGGTCAAGAACAAATCTAGTGTCTCAATCTCAAGCAAGCAAGTAAATGTAATAAGATGGTAGATCATCAGACATACAAAGTAAGGCATCCCATACATTACATATTCAGATGATCATGAAGCTAGTCATACAAAATGTGAAGACTAGCAAGAGTTTGAGTCATACATGATCAACCCTAGGATGTGTCAATCATGTTACAGCCCTTAGGCAGACATGAATATAAATTTAACACGAGCTAACACTTGCTCGACGGCTAAATGCCTCAAAAAAAATAATTTACAATAGAGTGGGAGAGCAAAATAAAACTCACTCGTTGTCAGGGTTGCGCCTAGTGTTCACCATCTGGCTGGAAGGCTGGGAGATCTTCGGGTCCTACTCCAAAATTTGGCCATACAAAACCAGCTGGGTCAGACCCCAGAAAGAGCAAGTGCCACAAGGGAGGCTTCACTTAAGAACTAAAACCAGCATATTAGCACATGAGACATAATGGATAGTAAAAGACATGGGTTAGAGAAAAACAAGATGATAAACGATAAGACGACTAAAGGACCATTTCGGTAGCCAAGTTACAACCCGTAAACCAAATAAGGACCGGGGTTGTAACCCTTCACCTGAACAGAGCTTAGTCTCCAACCAATTATCGACAAGAGTAAAGCATGAACAAGCATGTGCTGAAATAATCATAGACTGGCATTGCTTAGACAAGACTAGACTGTACTACATCCATCAATCACGGCCAAGCAAAGAGTACGACTTGATACTTTAACTAGCTAGAGTTATCACAAGCCTAGTTATTAGCAAGAGGCAATGGGATGTTCCAGCAGTCACAGGCCCTGCAGCTATCCAGGTTATCCAGACGAGGTTGATTATCAAAGTTATCCAGAATTATTAGATGGCTTAGAGTGCAACACATAACAGTGTGCCTTGCACTTGCTTCATGAGTGTATCCCATATGACAATGGACTAAAAATGTGTCCTACTCGACGGCAGGCTTCAAGTCCATCATGTGTGACCAGGATAACGGGATCGCCTGTAACTGGAGAAATCACCCTTAGAATGAACTACTTGATCAATCTAGTCATTAACCTTAGTCAGATTCAGTATGAATCCCTGACCGTGGTAACCAGGGACTCATATCCTAGACATGATGCAAGACGAGACTAGACTAGTAGCTTGTACAAACAAGTTTCAAGCAAGCACCCACGGTGTCAAGACGAGAGTTTACTTAGCGAGTCGAGGTAGCCGTCGCAACGACGTTCAATGTTACATGTCAAGATTACTTAGCAGGTCAAGATAACCTTCGCAACGGTGTTCATGAGTTCATGTCAGGATTACTTGTCAGGGGTGCACCACAGCAGGTCACCATCATGTCATGTTACTTGTACTTGTTAGGAGCGCGCCACGACGGGCCACTATCATGAGTTGTCACAAAATCATGCCGTGTACTGATTATCATTACAATATTAACATATCATGATTATATCGAGTTCATGTCAAAAAAGGCGTAAGGATATAATAAGGGGTACCACGTGCCCAAATAAGGTGAATCTAGGACAATGGATGCCAGGGCCATACTGCGTCGGGCAAGGGGGTAGGATACGCTAGTGCTAAGAAGCCTCCGGACAGGGGAGTACGCCAAGGAGTACGCCAAGAGAAGTATGCATAAAGGAAGTAAGCGTAAAGGAAGTGCGCGTAAAGGAGTACGCCAAAGGAAGTACGCGTAAAAGAGTACGCATAAAGGAAGTACGCGTAAATGAAGTACGCGTAAAAGAGTACGCGTGAAGAAAGTACGCATAAATGAAGTATGCGTAAAGGAGTACGCGTAAAGAAAGTACAAGTAAATAAAGTACGCGTGAAGGAAGTAAAGTTACGCGTGAAACTTGTTTTACGCCAAGGCATGGTATACTTTATTTTATGCGTAAAACAGATTCACGTTGACACGAATAAACGTGGGCGTAGAGTTTGATACTACGCATGCACGAATAAACATGGGCATAGAGAACCTCTAGAACACCAAATTCCATAAAACCTTCATCTAAGCCAAAAATGGGACTTTTATAGATCAAAATGGGGTATAACACAAATCTCAACAACCTGGAACGATCAAAACTTGAAAATAAGGAAGTTTGATAGATCAAAACCACCAAAATCCGAGAATGGCAAATTTTTAGATCTACAAAAATAAAACTTCAAAATGCAAAAATGTCAAGTTCTAAACTATCTTAGAATCACGAGAGAAAGATAAATGAACCATAAAAATGGGTTCTCATGTGGAAGCAAGGTGCACTTGTCTATGTGTTTTCTTAGGTTATAGGAGAGGTTAATGGAGAAAAAGAAGAGTAAATGAGAATAAGTGAAGAGAGAGAAAGTAGTTGGACTTTAAATAGAGATGGTGGTAGGTAGGGGGTTGGGTTCATGATGAACCACCCTAAACCAAAACAAACCAGCCCAAGCCGAACCCAAGTCAAAATAAACCAAAATAAACCCAGTCATGCAAGATTAAGCTAGACAAGTCTGATTACGGGTCGGAATTTCGTACACGTATATTGAAAATACGTATAACAAAAAATGGAGGTGACAATAATTCATCTCCAGGCCCGTAAACCGGGCAAAGTCGTACCCCTTGTCGCAACTTTGCATAAAAAGGTGTCTGGTTCCCCCACCCCAGCTGCACAGTTGGAGCCGATGGTCATCCGACTCCCAAGGACCAGCCAAGAACCTGTTATAGGGTCGATGGTGATCTGATTGCCAAAATCCAATCAAAGGCGACCAGAAGACGAAAGGCCCTTTGGGGAGCCGATGGTGATCCGATTGCCAAGATCCAATCAAAAGAAATCGGAAGACACAAAGTCCGCTGCCTAGCCGATGGGCATCCGTCTTCCCAAGACGAGCCGACAACTAACTGTCGATCTGACACCCTCAGGCAAGCCAATGCCACAAGCTAAACCCTTGGTGGTCAAGTTACCTAAGACAGTACCCCAACCTCCGGTTACGCAGGGGGTAGCTGAAGAGGATGCAGAACTCGCAAAGTATCTGGTTGTAAAGGTGGATAGTCCCTCTCCTGATGATGTAATCCCTGTGGACAAAATTCCTTACTTCATCAATAAGAGGCTGCCATTGAACTATCCTGAGTGTAATAAACTCAATCTGATGTTTACTGTTGGACTCGGTTGGGACACTAACCTGCACACACAGGTGACAACCATCCATACCGCAAACCGACTTGCTCCTATTAAAGATGCCTACTTCCTAGTCCCAGGCAGAAGAGAAGGGGATCACACGATCATCTTTGGCCAAAAAGAATGTCCTCAACCCTTCATGCCTCAAGAGTATGATCTCGAACCCGATACTGGAAGACTACCGCTCTGCCTGTATAGTCCTCAGGCCAAGTACTTTATGCAAAAGTAGGGGTACGACATGGAGGCTACCCCAGGTCTGAATTACGACATAGGTCGACGATCGCCTCTGCAGCTGTCAACTCCGTCTGGAAAATCTCGGGATTACTATGGCAAGTCCAAATGCGGCCTCGGATATGTTACACCAGCAACAACATCCGAGAGCTCTGATGAGGAATGCGAGTGGCATTCTCACTCATCCAAATTGCCCATATATGATTCCGACGACAACATTAGAGATATGTTCAGGCAGACATTATCTGTCAACATGGCATCCACTGACATTAAAGAGAAAGAAGATGATCTACTTGAACCTCTTGAATTAGAGCCATGGGTCCAACAACTGGATGCACAATGGGAGAAACGCTTTGAACTTCGTGATCCTCCCACTGAAGATGAGGTCATGCAAGTTAACCTCGGTGATGAATCCTCGCCAAAGCCAATCTTCGTCAGTAAAAGCCTGACAGACGGCAAGCGGGAGTTCTTGTTGCAACTCGTCAGAGAATACATCTACGTCTTTTCATGGATCTATGAAGACATGCCAGGGTTAAACCCCGAAATCGTACTTCATAAGCTCAATATTCATCCGGATACGAAACCAGTCAAGCAATAGCAACGGCAGTTCCGTCCAGACATCATGAACTCCATCGAAGCGGAAGTAAACAAGCTTATAGCTAGCATTTTCATCCGCGAGGAGCAGCACCATACTGGATAGCTAATATAGTACCAGTCGTCAAGAAGAACGGAAAGATCCAAATCTGCATCGACTTTCGCAATTTGAATGCAGCGTGTCCTAAGGATGAATTCCCTCTTCCTATTACCGACATAATGATTAATAATACGTGTGGCTTCGAGCACATGTCCTTTATGGATGGCTTCTCCGGATACAATCAAATCAAAATATCTCCTGACGATGAGAAGCATACGTCATTCCGAACACCGATCGGTGTGTACTGTTATACAGTCATGCCCTTCGGCCTGAAGAACGCCGGTGCCACATATCAATGAGCTATGAGCATCATCTTCAGAGATCACTTACGCGAGACGGTGGAGTGTTACGTTGACGACATCGTCGTCAAAAGCCGCTCCAAGGATGATCACTTACACGAATTAAGAACAGTGTTCAACCTTATGCGAGCGCACAATCTGAAGATGAATCCCACAAAGTCCTTCATGGGTGTGTCTAGCGGGAAGTTCTTGGGCTTTGTCATTACTTCTACGGGCATTCACATAGACCCCGATAAAGACAAAGGCAATCCTGAAGATGACTCCACCGAGAAACCTCCGTGAACTCTGCAGCCTTCATGGAAGACTAGCTTACATCAGGAGGTTCATATCCAACCTCTAAGGGCGATGTCAACCCTTCACACAACTGATGAATAAAGGAGTCTCTTTTATATGGAATTAGGAATGTCAACGCGCCTTTGATGACATTAAGGAATACTTGACGAATCCGGCAGTTCTGGTAGCTCCGGTTGCCGGAAAGCCTTTCCTACTATATGTACGAGCAATGGAATACTCCCTAGATGCCTTGCTAGCACAAAACAATGATGCGGGGCACGAACAAGCCATCTATTGCCTCAGCCGAATAATGGTGGGGCTGAAGCATATGTACACCGTCGTAGAGAAGGAATGCCTTGCCTTGGTATTTGTCATTCAGAAAACACGACACTATGTGTCATGGCAGACCATCCACGTTATCTTGCGAGTCAATCCCCTCAGGTTTCTCATGACCAAGCCAGGCGTACTCAGTTCTTGTCTAGCCACGTGGGCGATACCGTTATCTTTCTACGACATGATCTTCGTTCCGCAAAAGGCTGTCAAAGGTCAAGCCTTGGCCGACTTTCTGGCGGCCCATCCAGGCTCAGAAATAACCAGAATCTATGAAAAAATCCCAGATGAAGTCATTGACTCAAACATGACTTCACATAATGACATTTGGCGAATGTTCTTCGACGGTACCTCAAGAATGGGGCCCCAAGGTGATATCGTCGCTGGAGTCGGGATAGTGTTAATTTCTCCCTCTAGATTGGTGGTCAACCGAGCATATTCTCTCATGGAATCCTGTTCAAATAATGTGGCCGAATATAACACTTTGGTCATCGGGCTCCGACTTGCAAAAGAAGTGGGATTCAAATACCTAGAAGCATACGGTGACTCGCAGTTGGTTGTCAATCAAATCCGAGGCTCGTACGAAGTTCGCAACGCGGACCTGATTCCTTATCATCAGACAGCAATTGCTATCATAGCAACTTTGGAGGGGTTCTTTATAAAACATGTTCCTAGGCTCCAGAATATTACAGCCGACACCCTAACAGGCCTCGTCGCTTCTTTGGCTGTTCCAAATTATGCTCATCATCCAGTTGACGTTATAGGCCGCGAGCCGGTCTGTCCCAAAATCAACATTCAACTTGATACAAGTTACTCCACCCAGATAACCAATGATGTGTAAGACTGGAGACTCCCGTTCATCGACTTTGCAGTTTACGAAATCCTGCCAGAGAATGTGAAAGAAGCAAGTTCAATCAGGAGGCGTTCTCTCAGATTCTTTTATGACACGAAAACAAAAATGTTGTATCGACGATCTTACGATGGACTACTGTTAAGATGTCTGTCAAATGCAGAAGCCAAAGAAGCCTTACGTGAGGCTCACAATAGCGTTTGCGGGACTCACCAACCGGGCTCGAGTTGCAGGACCGTCTCCGTCGGATGGGTTACTGCTGGCCTACGATGGTAGCAGACGCAGTCGATTACACAAAGAAGTGCAAGGCTTGTCAGATCTACACAGATTTCATACACCTGCCATCTGAATTCTTGCACCCAACAGTGGCTTCTTGGCCATTTGAAGCATAGGAAATGGACATTGTTGGCCCAATTATCCTGCCGTCATCCAAAGGGCATCGGTTTATTCTCGCGATCACCGACTACTTCTCCAAATGTGCGAAAGATGTTCCGTTGGCAGAGGTAAAGACATCAAACGTGATCAATTTCATAAAACATCACGTCATTTACCGTTTTGGACTACCAAGGAGGATCATTCATGACAACGGTCCGCAGTTCGCAATCCATGCCTTCTATCGATTCTGCGACAAGAACCGAATTCAGAATGTGGCTTCAACGGCCTACAATCCGTCAGCTAATGGTCTGGCCTAAGCCTTTAACAAGACCATAATCAAGCTTCTCAAGAAGTTTGTGTCTTCAAACAAGTGCGACTGGAATGAAAATTTGGACAAATGCTTATGGGTGTACCGCACTGCGAGTCAAACGGCTACCAAAAATACACCGTTCTCTCTGGTGTACGAGAGCGAGACAGTTCTCCCATTGGAGACTCAGATCCCCTTACTTCGTATGGCCCTTACCTACTGGTTAACGTCAGACGATAACTACCACCGACTGCTACAAGAATTGGAAGCGTTAGACGAGAAACGTTTACCAGATCAACAAAGCATCGAGCTCTATCAAGCACGCATCTCTCGATCCTTCAATAAGAAAGTCAAGCAGAGGACATTCCAAGTAGGCGATATGGTCTTGGCCGTTCGCATACCGATGGTCATGACTCACAAAACCGTCAGCAAATTTCAGCCCAAGTGGGAGGGTCCATACATCATCGAGACCGTATTCTCCAACGGCGCATACCGGCTCGCAAAACAGAACGACGACTTGCTCATGATGCCCGTCAATGGCAAGTTTCTCAAGAAATATTATGTCTAAACGACATCTTCCAATTATCTCTCAGATTGTGAGTTATGTACCCTCTGGTACCGCTGAACTTACACTCTGACCCTAAATCTCCCAGATTGTTGAGTTATGTACCCTCAAGTACCGCTGAACTCACACTCTATCACATCTCCCTGAGTGGTGAGTTATGTACGATGATACCTCTGAACTCACACTCTATCGCATCTCCCTGAGTCATGTACGATGATACCTCTGAATTCTTACTCTATCACATCTCCCTGAGTCATGTACGATGATACCTCTGAACTCATACTCTATTGCATCTTCCTGAGTGGTGAGTCATGTACGATGATACCTCTGAACTCCCACTCTAATGCTTTACCTCACAGGAGTCTGTCCAGTTTATCGTTATCCTTGAGCAAACTTTCTGGTCCTGATTATCGTGTGTCACGTCCATATTACCTCTGGTACCGATAATCTTCCGACTTAACACCTGTACCCAACCCGGGATAAAAGACATGGTGTTAAGACTACAAAACCTATCACGTCCATATTACCTCTGTTAGTTTTGTCTCAAAAATCTATTACTCGCACCACCAGTGCGCAGAAGAGTAATAGGTCCACCAAAGATTATGCTTGACTATCGTGTGTCACGTCCATATTACCTCTGATGCCGATAGCCTTCCGACTTAACACCTGTACCCAACCTGGGATAAAAGATACGGTGTTAAGACCACAAAACCTATCACGTCCATATTCCCTCTGTTGGGTTTTGTTTCAAATCTATTACCCATACCGCCAGTGTGCAGAAGGATAATAGGTCCACAAAAGTTATTCTAATCTATTACTCGTACCATCGGTGTACCAAAGAGTAGTAGGTCCACAAAATATCATTCAAATCTATTTGCTCGCATTTTCAGATGCACAAAAGGGCAATAGGTCCACAAAAAGTCCCCCAGCGGGATATCCTTTATCAAATACAAATGCTGTATTAGGCCCTCTAGTACAAGTACCACAGATATTACAAATGAAGAATAGAGTGAATGTTTTCTGCTTATTCAAAATTAGTTACATTCATAGGACTACATCAGCAGCAGAAAGAAAAGAAAAAAAATCTAGCAATACATAGTTTGGTCGGTTTGACAGCACTTCGCCTCTGTCAAAAAGCAGTTTCGTGGCCCTCAAAAGAAGTCATGTTTTACTGCTGAAAAGTAAACAAGGCTGTTGAATCTCCAAGGAACTGCACGGAGGAGGGTAAACATAGCATGCTTTTCTCCCCTCCGTATTGCGAATACCTTAGTCTCGCTCCTCCAAAAGACCATACCTTCAAAACAACATCCCTAATGGTGGTTTTGCCTATTTATAGAGCAGTGGAAACATGAAGTTCATAAAGACGCCTGACCACCGTCCAACTTTTCGAGGTATAAAGGTTCTTCCTACCACCTCGAGAAAACTCTTTCGAAGCATGAGGAGTTCTGAGTTGTCTGATGTGCATGCCAAAATGGCGCGAGAAAAACTCTTCCGAAATATGGAGAGTTTTGAGCTGTCTGATGTGTGTGTCAGAATGGTGCATTTTTACTCTATCGCCGATATCGGTCCTAGAGAAATTTGCTATTTGGATCCCTGTAAAAAAAGGGTTAGCAGGCAGAAGAAAACAACATTCAGCTAAATAGACCCTATGCGGCCCAGTTATGAGGAATGAGACGCATGAGGCTCAGTCTTAAAAAGCACATATGCGGCTCTGTTATGCAATGTTCATGCGGCTAAACCATGAAGCATTTATGCAGATCAGTTATGAGATGTATATGCGGTTTGGTCACGAGGCATCCACGCTATCCAGCCCTGTAGCGCTCATGCGGCTCAAGTATGAGGCATCCATGAAGGTCAGTAGCGCTTATGCGGCTCAACCCATACGCCTCCATCATACAGAACATATGTAGTCCCATAAGATGGGGGATATATCAATCATGCCCAAAGCGCAGAGGCAATTTATGACAAGCCCGCGCATAAAATATGGGATATGGCCGTTCAAATTTAAGTCACCGTTCTTACCCGTAACAGGGGGTTGCACGTCAGAATGAACGAAAGGAGAGTCCGCAGCACTCTACGGAGAGGCGAGCCCCTTTTCTTTGGTCGTGGCAACAGTCGACTTGGAAGTTTTCGGATCCATGGCTAACCGGGACAGAAACAGGACGAAGATGATGAAGACGAAGGAGAAAAAGTTGAA
This sequence comes from Iris pallida, assembly GCA_029216955.1. Classification (NCBI taxonomy): domain Eukaryota; kingdom Viridiplantae; phylum Streptophyta; class Magnoliopsida; order Asparagales; family Iridaceae; genus Iris; species Iris pallida. The sequence goes on along the minus strand of JANAVB010043418.1, from coordinate 11,080,622 downwards.
GAAAAAAGCTCTCTTCGTATGGCCCATATTTATAGCTCTTCAAAATAGAAACAGATGAATGCCGCTTCGATTCTCGTATCCATTAAAGATAACGATGACGTTTGGGGATTTTATCCTTAAATAACTGCCATCACCGCTTCGATTCCCGTATCCATTAAGGATAATGATGACGTTTCAGACTTTTTATCTTAGTAACCGTCAGCTTTATCTCGAAAAAAGAGCCCAAATCAAAAAAAACCAAATCAAGGTATTAAATACAGCAGTGACAGTTGGCACAAGATCTCCTTGTGGCACAAGATCTACCTGCGGTCCGAAAGCGTCCATGTGGCCCAAAATGTCCCTGCGACACGACATTTCTCCTGACTCAAAGATTTTTTTTCTGCGGCTTGATATACGTCCATGCTTCTTATTCTAGAAGCATAAAAAATATGGGGTTCATACGGATCACAACTGACCGCATGAATACCCTAGAACAGATCGTCCCGCATAAAGAAGAGCCGCATGACAGACTCAGCATGCCCCCTGCGGCCCATCTTCACCCGACTGATTTTTGAGCCGCAGAAGAGAATAGTTACTTATGCGGCCAAGCTGATTAATCCTTCTGATAAAGCTGACTCTGGTCTGATAAAGCTGACAAACTCTGGCAAAGACTGACAGCCCTGACAACTCTGACACTCTGAAAAGAAGAAAAGACATGATTAAACTGGACAGGTGACCCGAGCTGCATGAACCCTATGCAACCCAATCCATGTATTTCATGCGTCCAAGGGTAAGTACAATCCGAGCTGCATGAGCTTTATGCGGCCCAGAATATAAGAACCTATGCAGCTCAAAAGTCCCCAAGGTACATGCGGACTAAGGGAGACTACCGCATGAGTCTTATGCGGCCCAGCATGGCCGGACTTTGAAGGGCCTATGCGGCTTAAAATGACGCAAGCAGACGATTCCTATCTTGCGATGAGACATGTGGCAGGCTGACCAAGTCTCAACTATCCAGATTCGCTACAACAAAATCTCAACAACCCCCACCAGCTGGCAGCTCGAGATCGAGTCTTTGTGCGCTGTGAGAGACACGTAGCCACGTGGCCCATTATGCGGCCCAAAAAGCTGCTATTGCAGAAAATACTATAAATAGCAGGTTATTACACCCAGGCAAATAGTTGGCAATCCAAGGCTGGTAACCTACGAAAAGCAATTTCTTTGAAAGCAAGGAGCGCGTCAGATAGTCCAAGGAGTAAGACATAGTTGCTACACTTTCCCGAGCCTCTAACGTCATCCCCCAGAATCAAAACTAAACAATTGTACTTAGATTGTCTCATGGGCTTTCTTTCTAGGCTTTCTCTTGTACAAGCGAGTTTGCAATCAAGTTCAATATATTGGTAATATGTTGTGCTTGATATTTAATGGCAAACAATAATCTTAAAAACATAATCAAATAGCAATTAAGTCTCGATCATTATAAAATACAAAATGAAATAAGATTTAGGATAAGGAGGAGAATAATTTGGGTGAAGAAATTATATATATATATATATATATATATATATATATATATATATATATATATATATATATATATATATATATATATATATATATATATATAAGTCAGGTTTCGGGTTCTTATATATATATATATATATATATATATATATATATATATATATATATATATATATATATATATATATATATAAGTTAGGTTTCGGGTTCACATGAACCCAACCCCAACCCCAACCCGATTTTTGATCGGGTTTAAATATTTTAACCGGAACTCAAGTCCGAATTCGAGTATCTTCAACCCTAACCCAACTCATTAACGGGTTTACCCGATCGGGCTCGGGTTTAGCTCGCCCGAGTTGCACCCCTACTCCTCTTGTCGGCCCCGCTTGACCCATCCCCACCACTGGAGAGAGAAAGGAGAGAGTGGAAGAAGGGATAAAATCGTATTTTTAGACATATTTTAACGGCTATTAACGGCATGGGTGCAAATTGAACAAAAATAAAAATATGAGTTTTTTTTAAATAAGGGATCTTTAAATGCAAAAATGCAAATCTAAGGAGGGTTTGTTTGCACTTTATCTGAAGGATTGGGGGGGGGGCGGGGGACGGTAACACTAATTAAAATAAAAATGGGAGGAAGTGGAGATATGATTAGCAATTGAGGTTAAATAGAAATAACTCTTTAGATTATTGATTTATTATTCATATATATATATATATATATATATATATATATATATATATATATATATATATATATATATATATTATTTCAAGGATTGGCCAGATTTGCCTCCGGGATGTGATGGACATGTATTATATACAAAAAGAGATACAATGGAATGTGATCGTGTGCGTGTGTGTTTTCTCATTTACTAGTTCTGTGATTGAGCATAGATCGATATCATGATCTTTTGATGACTTTTAAGGTCTAGACAGCTCACTATTGTCGATTCTGCGGTATAGATTGTACGTACCCACACACCCGTACCCGATCATGCGGGAGCGGGACGTGACAGGTGAAGCACTATGTACAGTTGAATGTGGTGGCATATGCACTGTCAGTAGAGGATGACGAGCCTATCACCTTCAGAAAAGCTGTCAAAGTTATAGCAGCGAGAACTGGATGATAGCTATGCAAGTAGAGATTGAGTCACTCCATAAGAACTATACATGGATTTGGTTTCTTTGTCCAAGGGCAAGCAGGATGTAGGTTGCAAGTAGGTGCACAAGAAGAAATAAGCTTCTCCAAAGTCAGGTGGAGAAGTATTGCTTGAGAGCCCTTAGGGACAGAATTGACGAGTAGCATGGCCGGCCCTGGCTCTGGGTGGCCAGGGCGACCGCCCAGAGCCCCACGAAATATGGGGGCCCAAAAAATTAATTTAAATATATATATTAGTAACCTTGTATCTAACATAAGAACTAATATATAATATGGCCCTTTTTTATTACAAAACAATTGTGGCGTATTGGTTAATATGTTTTACTTGCACACTGGAGGTCCCATGTTCAATTCTTTGTGGTAACATTTTTTAAATTTTACTTTTATTTCAAATTTTTTATACTATATATGGGGTCCCATTTTAAAAGTTTGTCTAGGTTTCCATGATCTAAGGGCCGGCCCTGGCGAGTGGTTTATTTGATGAAGTTGTGCGGTGGAGAAGTGTGTCAGCTCGATTTTATGGCAAAAGCTTGCCAAGGTGGAGATATGAAGGAAAACGTCCAAAAATAGGCCCATATTCATTTTTGATCTTGACCATATATTTGTTTGAATTTTCATATATGGATTTCTAATATATGGTAAGCCTACATAATATTGCATTTTCATATATGGACACATGTCATGCTATATAAATGGGTATAATGGTTCTCCTTGAGATATCTCATAGTGCTCAATGAAAGCTGTTGAATAAGTTCAATACAATAGATCTAAAGTTGTTGAATAAGTTTAACACAAAAGTTATTTTTGTGGTAGAGAGTTCTTGAGAGCAATGAAAGAAGTGTTGAGAGAGCTATCGTAATTCCTTTTGCTTTTCATAGTGGAACTAAATCACCCTCGTCCGTGAAAATAGGCGTCTTGATCGAACCACGCAAATTATTGTCTTTGTAGTTGTAAATTTTCTCTGAGGTATTTTCTGATTTCTTAAATTTATTTTCGATGTGCCTTAATATATTCCTTATTGAGAAATTTGGCACAAAGAACGTGATGAAATCCTGTTAAATTAATCAAATTTGACAACCTGTTTAAGCATATAAAGTTTCTGACCTAAATATTTTTTATTTGATGAATATTTGACGGATTTTACTTACAATGTGCCGATTTATAGTCGTACTTTCATCCTCTCGAATTTTTTTTTCGTTTGCCGAATTGCTAACAAGCCTCACAACATACTATATTAATTAATGCCTCCAAGTTAGTTAGGATCCCAATCCATGATTAAATGTCTAAGTTGAACTAATTAAGTTAGGAACTTATATTGGGCTTTGCCTATATGATGATCGAGCTTCGCTTACATCATCACCAGACTTGTAAATCCAACCAGCACAATCTAGCGTTAACTCAAATGTACAAATCGTAATTCAAAGATCAATTATATATTGGACTTGCATTTGATATTCATAGTAGACCAAAACTATTTCTTATTTTTGTTTAATGTTATATTATTTTTATATTACTTATGTTAGTTTGATTCTGATGCTTTTTTTCCTTTCCTCCGCTCTTTAGTTTTTGTGTTCTTTTTGTCTCTCTCACTATAGCAAAAAAGTCGACTGATTAGAAATTACGAGTAAAAGAGGAAATGCCAATAGGGTCATAATTCTTCCAAAGAGTAAGTGTTCAAACAAAAAGAACAAAAAAAGTGTTCAAAGGAGCCAAAAAGTGTAACAAATTAGAATTTCACCTTTTTCCTACAAAAGAAAAAAAGTAAAAGAAACAAGTGGACAAAAGAAACGAGTATTTAACATTTTTCCTGATGGGGATCGAGTCTATAGGTGTACTTGCTATTCCAAGCTGTCTGGTGCTTAAATACATATATTAGTTGGTAACACATATCAAAATAATTCTTTTCGCAACTTTATATGATACCGCAACAATTTTGGTTGTCGGCTCTTATTTTCATCTTGTTAATTGTATTCATACAAATTGAAGTCATGAATACAGTTTCGGGCACATCGAAAATAAAAAATAAAAAATCAGAAAACACCTCAGAAAAAAAATTCACAACCGCAAAGACAATGATTTACGTGTTTCGGCCAAGATAACTACTTCAACGGACGAGAGTAATTTAATTCCACTATGAAAATGAATTAGAATAACTCTTTCAACACTTCTCCCCTAGCTCTCAAGAACTATCTACCACAAATATAAAGAAAATATTTCTCAAATTTTTGTGTTGAACTTATTCAACAACTTTAGCTCTCTTGTGTTGAACTTATTCAGCAATTTTTATTGAGCACAATGAGATGCCCTTGTCTTGAACTTATTCAACAACTTACATTGAGGACAATGAGATATCTCAAGTAGAACCATTAGACCTCTTTATATAGCATGACATGTGTTCATATATGAAAATCTAATGTTATGTAGGCTTACCATATATGAAAATCCAATCAAAATATGGTCAAAGTCAAAAATGGACATAGGCCTATTTTTGAACATTTTCTTCAGAAACAGTTTGGAACTTCACATGCTTAAAAAAATTTGCGTACTAATTTGAATCTTTCAAAAGTACGCATATTCTATGTTTCTCAAAGATACGAAAAAAATTTGAGTATGATACGAGTTTTATTCGGGTGATTGCAAACAAGGTTTGTGAGACCTTGAAGAAAATAATAATAATAATAATAATTCAATATGAAGATTGTTACTTGCTAGTAATGTCTAGGGGTGAGCGTTTGGTTTATTCGGTTTCAATCGAAATGAATTAGCCAATACCAAATAAACCTAAATTCTAAAAATTTAAATCGAAACCGAACCAAATTAGTCAAAACCGAAATCGAACCGAATAATAAATTATGTTTATTCGTTTTGTTCGGTTGGAATTAATGGGTCGAAAAAGTTGAGATCATGGTTAAATTATATTTAACATTCTAATTTTTATACACTTATTTGTTGAATTTTAAAGTTACGCACAAAGTTGCACTAGTTGTTAAATTATCAAAGTTGGAACTAAAAACACATAAATAGAATTAGAATTTCAGAAAAAATTTGAGTGACAACCCACTTGGTTGGCCTATTTATGCAGTGCACCCCACATTATTTGCTATATGTATAAGTAGTCCCACATCTGACGGAAAACGTCATTTTTGACGGTCAACGATGTTTGACCATTAAAAAAAGACGAAAATACCCATCTTCCTCTTTGTCTTCTTCTCCGAATTGCCGTCGACGTCGAACAGGGCCAGGCCGTGCGACCCGGACAGCACCGGGAGGGTTCCGTTGAGCGCATTGTCGGACACGTTGAAGACGTGGAGGGAGGGGAGGTCGGGGTCGGACGGTGTCAAGCCCCAAAACCAGAATACTGGAGAGCGGGGGCAGACATAGCCAGCTACGTATATTGAAATGGGAACCACCTCGATATACGGTAACAGCTGTCTAGATATATGAGGGTTTACTACAAGCCAGCAGTCTCTTATTGTCATGAACAAGCCTAATGTCTCAATCACAAGCAAGTAAGTAAGGTCACAAGATGTATGATCATTAAATATACAATAATAAGGCGTCCCAAATATTACATATTCAACTGATCATGAAACTAGTCGTTACAAAATGTTATGACTAGCAAGAGTTTAGTCGTACATGATCAACCCTAGGATTTGTTAATCATGTTTACAGCCCGTAGGCAGACAGTAAGTAAAAGTGCATCGAGCTAACAGGTGCTCGTCGGCTAAACGCCTCAAAATAATAGTTTTACAATGAAGTGGGCAAGGCAAAAGGAAAACCCACTCTTGGCCCGGGTTTCGTCTAGTTGTCACCATTGGGCTGGAAGCTTGGTAGATCCTCGGGAGCTGCTCCGAAATCTGGCCACACAAAACCAGCTGGGTCAACCCCAGAAAGAGCAAGTGCCACAAGGGGGCCACGAAATAAGAACAAAAGCCAGCAATTAGCACAAGAAAACTAATATTAAAACTAGAATTTACGAAAACATGTCAGGGTGATATACGACGAGATAAACATGGAACTATTCCGATAACCAGGTTACAACCCGTAAACCAAACAAGGACCGGGGTTGTAACCCTTCACCTGAACAAAACTTGGTTTTCCACCATTTATCGGCAAGATAATAATGTAAGAAATCAAGACAGGAAGAAGTCTTGTACTGGATCAAGACATGACTAGACTGGTTATACCTCATTCAATCAATCACGGCCAAGCAGATATTACGGCTTACTACTTTAACTAACTAGGGTTATCACAGGCCTAATTACTAACAAGATGTAGTGAGATTGTTCCACAGCCAGGTCATTGTCGTATTATAATAGTTCCTTGTCATACCAAGCCATGTACAATAGTCATTCCAAACCTATTTAGTAAAATCAAGTTCATGACAAAAGGCGTAAGGATATAAAATGGGCGTAAAATATCTAATAAAATATCAATATACAGGGCTATAGAAGAGCCAAGCTTAAAAAAATAAGACCAAAACTCCAAGAGCCAATGGGTTAAGCAAGGGGTCAGGGGAGCAGCGTACGCACAAGGGCACGCATGCAGAGAGCTGCGTACGCTCAAAAGCACGCACGCAAGAGAGCTGCGTACGCGAAAAGTCACGCACGCATGAGAGCCGCGTACGCGAAAAGTCACGCACGCATGAGAGCTACGTACGCGAAAAGTCACACACGCAGAAGAGCTGCGTACGCGAAAAGTCACGCACGCAGGAGAGCTGCGTACACGAAAAGTCACGCACGCAAGAGAGCTGCGTACGCGTAAAAACACGCACGCATGAGAGCTGCGTACACGAAAAGTCCCGCACGCATGAGAGCTGCGTACGCGAAAATTCACGCACGCAGGAGAGCTGCGTACGCGTAAAAACACGCACGCATGAGAGCTGCGTACGCGAAAAGTCACGCACGCAGGAGAGCTGCGTACGCGTAAAAACACGCACGCAGGATCAGGATCTTCTTCTCCATGGCTGAGAAGAAGCTCTCATGGCTCCCAAAACTTCAAGGCATCACAACTTGGTCATCCGAACTCCAAATCCAGATTTTCAAAGTTCTAACCAGGGTGGAATTGAACTCTCTTCCACATGGAAACATCAAAACCCATCAAAATCCAACTTAAATAGATCAAAACCATGTAAAACCAAAAATAGAAAAAAAAAAACTTAGATCTAGAACAATGGAGACTCCAAATCACAAAATACCAAGTTCTAATGTTGATCACCATGTCCTAATCTAGCAAATAGACAAATAAAAGAGGGTTCGCATGTGGTGGCAAGATGCACTTGCCTAAGGGTTGGTGTTGTGTAGAGGAAGGAGAAGAGTGTTGTGTAGAGGAAGGAGAAGAAGAAAATTAATGGAGGTTATGAGGAGAGAGAAAAGGTTGGTGGAGTTTTAAAGAGGGTGGGATGTGGTGTGTTGAGGGTGGAGTGTAGGCTAAGGTGTTCCAATGCATTAGACCAAACAAAACCAGACCAATCCAATCCAATTAAAATCGAGCCATGTCAAAACCCATAATACGAGAAATACCAAAATTCCACAAGTTGAGAAAAATAAAAATACATGCCAAAATCCAGATACGAGTATAAATACGAAATACGGGAAATGAGGGTGACAGACGGGACGGGACCGGAGAGGCCCCCGTTCGCGCTAAGGTAGAGCCGCTCCAGCAGGCGGAGGCGGAACAGGCGGGGCGGGACGGGTCCGGCCAGGGAATTGGACGACAGTTGAGGGACCTGTGCTAGTCGAGTCCGGCCAGGGGGTCGGAGATGGCTCCCTTGAGGCTCCTGTTGAAGAGGTCCAGCCCGACCACTCTGGCGACGGCGCCGTCGCAGGAGACTCCGCTCCAGCCGCAGCAGTCGGAGGAGTTGAAGCTCCAGGTCGGGATGGAAGGCGGGGCGAGGCCTCTGAGGAAGCCCTGCAGAGAAGCGAGGTCACTCTGGATGCATGCTCGGGAGCCTATGAGGAATAAGAACAAGCACTATAGGTGCATCATCGGAAGGAGAAGACAGGCTCCCATGCCAACAAGTGCAGAACCCAAAAGAACCAGCAATAGGAACGGATTTTTTTTTTTGTTTTTTTTTTCCTTTCCTAGGAACTAGTGGTGGTGGTGGTGATGGTGGTGATGGTGATGGTGGTGATGGTGGTGGTGAACGCGGCAGCAACGGGGCGGAGGCACGACAGCGACGGGTCGGAGATGAGAGAACGACAGCGGCGGAACGAGTTTGGGTTTGGGCGAAGACGAGGGTATTTTCGTCATAAATTATCAGTCAAACCCTGTTAACCGTCAAAAGTGACGTTTTCCGTCAGATGTGGGACTACTTATACATATAGCAAACAATGTGGGGTGCACCGCATAAATAGACAATCCAAGTGGGATGTCACTCAAATTTTTTCATAGAATTATTGTTTTCAAAATATACTCATTTTTAAATTAAGTGTATTTACATAATTGCATAATTCTTATTTGATTTTTGATTTTGGATCGAAATTGAAACCTAAAACCAAAATTAAAAAAAAATTTGTATTTTAAAAATCGAAACCGATTCGGTTTTTTTTTAAACCGAACCGAATCGGTTCGGTACTGCTCGATTTTCGGTCCAAAATCGACCCCTAGTAACGTCTAGACGGTGTACATGATGGGTAGTCAATTATGAGCTTTACCTAATAATTAATTAATTAATGGGAGACGGCTATATCTCTTACTATGATTTGGGCTGGGCTATAACTAATGGGCCCTTCAGCACAAAAATGAATTAAAAAATCTGATTATGGAGGAACAGAAATGCATAAATTTTGACACCCATCGAGAATAAATAAATATATATATATATAGTTCTGGCACCAATACATATAACATCTGTTTTGGTCATGAAACTTGCGTTTATTTTTTTGTGGAACTCTCTTGTTCAGCAACTTATCATATTCTCATGGTAGCACATTTCGTCGTCGTCGAACCTAGTTTTGGGTTTGATAAATACTACAAGTATGGTAGACATATCAAAATTATAAATTATGGCCTCCTCCCTTCGCGGAAAGGAAATGAAAGGAAATCAATTTCTTGTTCTTTGATTTTTTTTTTTTTTTTGAAAAGTTATAGTTTCTACCAAAAAAAAATTTCAGTGTTTGAAAAAGTAAAAAAAATAGATTTAAAAACTGGATTATAGTAGGAAAGTAGATCCTTAGTTGAATGAGAGAAATCATTTTCTTCTACTTCCCTTTTTTAGAAATTATTTTCTTTTCTCTCATCTTTTTCATTGGCATCTAAACATAGCAAAAGAATATAAATTTTTTTCCCAAGGCCACATCACTGAACCAAACTTGCCCTATGGGCTAATTTAGTTCCCATTTGAAACAAAAAAAAAATGTCCAATGAAAATATGTCAAAATAAAATCGTCAAATATAAAGTAGTTGGTATGATTTGTCATTTCAATGCATACGGCGGTTTTGAAAAATAAATGACTGGAAATAGCACTTTTGGATGCTTTCTCCACACCGTTTTCAAAGCCTCGATTGGTTCGTGTAATGGAAAGAAAAGTAAATCAAATTTTAGTATTTTATTTTTTTTGAAAAATTACAATTTTTATCGTTTTTTCAATGTTTGAAAATATCAAAAAATTGAATTTTTTTTGAATATTTAAAGATGAAAAAATGAATATTTACTTGGATTGATGAAATCACTTTTTCCAAAAAAATTCTTTTCATTGATAATCATTTTCCTTTCCTTCTCATTTACTTTAGCACACAAACATAAGAAAATAATGACTTCTTTTTCCAACATCATAATTTTACGAATCAAACGAGGCTCAAGTGTAACTAGCTTGATCCTTTCTTCACTTTAGTTAAATGCATCCATTTTTGTTCACTCATTAAAACTATGGTATTTGTTCACCCTCCACTAAGAACATGACACGTTTTAAATTAAAAGTGAAAACAAAAGTGATTTTATGTTGGCTGAATTGACATATATCATGTTCTTAGTGGAGGATGAACAAATATTATAATTTTGATGGATGAACAAAAATAAATTCTTAGTTAAATATTAAAAAATAATTATGTCTTTAGTACTCATGATCCATCGAGGTTGTCCTTTTTGAGAGAGCGCCATACTTCCTTTTGTAAAATTAGATAAAGGTCTTCGTCGTCTTCACCATTCACCATCTACGGAATGCAAGAATTGGCCAATGATAGTTAATAGTGTGCTCACTACCAGAAGAACTTTAAGCTGTCTTACTAAGTTACAGCTCATTATTCCATGGTATTGAAAAAAATTTGTACTATGCACATTTGTTGATAAGCATGCCGGATAAGTTTGACAAGGCTTCGAATTTGGACACTCTTTCTTCGAATTCGAGTTTGCTAAGCATGCCGGCATCATATTGACGTGACATACAAAAAATTGGGATCACGGGTGATCCTTCTGGACATAAAGAAGCACGTCACGAAGAAATCGGATCAAGAGACAATCAAAATTAATTTCTACTGAACGACCCAATCCTCCGGACCACCTTTTTTGATTATAGAAGCACAGCTAATCCAAGAAACCCAGACTTTGACAAATGATATTCAGCAAAAAACTGCACTGAAAGCATGCAAGTTACTGTTTATTGTACCAAAGTCATATAGTTTATAAAAATTATAAATTGAGCATAAGATCGCCCAAAATTAAGGCGTAAGTTGGATTTACGCACTAAAAAAGGGCATAACTTTCTTTTTATTTATATTAGTTACTTCTTCCACTTTAGTTTGTAAACAGAAAAAAAATTAAATTACGATTAGTGAGTTACAAAAGGGGGCGTATGTTATTTTTTATATATTTACTTATCCCGATTTAAGTTAAGTTTAAGTTTGAAAATCAAGAAATTTGATTAGCAACTTACGTCCTAAAAAAGACGTAAGTTATTTATTATTATTATTATTTATTTCTGCAAACGGGAATTAAAAATAAAAACTGTACAAACTTAATTAAGTTTTTCATATTTCTCAACCATGCACACCCATGCTGCCAAATGCAAAGGCCCCATGCACAGTTGCACACCGATTGACTTACACCCTATTTTAGGGCTTAAGTTTGGCTTCTTTAATTAAGTTTGTCCAGTTTTCATTTTTAATTTCCATTTGCAGAAACAAGAAATAATAATAAAAAGTAACTTAAGTTGCTAATCCTTATTTTAATTCCGTCGTTTACAAACTTAATCGTAAAAAATAAAAAAATAAAAAAAATAACTAACGTCCTTTTTAGTGCGTAAGTTTCTAATTCTAATTTATTTATTTTTCGATTACAAACTAAAGTGGAAGAAAATTAACTAATAATTTTTAAAAAAAATTGTGCATTTTTTTAGTGCGTAAATTCATCTTACGTCTTAATTTTGAACAATCTTATGTTTAATTTGTAAATTTTATAAATTATAGTTCTTCTTTCAGTGCAATTTTCTGTATATTCACTGAATGTGAAAGAAAGGAATAGAAGATTCTTCACGCAAGTTGGAAAGGGAGGTGACTTCAGGATTGGCCCCATTTACATAGTCCTTCCTTTTCTTGGGTTTCCACTTACCCCCATTTTGCTGTAAGTAGAGTTACACAAGTACAGGTAACAAATTAAAGCACATGGACTACAGTCTACTGAGCTTAACTAGCATTGGCATTTGGTTGGATTTAAATGCAAATACATACAACAACAAATTACATTATAATTGTTTGCAATACCACTTCAACAACATTTATTACATTATTTGTGTCATTTCATGCATTCTTTTTTCCAATAACAAAGTTACAACCAATCATCATAATTTTAACTTGATACCCTCAACTATTCCGATTTTTCAATCTGATATCCTAAACTTTCATATACATCAACTTAATACACTTAAAAAGACGAAATTATCCACGTCCATCCCCCTCATCTCTCTCTCTCTCTCTCTCTCTCTCTCTCTCTCTCTCTCTCCACCGCGCCGGTTGCCACACCCCACTCCATCAGGTGCCCCACCCCAACCCCCCCCCCCCCCCCCCGGGGGGCTCCATCCTGACCCTCCCTCCCGATTGTCCTACTCCCTCAGTTGCACCACCCCGCGGCCCGCATCTCCTCTCTGCACGTGTTGCCGCTACAGTGCGTGCGTAGAGAGAGAGAGAGAGAGAGAGAGAGAGAGAGGGGAGGGGGGCAAGGCAACCGCGAGGGATGGACAGTGTTTGGTGGAAATGAGGGTACTTTCGTCCTTTTTTGCGTATCAATTTAAAAATAGAGCTATTTGTATTTATCCCTCCAATTGCTAATCATATTCAACTTCTCCCCCAATTTTATTTTAATTAGAGTTAACCCCACACCCCCCCCCCCCCCCCCCCCCCCCCCCCCCTCCCCCAAAAAAAAAAATTCGGGTAAAGTGCAAAAAAACTCTCCTTAGATTTGTGTTTTGCATTTGAAGACTCTTTGTTTAAAAAAATCCCACATTTTAATTTTTTGCTCAGTTTGCACCCCTGCCGTCAACAGCCGTTAAAATACGTCTAAAAATACGATTTTACCTCTCCCCCGACTCTCCCCCCCCCCTCTCACCGATGGTGGCGGCTTGTCAAGCGGGGCCGAGGAGGAGGGGACGGGTCCAGCTAGGGGTGAACAAACCGAACTGAAAATCGAATTGAATCGAAAACCGAATAAGCAAAACCGAAACCTAACCAAATTGGCCCATAACCGAATCAAACCGAACCGAATTAAATCGGTTCGATTATCCGTTTATTCGGTTTATTCAATTTTTTTTTTTTTGCAATTTTTTAATATATATATATATATATATATATATATATATATATATATATATATATATATATGCAAATGACCTCTAGCCTAGTGGTTAAGAGAGATGCATGCGACCCGAGTGGTCAGGAGTTCGAATCCCAGTGGGAGCGATTCCAGAAACAATTTACCTGGTTCCAAAATATATATATATATATATATATATATATATATATATATATATATATATATATATATATATAAACTAAATTTTCTTATTCGGTTTTTGATTTTGGACCGAAACCGAATAATTTTTTTGTCTTTTCAAAACCAAAACCGAACCAAATCTCTTATTCGGTTCGGTTTTCGGTCCAAAACCGAATAATGCTCACCCCTAGGTCAAGCGTGGCCGGCCAGCGGAGGGAGGAGGAGGGGGGGAGGGACGGGTCGAGGGGACCGACCAGCGAAGGGATAAGGGAGGGTCGGGGGGGGGGGGAATAAGAAAAAATCGGACCAAACTGAATAAGAGATTCGGTTCAGTTTAAAAAAGATTCGGTTCGATTTCGGTTTTAAAAATACTAAAATTTCTTATTCGGTTTCGGGTTTCGGTCCAAAACCGAAAACCGAACGGAGCTTGAGAGCGTGTTCCGAAGGAGGCTCGAACCCGCGCCCTCCACGCGGGGGTGCCTCGCCGTTCTCAACAGGCTACGGCCTCGGGGACACACACACACACACACACACACACACACACACACATATATATATATATATATATATATATATATATATATATATAGAGAGAGAGAGAGAGAGGGGATCAAAAGCCCCCCTTAGAAAACCCCCTAAAAACTCCCTCACTCTAATTCGTAATATTAATGTTAATATATATTAATATTAATGTTAATATTAATGTTAATATTATTTTTTAATTTTTTTTATATTAATGTTAATGTTAATATTAATGTTAATGTTAATATTAATTTTTAATTTTAATGTTAAGTTTAATGTTAATTTTAGTATTTAATGTTAATATTAACATTAATTACGGATTAGAGTGAGGGTTTTTTTAGGGGGTTTTCTAAGGGGGATTTTTGATCCACTTCCATATATATATATACTATAAATATATACTAAATAAGTTTAGGTATATTTAAGTATTATACATATCAACAAAAAAGTGCAAATAAACCAAAAAATTGATAAACCGAAAATCAAACCGATTTAATTCGATTTTCGGTTCGGTTTGAACGGAATTAACCAAATGCTCACTCCTAGCTCGACCCGTCCCCTCCTCCCTCCACTGGCCAGCCACCCTCCCCTCTCTTCTGGTCGGCCCCGCTTGACAAGCCCCCACCACCGGAGAAAGAGGGGGGAGAGAGTGGGGGTAGAGATAAAATCGTATTTTTAGATGTATTTTAACGGCTGTTAACGACAGGGGTACAAGCTAAGAAAAAAAAATTAAAATGTGAAAAAAAAAAAATTAAACAAGAGGTCTTCAAATGTAAAAACGCAAATCTTAGGAGGGTTTGTTTGCACTTTACCTGAAGATTGAGGGGTAACACTAATTAAAATAAAATTGGGGAAGAAGTAGAGATATGATTAGTAATTGGGGGTGGGGGGGGGGGGGGGGGGGGGGGGGTGGGGGGAGGGGGGGTTTGTAAATACAAATAACTCTTAAAAATATTCAATAGTTGGTGATAGCAAATTGCCGAATAAGAAAATTTAGGATTTTAAGTTAAAAAACTAAAATAGTTGAGGGTATTGCAATTTAGTTTAATAAATGTATTGCATGATATTTCCAGTTACGAGTTGCAGGACTGCATTAAAAAATTCCCTCTCACTTTTCATGCACTTGTGACTGATCCTTGTTCTGTGATTGATAATCATATAACAAGTATACATGTAAATGAACAATAGGTCAAAGAAAGAATTCCTCAGCAAAGTCTGCTGGTTTCGTTTCAACAACTTGCTATAATGTTAATAACATGCATTATATATAACTTCATCTTGACTTGCACTCAATCATATTGATGGGTGGGTCCCCCGTGTTGGGAAAGAAACGCGGAAACCTTTTCCCAAACCGGAGAGTACCTGCGAGAGGACCGAGCAATACAACGCACGAACCCAAAAACAACCACACAAAAACAATCACGCAGACACAGAGAATTTTTGACGTGGAAAACCCTTGCGGGAAAAACCACGGGACGATCGGAGTCCAACCCTGAGAAGCCTCCACTAATGGAATAGAAGAATTACACCCTCTACAAACTCCTCCGATCCAAATCGGATCCCCACAACACTCAGAGAAAAGAACAACGATTACAAGGCTACGAAGAACGAGAACGACGAGTAGAGATTACCCGAACACGATCTCCTCCGAATATCAACCTTCAATCCTCCGCCTTCTTCTCCGAAGTTGCAATGGCACTCTTGCCTCCTTCTCTCTCAAACTTGGATTGCCTCCAAAAGTTACCAATGTGCGTTATGGGATTAGGGTTGAGAAATCTCAACTTAACACCCTAATCCCGCAACAAACCTGGACCGTCGGATTAGATCCAATGATGAAAACTCATCCATAATCCCGCTACAGCCCCCGACAACACAGAGTTCGGCCAGAACTCTGTGTGGGACAACCAGCACTGGACAACCAAACCCTGGAACGGCCAAACCGAGTTCGGCCAGAACTCGGCCTGGGACCGAGTTCGGCCCGAACTCGGTGGCCCAGCTCCAGAATCTCCTATGGAGCAGCGGCAGCAGCAACTCCAACTCCCCGAGCTTCTTCGACACACGAACGGCGCTCGTCGCACTCCGGGGACTTCTCCACATAGGTTGGGAACCCCACCCACTCCAATAAATCTCCCCCTTCACAACTATGGGGAGGACGTCGTCATCCCGACGATCTGCCTGCAGTACTCAAACTTCCCCCCTTGGTAGAATCTTCGTGAACATATCAGCTCCGTTGTCATCTGTATGTACCTTCTCAAGCGCCGCGTCCTTCTTCTCAACCACATCCCGTATCCAATGATACCGGGTCTCGATGTGCTTGGACCGGCTATGAAACGTCTGATTCTTCACAAGGTGGATCGCACTCTGACTGTCGCAAAGCAAAGTATACTGCTCTTGCTTCAGTCCCATTTCCTGCAACAGCTTCTTCATCCACAACAGCTCCTTGCAAGCCTCCGTCGCCGCAATGTATTCTGCCTCCGTCGTCGACAAGGCAACACACTTCTGCAACCGCGACTGCCACGACACCGCTCCTCCCGCAAACATCATCACGTAGCCCGAAGTCGATCGCCTCGTGTCTACATCTCCAGCCATATCAGCATCGGTATACCCGACCAGCTTCGGCTCGTCACCACCAAAGGAGAGTCTCCAACCAGCAGTGCCCTGAAGATAACGTAGAATCCACTTGACCGCACTCCAATGTACCCTTCCAGGATTTGAAAGATACCTGCTAACCGTACCAACTGCATGAGCAATATCTGGCCTCGTACACACTATAGCATACATCAGGCTTCCCACAGCTGAGGCATATGGAACCCGCTCCATATCTTCCTTTTCGTCCTCGGTAGATGGACACTGCTCCTCAGTGAACTTAAAGTGAGCCGCGAGGGGGAACTCACTTTCTTCGACCCGTCCATCCCGAAACGCTGAAGTACCCGGTGAATGTACTTCTTTTGGGACAAGTGTAGCAGCTTGGACTCTCTCTCTCGGCTGATCTCCATCCCAAGAATAGTCTTCGCTGCGCCCAAATCCTTCATAGAGAAGGCCGCACCCAGTTGGCGCTTCAACTCCGCTATCCTAGTGGCATTCCGACCCACTAATAGCATATCATCTACATAGAGCAATAAAATGATAAAATCATTCTCGGTAAAATACCTCACAAATGCACAATGGTCCGACGTCGTCCGTGCATAACCATGCTCCCCCATAAACGACTCGAACTTCCTGTACCACTGCCTCGGAGCCTGCTTCAGACCATACAAGCTCTTCCTCAACCGGCAGACCAAATGTGACTTGCCCTTCTCACAGAATCCTTCCGGCTGCTCCATGTACAACTCCTCCTCAAGATCACCGTGGAGGAATGCCGTCTTCACGTCCATCTGCTCGACCTCCAAGTCGAAACTGGCTGCTAATGCTAGCACCACCCGAATAGACGAATGCTTGACGACAGGCGAAAAGATTTCATCATAATCCACGCCTTTCCGCTGACCGTAGCCCTTGACTACCAGCCTCGCTTTGTATCGAGGGCGAGTAGCATCTTCCGTCTGCTTCACTCTGAACACCCATCGATTCTTCAAAGCCTTCTTGCCCTTTGGCAACCGCACCAGATCATAAGTGGAATTGGTGTGCAAGGAACTCATTTCCTCCTGCATAGCCACCATCCACTCCTGCCTGTGTTCGTCTTCCATAGCCTCTGCGAAACTTTCGGGCTCCCCCCCGTCAGTCAATAGCACATACTCATCTGGTGAGTATCTCGTAGATGGTCGACGATCCCTGTTGCTCCTTCTCAGTGGAGCCACTGGTGCTGGCTGTATACCGACAGCCTCCGCCCCTTCAGGAACTACCTCTCCGGCATGCTCATCCTCCTGAGGGACACCCTGACCACCATCAGCAGGCTGATGATCAAGGTTGGAAGCAACTCCATGTACCGGCTCCCCCATAACTGGATCCTCTGCGATGTCCTCTGGAAACTGCTCGAAGCGAAATGACTCTAACTCAGGCAATTCCTCAGCCTCAGAAGGCGTCTCGGAATCCTGAGTGTTGGTCATGGTCTGATCCTCGACGAACACCACGTCCCTGCTTCTGTAGAGCTTTCCTTCCACTGGGTCGTAGAGTCTATAGCCAAACTCATCCCGACCATAGCCGAGAAAGACGCATCGCCTCGTCTTCGGCTCAAGTTTGGTCCTCTCGTCCTTCGGTACATGCACGAAGGCCTTACAACCAAACGCCCGCAGGTGATTGTATGACGGCTCCTTGCCGTACCATACTTTATCAGGCACATCACCCTGCAAAGGAGCACTAGGAGACAAATTAATAATATAAGCAGCTGTGAGAAGAGCCTCACCCCAGTAACTGCCCGGCAAGTTTGCTTCTGACAGCAAACACCGCACCCTCTCCATCAGTGTCCTGTTCATGCGCTCTGCTACACCATTGAGTTGAGGTGTCTTCGGCGGAATCTTCTGGTGTCGTATCCCTTGCTCTCTGCAATACGCATCAAAGGGACCGATGTATTCGTCGCCATTATCGGACCGAACACATAACAACTTCTTGCCCGTCTCCCTTTCAACAGAGGCCTGAAACTCCTTGAAAGTAGGCAGCACCTGATCCTTGGTCTTTAAGGCATAGACCCAAACCTTCCTGGAACAATCATCAATGAAAGTTACAAAGTAAGAAGCACCACCAAGAGATTTTACCTTCATAGGACCGCAGACATCCGAGTGAATCAACTCGAGCAACGCCGGCTTCCTCGAACTTGGGTGACTTTGGAAAGACACCCTATTTTGCTTCCCAGCCAAACAGTGCGTGCACTTCTCCAACTTTGTAGACTTGAGCCCCGGAATCACTTTCCTGTTCACCAAGTAGCTCATCCCCTTCTCGCTGATATGGCCGAGCCGCCTGTGCCACAACTCGGTAGACGCATCACTGACTGCGTTCACCTCCTGTGCCCCCTCTGCGCTCCCCTCCATATAGTAGAGACCGGACTTCTTGCTTCCTCTGGCAATCACCATCGAACCTCTGGAAAGCTTCCACTGACTATTTCCGAAGAGACTGAAGAATCCCTCGTCATCCAACCTTCCAACCGACACTAGGTTGAAACGGATATCAGGGACATGACGAACATCCTTGAGAACAAGAACCGCACCCGTCTTCGTTCTCAAATGCACATCTCCAACGGCAACCGCCTTCGACACATCTCCGTTGCCCATCTTCAACACGCCACAGTCGCATGTCGTGTAAGTGGCAAACAGTGCCCTATTGTGAGATATATGTGCTGAAGCCCCTGAGTCCACCAGCCAAGAATTGTCATCGCAGGCGAGGTTAGTAATGACCTCATCACCTACGACGATCACATCGCCTCCATGCACCGAGGCCGCCGCTGTAGTGTTCTCTTCTTGCTTCCCCTTGTCGCCCTTCTTCTCCTTCTTCCAAGCGAAACAATTCCGCTTGATATGGCCCTTCTTACCGCAATGGTAACACTCCGAGTCCTCGTACCGACCCTTGGACTTCCCCCTGCTCTTGTCTCTGCCACCACCTGGACCCCTGCTTTTGCCCCTTCCGCGGCTCTCTGAAACCAATGCCTCTGAGTGGTGGGATGTGGATGAAGTGCCCTGAGAACGTCTCCGCATCTCTTCATTCAATACCCCGCTCTTGGCAAACTCCAGACTGACCACGCCCTCTGGAGCAGAAGCGATCATAGATACTCGTACGGTCTCCCACGAGTCTGGCAAAGTACACAGCAGCCATAGTCCCTGAACTTCGTCGTCGAACTTGACTCCCATAGAGGATAGCTGGTCAACCACGCCCTGGAACTCACTCAAGTGATCCGAAATAGACGCCCCGTCTTTGTACCGCAGACCCATCATCGTCCGGATCAGGAACAACTTGTTTACCCCGGTCTTCTTCGCGTACAAAGACTCCAGCTTATCCCACAACGTCTTCGCGTGCTCAATATTGGCAACGTGGTTGTACAAGTTCTCATCAACAAACTGCCTTATGTACCCACACACCTGTATATGCTCGAATGTCCAGTCCTCCTCGGATTTATCACTGGGCCTCTCGGATGCAAACACGGGTAGATGCAGCTTCTTGACAAATAGCAAATCCTTCATCTTGCTCCGCCAATAATGATAGTTTGTGCCGTTCAGATTCACCATGCGCACCGGCTTCGCGTCCATCTCTCCTCTCTGGTTCCTCTGTCAACTCCTGACACCCTTTGAACCCAAAGCTCTGATACCACTTTGTTAGGAAAGAAACGCGGAAACCTTTTCCCAAACCGGAGAGTACCTGCGAGAGGACCGAGCAATACAACGCACGAACCCAAAAACAACCACACAAAAACAATCACGCAGACACAGAGAATTTTTGACGTGAAAAATCCTTGCGGAAAAAACCACGGGACGATCGGAGTCCAACCCTGAGAAGCCTCCACTAATGGAATAGAAGAATTACACCCTCTACAAACTCCTCCGATCCAAATCGGATCCCCACAACACTCAGAGAAAAGAACAACGATTACAAGGCTACGAAGAACGAGAACGACGAGTAGAGATTACCCGAACACGATCTCCTCCGAATATCAACCTTCAATCCTCCGCCTTCTTCTCCGAAGTTGCAATGGCACTCTTGCCTCCTTCTCTCTCAAACTTGGATTGCCTCCAAAAGTTACCAATGTGCGTTATGGGATTAGGGTTGAGAAATCTCAACTTAACACCCTAATCCCGCAACAAACCTGGACCGTCGGATTAGATCCAATGATGAAAACTCATCCATAATCCCGCTACAGCCCCCGACAACACAGAGTTCGGCCAGAACTCTGTGTGGGGCAACCAGCACTGGACAACCAAACCCTGGAACGGCCAGACCGAGTTCGGCCAGAACTCGGTCTGGGACCGAGTTTGGCCCGAACTCGGTGGCCCAGCTCCAGAATCTCCTATGGAGCAGCGGCAGCAGCAACTCCAACTCCCCGAGCTTCTTCGACACACGAACGGCGCTCGTCGCACTCCGGGGACTTCTCCACATAGGTTGGGAACCCCACCCACTCCAACACCCCGCACACTTCCATGAAATTCCCATCATAACTCCATCTTCCATGAAACTTCTACAAGCCATGAAAATAGTGATGAAACAGTTGCACATGGAATGAGTAATATATGCCAAGATGTTATTAAGAAAGAGGTTTATAAAGAATGGTACAAACTTGCACTCAAAGTCAAGGCTACATTATATGACTAATATAAGTCTTTAACCTTAGAGTAATCTACGGATACCATCTTGTCACAGTCGAGACTCAAAAGCAATGAACATGGGAGGAGGCTCATTCTAGATGAAGCCAAAGTTTAGTCCACAATGAAGTTTCTGTTAGGTGGTTTGGTGTCAATTTGCCAATCGTTAGTTAGAACAATAGCTTTCAGCTGTAAAATATAACAAATGTTAAAAGAAAATGTCCAAATGATAATATGACATAGTGGAAAGATGACTAGTCCAGAAACTTCGCACTCTAGAGCTAAGTTGTGCATTAATGATGTGTGCAAAGGAGTCGATAGTGCATTTTAATATGAGACAGCTTTCATCATCCAAGTGCTGTGGCAGTTCACATATCACAATAGAACGACTACTTCAAGTTGATAATATGTATGCAAAAAATTGGTAATTCCAAATTGACAGCTTCATATCATTTTCCAAAATAATTACAGAAACTAAAACTGTACATGAGTGGACAGTAGTTGGGAATTCTTGAGCAAATTCTAATATGTTCATGTAAATATTGCAAGTTCTTCATATGACCATAGTACTTTCAAGTGCGCACGATAAATTTCTCGAATTATTCAATCATGGTTTCTTTTATCTTCATATAACTAAACTCCATCAGAAAACTTCAGACAATTCAATTAAAAACACATAATTTTTCTTTATTCCGATTGATCTCAGTTAGCAACTAAGCTTTGATCACATGTATCAGTTATACACTTGGAACAATTAAACTTAATAACACAGAAGACATCAACAGATGAACTTAGACTTGGACAATTTACATATCCATCTCCCCTCACGACCACAAGCTGATCAGCAGTCCACAGCCAACAAACACCACCCAGCTGCCCGCCCGAGCCGTATGGGCGACCGACGGACGGTACGCCGGGTCTATCGGGTACAGAATCCCCGGCGGGGTCCACCAGTTAGGCGACGTAGGTGACGGCGGCGAGGGATTGATTGGTTGGGCAGGTGGAGTATATACGGAAGGGGGTGGCGGGCAATACGGCTGCGAAGGGCTCACCGGTGGTGGTGGCGGTGGCGGAAGCACCACCGGTGGCGGAGGCGACGGTGGAGGTGGCGGCGGCAGCTCCGGCACCGGAGGCGGAGGGCTCGGATTGCTGCACGGATTGCCGCACGGCGAGCACGTGCACTTGATGGACGAGTCGTCCTCGGAGGCCGCACGACCGAACCAGATCGACATTACAACAAAGAGTAGAAGCCTCGACGTCGATCTCATCTCTAATCTCTCCCTCTTTCGGTTTCCTAATCAATAGGTTATGTTTCTTTCTTTCTTTCTTTCTTTCTTTCTTCCTTTCTTCCTTTTAAGTGTTATATATCTCACAAAGTTTTCAAAAGTGCATGGAGAAATGGAAGATAACAAGGTGACGTGAATTAGAAGACCACGTCTTTGTATTGTTTTGTTTGATTGAGAATGAGAGGGAGAGGTGGGGCCTTAGGGGTCAACCGTCAAATATCGACATCCCTATGGCTTGGATTTTGGATACTTATGAATATTCCATCTTCTCTAAATTAGTTAAACATACATGATGATGGCTAGCTACGGAATATATATATATATATATATATATATATATATATATATATATATATAAAATCCTAATTCCTTCAATGAGGTCTAATCTTATATAGTTGACGATTTAATAGCATTGGAGTACATTGGAGATTGATTATTAGTGTAATGATTAACTTGTAAACGACTTAAAGATCATATAGCTTTGCCTCCACAAACAAATTCTTCTCAAATGGAGGCATATACTGTCTTAGAAGCTACTCATTCTGCAAGATTTACTCTCTAGTTACGAATTTGAGTTCCTATTTGGACATAATCTGATATACTATTGAACAAGTAAATGCGAAAACATTAATTTCAGATGTGCTAGCATGGAAATAAGAATTATATTTCATGCCATCACGACGTATTTGTACGAAAGGTCAAGAATTATGATCATTGGCTGCCTCTGAGGCGAATTGTGCAGTAAAGGTAATGGCAAACTTATTTTTGTTACTTATGAAGTTAACAGTTGAAACATGAAATCAACTTTTGTTTGGGGCATGCAATTGTTGTATCTTGAAGTCAACTCAATTCATACATAAAGAATGTATGAGAATCATTTAGAAGAAAGAACAAACACAATGAGTTTTACCTCGAGCTGCTTGCTATCTGATCTACAACAGATCCAAACATGATTCCATTCTGCACCCGAACCCCGTCATTATATCGTTAGTTGATTTTGGATCTGAATCATCTGCAACATGCACAAGATCCTATTAACTTAACAGAGGAATCACACTGCATTTTTATCTGGTAAACATCATAATTATGTAGTGGAAGATTCACCTCTCATGAAGTTGGTTGGATATTGATATGACTATGCAGTTTCTAGAGAGTTACAAAACCACTGTCCTGTATTAACTGTGGATAATTGTTGAAACCCTATGATATTGCCAGAATAAAAAGCTGCTGTATCATCTCATGTTTGAGACCTTTGGGTACCATAAAAGGGATCACTATTCTTAATCTTTCTTAACCAGAAAAAAAAAGTAATAAGACGTTGAAGGGGCAGAGCATAGTTGACAATAAATTTGTGATATTACACCAGCATATAGTAAATCCATATTCAACAATGAATTTTTCAATCATGTTGAAAGAGGAATGAATTAGTTCTAGGTTATGTATTCGGGAAGTGTATCTATAATTTAGTATGTTCAATGTGCTATATACTTCATATCTTTTATTATTTTGGTATCTGGAACTTATAACTTTGATATATTGCAGCCAATTCTCAGGTTAATTTGCTTCTCACTTTTCTGGGCTGCAAGAAGATGGTATTCCAAAACAATGAGCAACAAATTGACAGGAGCAAAAGATGACTGTACACTATTAGTATATCACTTTACTATTTCCATAGAAATGCCCCCAATATATCATTGACCCAACCATCTAAGAGCACTTAACTTGGGGACCCCAATATCATACAAGGTGTTAAGATACAAATCAGAATGAATGGGGCTTCGGCAAATAAAACATGATATAGGTACAATTAATAAACGACTATTTTGGATAAGTTGTGTATAAGAAGAAGATAGCAGGCCATGAAAAAATAAGTGGGATGGTGACCTTCCACCATCCTTCTATTGTTTAGGTGTGGAAAGATCAAGATAAGGACAGAAAGGGTGGGGCTGAGGGAAGAGGAAATGGGAATCCCAAGCATCCATTGACAGGTGTGGGAGAAAGGAAGGGAAGTGCTCACCACTCTCCAAGGTCCAAAGCAACTTTTATTCTTCCCATTATCTTCTCCAAGCTAGAAATTACTAACAAGAGGCTAGGCAGAATTTTCACATAGCTCTCTGGTGTTGTTTCTATGGAAATCTTTATGTGGAGAGGAATCAGAGGACACTTCTTTTATGGAGGATGTGGGCTCCAAAAACTGATTCTCCACATAAGTAGAATGTTAGACATCTAAGCCCGTTACATGAGATATCGCCATGGGCCTTTCAAACACAATATAGATGGAAGACACGTATCGACTTACAACTTCGCAAAGGTACAGATAAGATACTATAGCATCAATTTGAGGGCAATGGACCAGTAGAGCATTCTCCACCAATCCTGGTATAGAAAGATTATCATAACAAATATAAAATCTTCAACAATGATATAGGAAAATTTTGTACCCATAAACTAGTGGACACTATCACTATATCCACAAATCAGTTTACCTACATCTCCATGCATGGGCTTACACACAATTGCCACTACTTTAAAGTTCAAAACTACATTAGAATACTATCGGCAAACTTTTCAAATACTTAAATGTCTTGTCTTGCACCTGATACAGTTCATCAAAAGAAATATACACAAAAGAAAGGTTTCATTCTCCAGCAGCTCTAACAGGGAGTAGTTAATTGAAATAATTTTATCATAGAAACTTTTCAGGCATTCGGTTATCCACAATATGGAACTATCTGTTTTATTTTCCCTTTAGCCCAAAAAGTTTATAACTCAACATGTTACTATTATTCCTCTTGCTACCAAAAATCCAAAATAACTTCTTACATAAACTCCTTTCCCTGCAATCAGACACTAATTCAAATATCAAAAACACTCTCCTATTTCTTGGACTTGAATGTTATAAGAACAAAAGGAAAAGATGAGGACATTCTAAAAAACATAGTTTCTTGCAGGCATATATAAGCGACATCCACACCATCTACATAGCATACATCCACACCATCTACATAGCATCCATACCTGATAAACAAAGAAGCAAGATAACCTTGCAGATCATTCGACATGTTTTAGACATATGGCTTTTCACATAAGAAAAGGAGTGTAAAAGATAGGAAATGTTTCAGAAGATGTAGGCAGCAAAAGTTTTACAGAAGACATACCACATAAATTTGATGCTTCCTGGATATAGGGATCATAAAACTGCTGAACTAAAAGCTCTTGCCTACGAAATTCTCCCATCAAAACTTGAAAGATCTATCTCCTTAACTTCCTTTTTTCCCTTCGCTGATGTGCGGCTAGCGATTGTTCACCAGAAAACGCTCAGCTTGCTCAACAAGGACTAGTAGAAGTAGATTTGCTAGTAGTTTCTGTAAAGCTTTAGGAAACAATAAAAATAGGTTTGTCTTTTTGTGGGATAAGATGAGAAGTTCAATACTGCATATGTAACTAGAGAAAAGTGGAATTGAAATATCTGGATGAGTTACACATTAAAACATTCAAGAAAGATAAGGACCAATAAGATGTAGTTAGACTAGTCAAAATACACAATAAGGTAATTGTCAAAGCATAGAGTTGGAATTTGTATTCATGTTGTAGATGACATAGCTTGGAGCGACGACAAGGCTTGAGGATACGGGTACGAGCGGCGGAAACAGCCTCTCCATATAATAGGGATATAAGCTGCATACATCTTGATCTCCCTAGATCATGCATCCGGAGGAGCCTCATGGCACCGAGACACCCTTTTTATTCTTGCTAATGTTGTCATGTCATCTCTTCTTCATTATCAGCAAGCCTCTCACATATAAATAAGATAGGATATGGTATACAACCAAGTGGAGAAGGCTCCACAGAAGGTGTGATCAAATAATGATAACTTCTATAGAATTAAAAAAATACTACGTATGTTAACCCTCACGAGATGATGAATTCGGATGAATGGTTTAGAGGTTGCTTGTAAAGGAGAGATCAATGGTTCAAGATAGTGATTGAGCATATACGAGGAATTTTCTCCCTGGTTGCCCTTGATTCCCCAAATATTGGATGCCACACCTCTATAAATTAGTATCAAATTTCTGGAGGCAACCAATAGAACAGGGACTTGCAGAAACTTGGAAATCTAGCTGATGGGTAAAGGGACGAACTATAGTCAGTGATGCATTTAGACTGAGATAGATCCACATACAAATTAAGATATACTGCTGCACTTAAATTTTGAGGCTATACTATCGAAGGGCCAATTCTGAATTAGAAAAGGTTAGCATCCATAATAGGAAGTTACTGTTAGATAAACTTCAATTTTCTTCGGATATAAATCTGCAATAAAATAAAATTAATTAAATTGTTACCGGCCTCCGGGGAAGTCGTGCACGTAGCACTGCCCTAAGAGTTAGCTCGGGTCTATGTGCAGACAGAATCCGAACGCCCCTAGTGGTAAAATCCCCGCTCTACCGGAATCTCGTTGCCGCACACGACGTGGAGAGAATGACCCCGACTTAGCTCCGCCCAGAGCGACAAAAAAGAACAGCAGCGATCCGAGAAGATGAAAATTGCAGAGAGTTTAGAGAGAGGAAGTAATTTTCTGTGTCCTTAGGAGAAGAAAGAAATGATGTATATAGGCTGGTGAAAAAGGTTGCCAACGGATAGGAAAATAATGACCATTAAAATTGGACGTTACAAATATATACAGCAGCACAAGGTTCATTTAACCTGGATGGAATTTAAAAAACCAACCGTTACAAAAATAAATGAGTGGTAACGGTCAGAAAAAGAAAGAAGTAAAAAATTCTTTAGGGTCTCAGTCCGAACCCAAAGTGGAAATTGAATCGGCATTCGGCGCCCGCAGGTGTGGGCACGTACCCGCACCCGTTACGCGCGCCGAACCGAACCGAGCCGAGCCGGGCCGGGCGGCGGCGGCGGCGCGCGCGTGTGGCCCATGGAGCTCCCACACACAACTTTTAATGAAGCAAAAGGATAGAAAGTAATATATGCACAGTGAATGAGAACTCACTGGCCGATGTGGGACTAAAGCTAACTTGAGCTTTTGCAGCAGCTTGCTCCAAGGAGCAGCAGCTAACAATCCCCCCCCAAAAGGTCAAGTTCAAAGATAATATAAAGAAGAAGAATAAGAGAATTTCTGGGCAGTTGTATACTATGCATAAATGAGATGGACTACAGCCTTGAATCTCACGTAGTGACTATTGTCTTTGTCTGAAGAAGAGCTTGATGGACTACGCCTTGAATCAGTCTTCTTGAACTAGGTTCAGACTATAGCACACATAGTACGCTAGAGGTACTTGGGTCTATCGGGTGGCGCGTTTGGTTGGCGATGCGCACTTTTACACATTCATGAGAGTTGTTTAGGATCGTCCTGTCCTATAGTCGCGGCCCTCACGACCTCTCATATAGGTAAGTCCTTAAAGGTTGGTGATAGGAATCAACCCTGCATATCATGCTTGGACTTATTAAGAGTTTAAACTCAACCTATCCATATCACAAAAGGAACACTGTCACCATAGGGATGGTGTATGAATGTACACATGTACAGCCTCCTGGACTTTTATTTTAAAGAGAATTTAATCTCAGGTCAGTGTTCCATAATAGTCACCTAGTCCAGCTTGTTTCTACCCATTGAACTGGCTTCTTGGGATCTCCAGTCAGACTCGGTTGGGTTGCCACTGCTGGTGACTATACTATGGACTTAACCCCTCCCCCTCGATGATTCTAGGATCAATGTCCTAGACAGACCCTTCGTCAAGTGGTCTGCAAGGTTCTTTTCTGACTTTATATATTCAAGAACCACATATTTGTCCAATAGGCTCTTTATTGACTTGAAGCGCAACTGCAGGTGCCTGTTCATCTTAGCATTCACAGAATCATGCTTTTGTAGTTCTATAACAGATATATTATCACAGTTAATAGAAATTGCAAGAATAGGATGAACAGAAACAGGTATATGCATAATAAGATTTCTCAGCCATTCGGCTTCTGTACATGTAGTATCCAAAGCTATCATTTCAGAGTCCATTGTACTTCTGGCTATGATAGTTTGTTTACATGATCCCCAGGAGATTGCAGCTCCTGCTAGGGTAAAAACATATCCAGTAGTGGATTTCACATCATGTGAACCCAATTTGCATCGGAGTAACCTTCTATGATATCAGGGTGTCTAGTATAATGAAGTTTATAATCTAGAGTACCCTTAAGATATCTAAATACTCTGTCCAATGCAGTCCAATGCGACTGATTTGGGTTACTAGTATATCTACTCCTATTTGTTATGTCCATAGGGGACCCAATCATTTGTGAATATCTATGTTGTTCTATAGGTAATCATTCATTCTTCTTGAGAACAACATTGCTGTCATAAGGGATAAGGGTAGGTTTCTTGTCAAAATACTCAAACTTCTTTAGCATTTTCTCAATTGAATGTGCTAAGGATAGAGTATATCCCTCATTGCATTTGGACACTTGCATTCCTAAGATCAGATTTGCCTCACCTAGGTCTTTCATATCAAACTGGTTAGATAAATAATTCTTAGTGTTATTTATCAGTTCCAGTGAAGATCCTAAAATAAGAATATCATCAACATACAGGCATAAGATAACACAACTTTTATTTGTATTTTTGGAATACAAACATTTGTCATATTCATTTGGTACAAAACCAAATTCTATAATAACTTTATCAAATTTGTTGTGCCATTGCTTGGGAGCTTGCTTTAGGCCATAAAGAGATTTTACTAATCTGCAAACCTTCTTTTCTTGACCTATAGCAATAAAACCTTCAGGTTGCTCCATATATATCTCTTCTTCTAAATCTCCATTTAGAAATGCTGTCTTTACATCCATTTGATGGATCAGCATATCATGAATGGATGCTAAAGCTAGAAGGATTCTAATAGAAGATATTCTAGCTACAGGAGAGTAGGTATCAAAATAATCTAATCCTTTCTTCTGGGTAAATCCTTTGGCCACTAATCTAGCCTTATATTTTTCTATGGTACCATCAGCTCTAAGTTTTTTCTTAAAGATCCACTTACAACCTATTGGTTTGCTGCCTAAAGGAAGGTCTGCTAAAAACCAAGTATTGTTCTCCATGATAGAGTTGTACTCATTGTTAATAGCTTCTTCCCAGAAAGGGGCATCAGGAGAGGATATGGTTTCTTCATAAGTTGAGGGATTACCCTCTATCAGAAATGTGAAGAATCCTTCTCCTAAGTTCTTTTCAATCCTTTCTCTTTTACTCCTTCTAGGTTCTATGACTTGTTCAGATTGAGAATTAGGCATTTGATCATGAGAACTAGTAGACGGAGTAAGAGAAGGGTTAGAGGAAGATGAAGGATTTCAATCCTTGAAGGGAAAGACGTTCTCAAAGTAAACTGCATCTCTAGCTTCAATGATTGTGTTATTAGAGATTTCATTTACTTCAGAATGTATTACAAGAAATCTATTGGCATTACTATCTAGGGCATATCCTATGAATACAGCATCTACAGTCTTAGGTCCATCTTCCTTTTTTTGGGTTCAGAAATTCCTACTTTAGCTAGACATCCCCAAACTTTAAGATAGTTGATCCTAGGAGTCCGACCTTTCCATAACTCATATGGGGTTTTATCATTAGTCTTACTGGGTATCCTATTAAGAATATAACAGGCTGACAATAAGGCTTCTCCCTAAAGATTATCAGGGGCACCTGAGCTGAGAAGCATGGCATTGACCATGTCTAAAAGAGTGTGATTCTTCCTTTCAGCAACTCCATTGGATTGTGGTGAATAAGGAGCAGTTACCTCATGAATAATTTCGTGCTCTTCACAGAAGTTAGTCATTTCATTTGAGGTATACTCTCCACCACGATCTGATCTAAGGATTTTAATCTTCCTATCCAACTGGTTCTCAGCTTCAGATTTATAGACCTTGAATCTGTATAGAACTTCATCTTTGGTCTTAAGGAGGTAGGTATAACAATACTTTGAATGATCATCTATAAAAGTAACAAAGTATTTCCTACCGCCTCGGATCAAGACCCTATTGGAATCACAAACATCACTATGGATAAGTTCTAGGAGTTCAGAATCCCTATAGACAGATTTGAAAGGCAATCTAGTGTGTTTGGCTTGAACACAAATCTCACATTTGTGTTCATCATCTATAGGAGTCTTAGGAATAAGATCTAAGTTCACCATCCTTTTGATAGATCCTAAGTTCACATGACCTAGTCTACCATGCCAAACATTTGAAGATTCAACATTTGCAACAAAGGAAGGATTTGAACTTTTATTTATGGTACTTAAAACAAAAAGTCCATCTTTCACAAATTCTTTTCCAATAAACAGATCATTCTTAGAGAAAACTACTTTATTTGCCTCCATTACAATTTTGTACCCTGAGGCTACAAGGAGGGATCCACTAACAAGGTTTCTTCTGACAGACGGCACATGAAGCACATCATGGAGAGGTAGAATTTTTTCTGATGTCATCTTCAGATCTATTCTTCCTCTTCCCACAACTTGTGCCGTTGAGCCATCTCCTAGGGTTACTCCTCCACCTGATTCCTGATAGGTTGAAAAACAGGAGCGATCAAATGAAACGTGAACATTTGCTCCAGAATCCAACCACCAATCATCAGAATGGAAAGACAGGTTTACTACAGGTTGAAAGCTTACAGACCTGGAGGAGCTGGAAGACCCATTCAGAATCATGTTAGCCTCTGGCTTGTTAGAGCCTTTCCCTTTAAAGGAGGTCTCCTTGGTGATTAGGCTTGGGTTTGCCATGGATTTCTATAGGGTATACTCAATAAAGATGGTTTAAGCTAAAATTACGGTTTAAATGATTTTAGTAATTGACCTTTAAAATTTTTGTTTTTCAAGTTTTGATAAGGTTGGGTTAGCTGTAGGGGCCGGATCCCAGCAAGCGGAGGTTCACAAGGAACATTTAAGTACCGGTCGCTTAGACGATTTTTCGCCTTGTTGACAGAAGGGCCCTTTCGGCTTGTACCCAAACAAATCTCTACTTTAGAACTTTAAAATTAAAGGAATTTACTAAATCAATAACCTGTTTATTTTAGCCTAAATTAAAATATTAAGTAGTGAAAAACTAGTATTGACAAAATGTAGTAACACAATAATGTTTGTCCAATGTGTCAATTTCTAGAAACAGTCTTATGAATATTTATTAAGCATAATATGTGGAAACACACCTTGCTTAAGAAAATTTGCTAATATGTGACAGCAATAATAAGTGACACCAACTTTGCTAGAAAAATTTGCCAAGAAAAATTGCTAAACAAAGTTTGCTATAAAAGGCAAAATTATTCCTAAAATAAGTTTAGCAAACAAATTAAGCAATTTGTGTAACAAACTTAATAGTAGAAAATTAGATTGAGAATATGTATTGCCAATGTAATAAATTGTGATATTGAAATAAATGGCAATGTGAATAACAATAATTTAATGAGAACTTATTAAGCAATAAAATGTGATAATGGTTTTAACAGTAAGCAAGTATAGTGAAAAGTTTGCTAAGAAACTTTTGGTAAGACAATAATGAAATATATGAAAGTTATTTGCTTAAAGTATCAACAGACTTTGCTAAGATAGAAATATAAATCGAAAGTAGGCAATTTCCTACAGTAGTACAATAATCAATTATTGTAGTAATTAAACAAGTAAATAGTGTAGACAGAAAGCTACCTATTAAGCAAAATATTGTTTTAAGCAATATTTTAATGTCCTCAATAAATTATTTGTGTACAAAAGCTTGTTAACAAGCAGCAGTAGTAGTTAAAGAAACAAATATTTTATAATAAAAATTATTGCAAACTTTTAACAGAATAAAACTTGTAATCAAATATTCTGCTAGTAGTCAGGAACTAATTTCTTGAAGCAAAAATGTTAAGAGGACTAATTGTAGTCAAATATTTTGCTAATAACAATATGACAAAATTTAGAGAGTAATAAGTGACAGCAAGCAAATTGACATAATCAAGTTGATCAACAAATTTGAGCAAATTAACAATATGTTGCTTACGAATTGTTGCTTTACAAAATGTTGACAGATATATGTTAACACTATTTACTACCAGATACAGTATTTTAATATGATGGAATTTTTTAACAATATATATGTTAAAAGAAAATTTGCTAACACTTTATGCTAAAAGGAAGCTAACACTTTTTGCTTACAGGAAGCAAATATATATATGTTAACACTATACTAACAAAATTTTGCTTACAGGAAGCTAAAAAGAAATTCGAATGCTAACAGAAAAAAAAAATGGTAACAGTAAGCTAACAGAAGAGTTTCTGAATGCTACCAGAAAACAGATATTTTTTGTATATCGACCTAACTCTTAGATTGTTAGATAAACTTTAATTTTCTTCGAATATAAATCTACAATAAAATAAAATTAATTAAATTGTTACCGGCCTCCGGGGAAGTCGTGCACGTAGCACTGCCCTAAGAGTTAGCTCGGGTCTATGTGCAGACAGAATCCGAATGCCCCTAGTGGTAAAATCCCCGCTCTACCGGAATCTCGTTGCCGCACACGACGTGGAGAGAATGACCCCGACTTAGCTCTGCCCAGAGCGACAAAAAAGAACAGCAGCGATCCGAGAAGATAAAAATTGCAGAGAGTTTAGAGAGGAAGTAATTTTCTGTGTCCTCAGGAGAAGAAAGAAATGATGTATATATAGGCTGGTGAAAAAGGTTGCCAACGGATAGGAAAATAATGACCATTAAAATTGGACGTTACAAATATATACAGCAGCACAAGGTTCATTGAACCTTGATGGAATTTAAAAAACCAACCGTTACAA
This sequence comes from Iris pallida, assembly GCA_029216955.1. Classification (NCBI taxonomy): domain Eukaryota; kingdom Viridiplantae; phylum Streptophyta; class Magnoliopsida; order Asparagales; family Iridaceae; genus Iris; species Iris pallida. The sequence goes on along the minus strand of JANAVB010043418.1, from coordinate 11,047,194 downwards.
AAATAAATGAGTGGTAACGGTCAGAAAAAGAAAGAAGTAAAAAATTCTTTAGGGTCTCAGCCCGAACCCAAAGTGGAAATTGAATCGGCATTCGGCGCCCGCAGGTGTGGGCACGTACCTGCACCCGTTACGCGCGCCGAACCGAACCGAACCGAGCCGAGCCGGGCCGGGCGGCGGCTGCGGCGCGCGCGTGTGGCCCATGGAGCTCCCACACACGACTTTTAATGAAGCAAAAGGATAGAAAGTAATATATGCACAGTGAATGAGAACTCACTGGCCGATGTGGGACTAAAGCTAACTTGAGCTTTTGCAGCAGCTTGCTCCAAGGAGCAGCAGCTAACAGTTACTGTATCAAACTGGAGAAATACTATACAGATTTCTTTGTTAAACTCTTAATAAGTTTTGGACAATAAAGAGTTTTTTTGTAAAAATAATAATAATAGATAAGAAAGGCAGCCAAACTCATAATGAGCAAGTGGAACCGACATTTGCGAAACACTACCAGAAGTTCATGGAGTATATCTCGCGACAAAGGATGATGAAGTTCTTAGAGGGGCTCAACCCAGCATTCGAACAAAGGAGGAATGTGTTACTCGCACAATCCGGACTGCCATCACTAGAGGAGGCCATTACTGCTATGGCACAAGAAGAAGCGCGGTTGAAGCTGATGTCTAGCACTACTAGCTCTCCAGGAGAGAAATTAGCTCTAGCAGTTTTTAACCAAATCCTTCAGGAGGGGGAGGGTGCTACAATTGTGGAGACCCAAGACACTTCATCAGATTCTGTACGAAGCCTATGAGAGGCCAGTCCAGCGGCCGTGGATGCAGCCGTGGAGGGCGTAGGGGTGGTAGAGGTAATTATTCTAGAGGAAACAAGACAAGCCTGACAGAAGGGGGAAATGAGAATTAGTCATCCGATATGACACCTAGTAAGAGGAAAATGCTGAAAATGTGAAGGAACACGAAGCTTGGAACCAGCAACAGTCGAGCCAACATTGCTGGAATATCGACTCTAACCACCTCCGGGGGTAACATCACATACTAGGCCAATACAAGCACAGGTATACCTCCTCGTGTCCTTGCATCTACCCACAAACTAGGAAGTCTAAATTGGATAATTGACTTTGGGACATTGTGCCATGTCACGGGTGCCCACGATGAACTCCAAGATTATACTCAACTGATGACGCCTGAAACATTCAGACTGCTGATGGTACTGCTAGACCCATTGTGGATAAAGGCACAGTTAAATGCACCCCTTCTATGAGTCTTACGGATGTCTTGCTTGCTCCATCTTTTCATGTTAATCTATTGCCTATTATTGCCATTATTCTTCAACTTAATTGTGTTATTTCATTTGACATTCCGAATGTTATTTTTCAGAAGAAGGAAACGGGAAGACAGTTGGGGACTGGCACTTGGCATAAAGGACTATAGTACTTGGACAGGGGTGGGCAAGATACATCACTGGCAGCACTGGTGGATGAAGCACAACCGAAGGAGCCGCAAAGTACCGTAGAAGAAGAGCTATTACTCCAACATCAGCACATGGGACACTCTTCATTCAGTCTACTGAGTCGGATATTTTCCTCTATGTATCAAAAGGCTAATAATCAAAAGTTGGTTTGTGATGCTTGTGAACTTGGAAAACATACCAAAAGCTCTTATGTAAGTTCTGGAAATAAAAATTTAGCTGCTTTTGATATGATACATTCTGATGTATGGGGACTTTGTCCTACAACTGTTGTTAATAGTTTTAAATGGTTCATCACCTTTATTGACTGCCATACTCGTGTTACCTGGGTATACCTAATAAAGAGTAAGAGTAATGTCTTTGCATGCTTTCAAGACTTTTATCATAGGGTTACAATACAGTACGGTACTAAAGTAAAGATTTTGAGATCTGACAATGGGACAGAATACACCAACAAGACAATTGAAGAGTACTTATCAGCCATATGATACATCATCAGACTTCATGTGCCTATACACCAGCACAAAATGGCGTAGCGGAGCGAAAGAATAGGCACCTGTTGGAAGGGGCAAGGTCAATGATGTTTGCTATGAATGTTCCAAAATATTTGTGGAGGCATGCCATGTTGACTGCTGCATGTCTCATCAACAGGATGCCCTCTCAGGTGTTAGGATGGAAGACACCGTTTGAGATGCTTACAGGTGAGAATAAGTACATTGTTCCCCCAAAGATATTTGGTTGTGTATGCTTTGTGAAGGATAATAGACCTGCAGTAGAAAAGTTGGACCCTCGGGCAGTGAAGTGTGTCTTCGTTGGCTACTCAGGGGCTCCGAAGGGATATTCTTGCTAGAGTCCTGTGTAACGAAGGCTCTTTGTGAGCATAGATGTTACATTCAAAGAGATGGAACTATACTACCACAATGGTTCAGTGAAGGCTCCGCATTTGGTGACACCTAACACAGGAGGTGTTAGAAGTGAGGGGGAGATGGTCTCAAGCGTGATTGTCGGGTCAGTTCCATACCCAATGATGAAAGTTGGTCCAAGGAAAGAAGAGGGAGATAGCGAAGGTGAGGAAAGTGATGAAGATGCATACAATCAGGATGAAAGAAATGATGCTCCAGTACAGGAGGAAGAACAAACTACAGAACAATCTACATCTACAGAGCTCCAAGTCTACAGAAGAAGAAAACAGCAGTCCACTACTAAGCTTATTGTCCCTACTGTGCCATGTCCCTCGTTTAATCCTGCCCCAACTCCTGAAGATGCACCTTTCGCACTGGATCCCTCTGATTCAGATAGTATGATCTCTCCTCCACTATCTCACATTCCCTTAAGAAGATCTTCTCGTAGTAATGCGGGAAGATCTCCTATTCGTTATGGTTATGAACATGATATTGCCCATTTTTTTTATTCTACTCTAATCTATCCCCTACTTATGGAGCATTCATTGCATTGTTAGACACCACCTTTTTGCCTAAGTGTTGGCAGGAAGCGAAGAAAGATAAGAGGTGGAAAGCTGCAATATTGGAGGACTTGGAACACTGGAAAGAAATGGGACATGTGAACTTATTCCATTACCTGAAGGAAAGAGAGCAGTTGGATGCAAATGGATCTTCACAGTAAAAGAGACGCCAGAAGGAAAGGTGGAGTGATACAAGACAAGATTGGTTGCAGAGAGATTCACTCAGTCCTATGGCATCGACTATGATGAGACGTTTGCTCATTTAGCAAAGATGAGCACTGTGAGAACCCTGGTCTCTTTTGCAGCAAACCGTGGGTGGCAACTTCATCAATTAGATGTGAAGAATGCATTCCTTTATGGAGATCTACATGAGGAAGTATACATGGGATTATTCTCTTAGCTATGTGAATTCGTCTCTTTTATTATCAAGCCTACTTATGCAGTTGAAAACATTCGTTTTATTAGTGTGAAGGCCAAGCAGAAGCAAGCTCACCAAAGCCACCCGCATGAGCGAGAAGTTGCCTCGGCCGAGCAGGACTTCGAGCAAGTCGTTGCATGGCTAAGTCCAAATATCGTTGGCGTTTCAATTCCTCCGGTTGAACTGAGCAAGACGGGACACTACATTATACACCACTTAGAAGAAAAAAAATTCGTCCTCGAAACTTACTATAACAACCCACTCCGCCCTAGCGGAATGCCGATTCAAACGGCAAGTGCAACGACTCAAATGAGTCGTTGACTCGAAGAGTTGCGTTGACCCGATGAAGTATCGGTGCGAATCGATGCAAGAGTTACGTTGGCCCGAAAGAAAGCTTTAAGTCGATTCGAATATATAAATCGAAGCGATGCAAGGCATAAATCCGATTCGAGGAAGTATTTATTTTAGTTGGTTTTATGTGCATGCTACGCTTTTACGCTGAGTTATAAGAGGTCGACATTTTGCCTTATTTGCAACAGTGTCCGTAAAACCAATAAGGCAAAGGCAATGGACTTGTCCCTTCAAAAGGATCCAAACTTAGACTTGCAAAGACGCGCCCGGAGTCTCGCTCGGCCGATGCAATCATCGCTAAGGTGGGCAGCCCCGATGAATCTATCTTTGCTTAGTCTGGACACATAATAATACGGACAATATTGCCAGATCGCTAGGCGATAACCCCCTGCATGTTAATAAGAGAACTCAACGCACCCAGCTAAGGGAATAATCCCATCTTGTATGCGTGTGTAGAACATGGAAGTGAACTTGGGAATTTACTTGAACCCTCATACTGTACTCCACGCTCGTGCCAAGGCACAGCTTATGTTTCAAGTACCCTATGCGCTCAAGTATGTATGAAATGCTTGTCACTAAGATAGTAACACAACTTAAGGCAAGAAACAATGAATGGTTTACTGAATTGAGGTAGGAAGACTATCGAAATGGTCATTCCGAGCCGAGTAATGGAAACATGGAAAGGCTTCAGGACCGTTATGTCGCCAAGGCAGTTCCCGTACCGGGAGCTGCATAATGAATGAATGAATGAACAAATGAAAGAAAGAACAAATGAATGAACGAAGAATTCCCCGGATGATCAGAAGCTGAGTGTACCAGGGATCGTGCCGGGAATAAGTGAAATGAATGAATGAATGACTAAGTGAATGAAAAGAAAGAAAGTAAGAAAGAAAGAAAGAAAGAAAGAAAGAAAAGAAAGAAAAGTATGATTAGCGATAGGTATGCCGGGGACGTGCAACGGGGCTCGCTACCCTCGCTGCACGGATGCCGCCGTCAACCTAGTCGGTAATCCGTTATGGCTCAGAAAGCCTGGCTCAGAGAGCCGATAAGTTACAAATGAAAAGAGAACACGAAATAGTCGCGGACATCTCGTGCACGAAGGGTGTCAATAAAGGATTCCTCGGGCGATCAGAAGCTGGGTGACCAGGGATCGTGCCGGCCTAGGAGGAATCACGGCTTACGGATGACTTGTGGGCTGGCTCGGTCACTCAAGCGGCGTAATGCCGGTATCCGTAGCCTGTCAGGGTGTACTAGCCATCACCGTCTGATAGATACTAGAATACCACATTCAGGTAGTCCAAATGGCTTGTATTGCCAGCGACCGATGCATATAGATTAAGTGGGCTCGCTGGTGGCAATCCACGTGCGAATCCTTGCATTGAAACAAGTAATCTGAGTAAGCTGAACAACTGAGTAACTGAAAAAAACTTGAGTATAACACATAAAAAGAACTTGAGTACTTCGTTCACCCGAGGCAGAAACATGCTGATGATACTCGTATTTTCTTATGCAAATCCGTCAAGTCTTTACGTATCATATGTTGGCTAACTTGGTTTACCTTGGACAGGGAAGATCGTACGGTAAGTATGGTGAGTCGTGCATGTTATTTCTATGTGATACTTGATATATGTAACACAAGATAGGTTTTGCAATGTATGCCATGTAACTGATCCTAAGGCAAGATTAGAAAGACAACTGATAGATGGTGCACGAAAGTAAAATGAACGTGTTTGGTAATGATAGCGAGCAAACGAGCTAGCCTTCCCACCAGTGCATGCAATGTATTGATAACCACCCAGATTGCTTGCATGGTACGGAAGAACCTTGTCAGGTGCGGAGTTTTTCCCCGAACATGCTAAGGCGCGGAGCTAACTTTGGAGCGTTGCAAGGAGATGGAGCACCATATACAGGGCATAATGTATCGGAACATCGCTAAGTATATTTCATATTATAAGCCGCTTGGCACAACTTTTATGTTTCAGGAGAGAGGTTGAGCGAATTGTAATATCGGCCTAGCGTCGCTTGTAATATTTCTTGAATATCAATAAAGAGTTTGAATTTGTTTCATCTTGTGTTCATTTACTTTTCGCTGCAAATGTGGACACTCTGTGCGACTCTGTGGCCTAGCTTCAATCGGCCGTTTTTGGACTTGGCCTTGCACGACTGCTACCTAGGCTCGTGCGGCATCACGCCCGGGCGAGGACGATCGCTCCTCCGGGAGCGGCGCGTGACAAATTGGTATCAGAGCACGGCTTTACGTCCTTGGACTTCTTGTGCTTGCGCCACTCTCACCTCACGTAGGGTGTAGCGAGATCTTATTCCTTGTGCTCGTTATCCAGGTTGGCCGGCATGACCCTTTCCAGTGATTTTCTTGTGATTGTCGGACCAAGTGGATAGCCTGTCCTGTAACTTTCCCAAGCCGATCACATAACGCTCTAATAATTCATGGCACATTTTATATTTATTTTATCACATCATATATCCTGCTCAGTTCTACATTCAGTACTTTTCTCACCATGTTATGATATTCAGTACTCACATGTTCTACATGATCTTATGCTAAACCTTGATTGGAGGCTAAGTTCTGTTCGGGAGAAGGGTTACAACCCCGGTCCTTATTTGGTTTACGGGTTGTAACTCGGATTCCGAATAGCTCTCAAGTCATCCTATATCTTTGTCTTGTATTTCATTATAATTGTCTCTTATAGAATTTGTCAATTCATATGAAACTGCTGTTAGTGTTTGTACTTACTCATTTTTCTGACAGGATAACCGTTGATGTTTACAGAGTACATGTTAGCTGATTGCTCTACCTTTTACGGGTATGGCCAAAATAGAGTTTGATGAAACATTACCCCTGGAGCCCGTAGATGATATAGCCATGTTTAGACTGTTAGATAGGTTTGCCTAGACTGCGATCCAGCTAGTGTTTTCAGACTGTAGTTTTTATATTATATTTCGAGTTTCTGTGATGTGTTTATATCTCTGAGCTTGTGTTGGATCTTGAACTCCTTTCCAGTTTTCCTTTCTATCATATTTCCATTTCGTGCTGCTATCTATCCTAGTTTGTCTTGTGATTGAGTTATGCCATATTATTCCTCCGTGCGGAGATGACATATACTCTTATATTTTGTCTAATTGTAGTATTTATAGACGACCTATACAGCGTTCTACCGCCGATTCTGCGGCGTAGGCTAGACGTAACCACGTACTCGTGCCCCTAATCAGGGTACGGGTCGAGACACGTTTTTGTGGTGGCCTATGCAAGTCAGAGTCGCAACTAGTGCGATATCGTAGTGGTGCTTGACTTAGAGCGATGCTACGAGCCTGCTATTAGGATATAGGTTCTAGGTTATGATAGGAGTTGCTCAATCACATTTAGGAACTCTTGATAGATTCCAGGGATAACCCCTGAGAATCTTACTTCGAAAACTCTTGAGTCTATTCCCACTTGCCTCCATTTACACTTCCTTGATTTGTTGTTGATTTTGATTCCTGATGTTCGTCGTTGACTCTGATCTTGCATCGAGATAAATTTTGTGGATTGAATTAAGGTATATCCTGATAAGGTAAATATCTGCTTTATTTATGGAGTTTAGAATTTATCACAGCCATACAAGCTAGCATGACAAGGACATAAAGCCTGATTTTAGATATGCTTATCCTAGTTATGGAATTTGGATTTTCTTGCAGCCATACCGGTTGGCGTGGTAAGAATTTCAGATGACATGATTTTAGGGTGTATACCTTAGTTATGGACTCTATCGTTTATTGCAGCTATGCTTACTGGCGTGACAAAAATTCTGGCAACATAATTTCAGGAAGACGTATATGATTATCAGATAATATCTTAAATCGGATCACTTCGTTATGACCGGATGAGCAAGGACAAATTCTTATCATCAATTACTTGAACCCTCGCACCGCTTACGTTTCAAGTACCGTATGCACTCAAGTATGTATGAAATGCTTGTCACTAAGATAGTAACACAACTTGAGGCAAGAAACAATGAATGGTTTACTGAATTGAGGCAGGAAGACTATCGAAATAGTCGTTCCAAGCCGAGTAATGGAAACATAGAAAGGCTTCGGGACCGTTGGGTCGCCAAGGCAGTTCCCTGCATAATGAATGAATGAACAAATGAAAGAAAGAACAAATGAATGAACGAAGAATTCCTCGGATGATTAGAAGCTGGGTGTACCAGGGATTGTGCCGGGAATAAGTGAAATGAATGAATGAATGACTAAGTGAAAGAAAGAAAGAAAGAAAGAAAGAAAAGTATGATTAGCGATAGGTATGCCAGGTGTAGGCCTCAAAAATGAAAGTCACGCTGAGCTGATCAGGACAAAGTCCAAAAGTCACGCTGAGTTGATCAAGACAGAGTCCAAAAGTCACGCTGAGTTGATCAGGACAATATTTAAAAGTTACGCTGGGAGACTGCTCATCATTTGTCAGAGTGTCATTATGACTGACAGCACGACAATCGAAGAATGTCTCCTCGTATGCCACGTATGCACGGAACTCGAGAGATCACAGCCGACTATTGCGTGACTTTTGAAATCTTTTTCAATAAGACTCAGCCTTCACCAAGTTGGCGTACCAAAAGAGCTTCTTGTCATTTAATGCGACTGACAAAGCAATCACTGTCAGAGATTTTGTGTCAGTCGAGGCAGGTCGAATCAAGACAACTGGCAGTCCTGCCTCAAGCTTGCGTGAATTTTGAGCCTTTTGCCTCAAGTCTGCGTGTATTTTGAACTTCTATGTTCCTTCCTCAAGTCTGCGTGGATTTTGAAGTTTTTTGACCAAAGTCTGCGTGGATTCTGAAGCTTCCTGTCCCAAGTTTGCGTGGATTTTGAAGCTTTCTGACCCAAGTCTGCGTGGATTTCGTCTTCAACAAAGCCTGCGTGGATTTCATCAAATTGGAGTACGTGGCAGTCATGCCACTGATCTCTCACCTGCGTGTCCTGTAACTTGCACACGACTCATGCATGATTGCCATGTGTCCAACAGTTACAGGCCACGTCCAGTAACTGCTCATAACCTTGCGTATGTTAAATCCTGCGTGATTTTCAACTACGCACATGCTGTGAAGACAGTTATCTTTTCAATTATTTTTGACTCTATAAATAGAGTTCTTTTTTCTCATTCATTGGACAGATACACAGATATCTAAATTGCTGTTGAAATTTTGAGAGCTTTTTCTTCTTCGCATAGTCCAAGGGATAAAGCGATCGTCTTCTAGATCGGATTCCTACAGTTGTAATTTTCCCAGAAACACAATAAATAAAGTAAATTTATTTATGGAAAACAAATTGGCGACTCTGGTGGGGAAAACCATCTCCTCTTCTGAGATGGCAACAACTCAATGCGACACTTCGTCAGTCGGCTCGACGAAGAAGGTGATATCGATCCAATTCGATCAACTCGCCTACGAAGAAATGCAGCGGGCTAAGGGTAGCAAGCCCACTTCAGCCTCATTCACCACTGCCAAGTCCAAGGGACGATCTGTCTACGTCCATAAGAATCAGTTGGCAACCAATGGTGAAGTTTCTGCCACAGTGTCTACTCCTAACACTGGCAAAGACTCTACTGCAAGCACGCACACTCTTTTGTGCTCGAAGACGACAGCAGTCAAAAGTCACGCTGGCAGCACTGGCTCCTTAGCCAAGTCTGTTCCAGCGTGCAATCTCAAAGTCAAAAGTCACGCTGACAGCACTGGCTCCTTAGCCAAGTCTGTTCCAGCGTGCAATCTCAAAGTTAAAAGTCACGCTGACAGCACTGGCTCCTTAGCCAAATCTGTTCCAGCGTGTATTTCTAAATTCAAAAGTCACGCTAACAACACTGGCTCCTTAGCCAAATCTGTTCCAGCGTGTATTTCCAAGTCAATTCTTCCTGACTCAGTGTGCGTACCAAAATCTGGCTCTTTAGCTAAGATTTTATACGCTGACAATACTGGCTCCTTAGCCAAATTGTCACCAGCATACTCTAAGAAGAATAGCTCTTTAGCTATCTCTTCTTCTTTGCCAAGTTCTATTAGAACTGGGGGTGGTCTTGTTAGAACTCCTCCACACAAAGTCCCTTCGAAAAGAGATAACTCTTTAGTTGTTTCTTCTGCTCCTGTAGTGTTTACTTCAGGAACAGCTTTGACTGACAATTTTGTTAGTCAAAGAAAAGGAGATGGTCTTTTGACTACTCTTCCTTCTGGACATTCTATGTCTCAAAACTTGAATAAGTCTAAGAAGAACATTCCTTAATGTCTTCTTCTACGACTTCTTCGAATTGAGCACAGAATTTGTCTAGAAAAGAGGGTATGTTACCAACTCCTAATCAAGGGGATGGTTCAACTCTTCCTTCTCTGCAAATATCCAGATCAATGGAAGGAAAACTCCAAGTTTCAAAAACCAATGTGTTACCTCCAACTGATCTAAGAACAAAACTTAATCAAACCAGTTTGGGAAGCACTTCTGGTGTTAAGAAACCACATCAATCGGGAACAAAAATAAGAGATCCAGATGCAGAGTATGCTAGAAATTATGTGGCTCATATTAATCACTCTCTATATAATCAAGAGCCATCAAGACCCAAGAACCGGAAATATATTCCTAAAAATACACAAAGAGTGTTCTCTGATGTACCTCATTCTTCACAAACAGATTTACGAGAACACCTTCAACAGAAGAGAAAGAATAATTCTGTGTCAATGGATCATGCTGAATGTGACTTCCAGCCAAGAGTCATAATTCAATGCAGATGTCAATCAATGAATCAGGACCCTACTGATCATGAATGTGACTTCCAACCGAGAGTCATAATGCAATGCAGATGTCAAACTAAACGACAATCTGTCTTCAATCGGATTCAGTGTGAACCTATGCCTGATGAAGATGAACCCCTGTTTGCTTCTGTCAACATGACCTCTCGGGATACTGGGGGTAGAAATGATAGTCCAGATGGAGTATATAGAGGCACCAGATCAAGAGTCCTGGCCTTTAGTCAAAGAACTTCCATTCCTGAAGATTATTCTGAATTTCTTGGAGAATCTAACTTCCCACCTCTTCCTACTGGGGGTAGTTCTCCTATAACTGACTTTGATACACAAAGCAGTTATTCAGAACATACAACATCCACTAATTCATCAACAATCCCTCGTACAGTCACAACATATATGGTGGATGGGAATACTGAATTGAACAATGAACCTTCTTCTTTAGTGACTCCTCAAGACCAAAGGATTGCTTCTTTGGAACAGCAAATGAAATCTATGGCTGATACTATGAAGTCGATGTATGAACTCATGACAGCTCAGTTGCAAAATCGACATATTGTACCAGATGTTATACCAATTGACACTGGTGTAAGTCCAGTACAAGTTCCTCCAGCAGTACAATCTAATATCCCTGGACAAGCTCAACCAAATCCTAGTCTCGCTGGAGCTGGGGGTAGTGCTTATAATGTTGTTCCTCCTCCCAACTATTCTCTACAAGCCACAACTCCACAATCCTCCGGAGTTGTTACTGAAGAATTGAGGAATCTCCGAACTCAATTTGAGGCATTCAAACAAAAGGATGGTTTACAAAGGTTAGGCATCAAGCAACCTTATCCGATAGAATGGAAGCAAGTATCGTATCCTCCTAAAAACAAGCCTCCTACTATCTCATTCTATGATGGAACCACTTCTCCGAGTCAATTTATTAATCACTTTGAAGTGATGACTGACCAGCTGCAACCAAGTGATGCCCTCCTTACTCGGGTGTTTGTCGGATGTCTCAAAGGAACGGCTTATGAATGGTATAGAAGTCTCTCGGATGGGTGTATTACCTCATTTGCCGGTTTCAAACAGATGTTTCTTGAACGGTTCTATGAAGGGCTCAATGACATGACTATGTCTGCTCTTATAAGAATCAAGCAGAAAAATAATGAAACTACAGAGGATTTCATTGAACGGTTTCGAAGAGAAGCTCTGAAGATGCCTCTTGGAACTCCTGATGCTGTCACCATCGACACATGCAAATCAAATTTGTTGCCAATCATCAGCATGTGGACAGAATCTACTCAATTTCAAGATTGGCCTTCCTTCATAGTTAGTGCCAAAGCCGCAGAAATTAGTGCTGAAACTTTCAAAGGCTTAGGAGTGCAAATGACTCCCAAAGAAACAGGTCAAAGTACTAATAATAATGCTAAATCCAATGCTCGCAAGGGAAAAGAAACCCTTGAAGTTAATCTTCAGAGTAAAGATGCATCGACTGTTCAAACTCCTCCTGCTTCTACAACTCAACAACCAAGAGCACCTCGCCCCAAAGAAGAATACTCTTTTGATGACGATGATGTCCTTGGTATCTTTGAATGTCTGCTGAAAGGTAATAAAATACAATTACCTGAAATCAAGAAACCTGATGAAGCTGGTAAGACGGATCATCCTAAATACTGTCCATACCACAGAATGTTAGGTCACACAATTCGTACATGTTATGTACTGAAAGGAAAGATCCAAGAAATGATTAAATCTGGAGCTATCTCTCTTACTCCGAAAGAGAAGACCGTCACTTCCAACGTCGTCTCTATGCAATTCGGAGATTTCCCTCCTCAACTCCTTGAAAGTGGGATCGCTCCTATTCCCAAGGCAACTCTTGAAATAGTGAATATTCCTCCTCCACAGTCTGAAGGATTAGTGCCAATCACTATGGAAACAGGAGAAATCATGTGGATTCATCCTGATCTAGTGGCAGATTTTGAATCTCCTCCTCTTCAAAATACTACTTCTCGAAAGTCCAAGAAAGCTGGAAAGATTAAGTCATGTCATATGACTTCTCTCGGATCTAATCCTAACACAGAGCCAAAAGATAAAGAAGAAGCACTTGCTGGTGCTACTCGAACAGGGAAACCTTATCTAAAGGATTATTCCAAGAATCCTGAGGATACTCCTGATATCCCTCCTGCTGACAAAGATGCTCCTAATGTTCCTCTTGAAGAAGAATCATCCACTGCACCTGCTCCTTCAACTACACCGGTTGAACCTACTCCTTCCAAGCCCACAGCTCTTGAGAAAGGCAAACAACAGGCTCGGTTTGATAAACCAATCAAGAAGTCCCCTCCTCTTGGGCTTCAGAAACCTTATAACTTCGATATTCTAGCTCAACTTGCTAATACTCCAGCTCGAATATCACTCTTTGAACTTCTATGTCTTTCTAAAGAGACTCGGGAGACGTTAAGCGAGGCACTTCTTCAGGATGACTCTTGTCTTGCACAATTAAAGAAGCCAGGTGAAGAACCTGCCACTTGCTTACATTACAACAGTATATTGGAGATTATCCCAAATATCACCTTTACACAAGACGACATGCTACTGGAGGATAATCGACATGATTGGCCTCTCTACTACACCGGTTATATCGATACGATGAAGATAGATCGTATCCTCATTGATCCAGGGTCTGCTATAAGTATAATGCCAAAGAGTCTGTTGGATGAACTAAAAATTCCTCTTCACAAACTTTCCAAGACGGTTACTACTATCCTGGGATTCAATCAAAGCAGAAGCGAGCCCTTGGAAAAGATTCATCTGAAACTTCAGATAGGCAATTTCAGATCCAAAGTCACTTTCTATGTGATCGAGATCGTGGGATCTTATAATCTTCTTCTGGGGAGACCCTTTCTTCATGAAAATAATGTGGTGCCTTCTACTCTTCATCAGTGTTTTAAATACATTGACAGCAATGGAAGAGTACAAAAGGAAGTTGCTGATATAAATCCCTTCCATGGGGTTGAAGCTTATTTCAATGATTCCCGGATGTACAAAGAAGAGTATACAAGGGTGATACAAGCTATGGAGAAAGAGGATTCACAAAGTGAGACTTTAATAATCCCTGTTAAAGGTCGAACTACTCAGCAACAATCTCCCAAACCCTCTGGAGAAGGTTCTCTCATCATTCCAGTAAGTGGACGGATCTCTCCATTACCTCAGTCGTCTACTCAAGATATACGGATCATTCCTGTCAGTGGGCGTACTACAGTTCCTGTATCTTCACATATGAAACAGGATACTCTGGTAATCCCGGTTGGAGGACGGACTACTCTTCCATCTCAAGCTTCAAGGGAGCTCACCTCTTCTGAGCTATTTGTTATCGATCTTAATCGAAACAAAACTTCCTCTCGTTCTTCTTCTCCCCCTTTAGTCATTGATTTGGCTAAGATCTCTAAGGCTCAGCCTTCTTCCAATGTAAATATTGCTGCTTTTAAATTTAATGAAAAGTCTCCATCTTTGCAGTATGTTGATGTGGGTAATCATGTTCATAGTTATTTGCATTTGTTAGATGACTTGAGAACAATAACCATAGGAGTTGTACAGACTTTTCATACAGACGTATCTCTAGAATCAGTACAAACTTCATACTTTTTGGTTCCTAGTAGAAAGCCAGGAGACATTCCAATATTCTTCTACAAAGGGCCCCAGAATCCTTCTAACCCTGAAGATGATGATAAAAACGATGATACTGGAAGATTACAACTACGTCGTTATAGTCAGCAATCTAAAGACATCATTAAAAATATGGGCTATGACTTCAGAACTGGCCTCAATAATAGAAAAGGAAGAAAAATGCCTGTCCGGATTCCTCCTCTGAAATATGGGAGGACGAAATGCGGATTAGGCTATATTGCTCCTACTCCTTTTATCAATACTATCCATGAAGATCTCGAATCTGACGAAGATAAGAGATCTGATTCTTCTAGTACTACCTCTTGGGATTCTGATACAAGTATCGGTGACTTCCACTGCAACATTCTGTCTTCCAACATAGTCTCCATTGACCGTTCTGAAGAAGGTGATGAAGACGAAGACGAGTTTGAAATCTCACCTGAATCAGAACAATGGGCCCAAAGGTTAGATAATCAATGGGAGTTCCGATTCGAGCAAAAAGAACCTCCGACTGAAGACAAACTTGTTCAAATAGATGTTGGTGAAGAGGGATCCCCCAAACCAATATTTATTAGTGAAAGTCTTTCAGAAACTGATAAGCAGGACATGATCAAACTTATTCGTGAATACATCGATGTCTTTGCTTAGAGTTATGAAGATATGCCAGGACTTGATCCACAAATCGCAACTCACAAGCTCAATATCATGCCGAATGCTAAACCGGTCAAACAACAACAGCGACGATTTTGTCCAGACATTATGGATGCAATTGAAGCTGAAGTCAATAAACTCATGGCCTCTGGGTTTATTAGAGAGGAACAACATCCCGATTGGGTGGCTAATATAGTTCATGTTCTTAAAAAGACTGGCAAGATCAGAGTATGCATAGACTTTCGCGATCTCAATGCGGCATGTCCTAAAGACGAATTCCCTCTACCAATTACTGATGTCATGATCGATAATACCTGTGGGTTTGAACGGATGTCATTCATGGACGGGTATTCTGGGTACAATCAGATTAAAATGTTTCCAGATGATGAGAAACATACTTCTTTCAGAACGCCGATCGGTACATACTGTTATACAGTTATGCCATTCGGTCTCAAGAATGCAGGAGCAACTTATCAACGAGCTATGAGCACTATATTCTGTAAACATTTGCGGAAAACAGTCGAATGCTACGTTGATGATATTGCAGTCAAAAGTCGACAAAAAGAGGATCACATCCAAGATTTGAAGACTATATTTGATCTAATGCGTAAGCATCAATTAAAGATGAACCCTACTAAGTCCTTCTTAGGCGTCTCTAGTGGTAAATTTCTCGGCTTCGTCATTACCTCTAAAGGTATATACGTGGATCCCGAGAAGATCAAAGCCATCCAAGAGATGCGTCCTCCACGCACCTTAAAAGAGCTACGAGGATTTCAAGGAAGGATCGCTTATATCAGGAGATTCATCTCTAATCTTTCAGGACGCTGCAGACCATTCAATAAACTTATGAAGAAAGGTGTTTCTTTTGTCTGGAACGATGAATGTCAGAAAGCATTCGATGATATAAAACAATATCTGATGAGCCCTCCAGTATTGGTACCGCCTGTCTCAGGAATACCGTTCCTCCTATATACCCGAGCAATGAGTCATTCATTGGGTGCATTGCTCGCTCAAAAGAATAAAAATGGTCATGAACAAGCCATTTACTATCTCAGTCGTACTATGACCGGAGCTGAACCTCGATATTCACCGGTCGAAAAAGAATGTCTAGCCTTGATGTTCGCTGTCCAAAAGACACGACATTATATCATTGGCCAGACTATTCATGTCATTTCCAGGATCAATCCTATACGGGTCATGATGAAGAAACCCAGTGTTTTGAATTCTCGATTGGCTAACTGGGGAATCTTACTTGCTCAGTATGATATGCACTATATTCCTCAGAAATCAGTCAAAGGACAAGCTTTAGCTGATTTTCTGGCTGCTCATTCAATTCCAGAAAATTCAAAACTCTATGATGAAATCCTAGATTCAAACCAAATTGCTGAAGAAGATCCTACCTGGCGTCTATTCTTTGATGGAGCTTCAAGAATAGGTCCTAATGGTGACATTGTCGCTGGGGTTGGAATCGTTCTTGTGTCGCCAGAAGGTCTTGCTATCCAAAGAGCTTATTCTCTCGATCAACCATGTTCAAACAACGTAGCTGAGTACAATGCACTGCTTATTGGTCTTCAACTCGCTAAACATCTGAATATTCAACATTTGGAAGCGTATGGAGATTCGAAACTCATTATCAATCAGATAAGGGGTACTTATGAAGTTCGCCATCAAGATCTGGTTCCTTATTATATATCGGCTATATCTATGGCTTCTTCATTTGAAGGATTTTTCATTGAACATGTTAGGCGAGCATGTAACACAGAAGCTGATGCTCTTGCTAATCTTGCGGCGGTGTTAGCTATTCCAATTAGACGTCAACAAATGATTGTTGTCTGCAATCGAGAATTATTTCATCTCGAAAACAATCTGACTCTAGGACTTCCAGTTGATATTGAAGAATCATCATCTCATGATGTCAATACAACAAGAGGATTTGGATTGATTCGTAAATCATTATCATCTTCATCTGATTCTAGCTTGGAATTCATCTTCAGTAATTCAGCAGAGATTCAGAATAAGGATAAAGATTGGAGACTTCCTTTCTTAGACTTCGTATTGTATGATATTCTTCCAGATAATCCGAGTGAGGCAGCATCTATCAGACGACGATCACTTAGATTCTATTACAATCATACTACAAAAACCTTATATCGTCGAGCTTCTGATGGTTTACTTCTTCGATGTATTGCCGGTGATGAGGTCCAACAAATTATTCGCGAAGCACATGATGGAGTTTGTGGAGCACATCAGCCTGGACCAAAACTTCAAGACCGTATTCGACGTATGAGTTATTATTGGCCCACTATGGTATCAGATGCCATCGAATATGCAAGGAAGTGTAAAGCTTGTCAAATCCATGCGGATTTTATTCATCAACCCTCTGAATTTCTACATCCAACGGCAGCATCATGGCCCTTCGAAGCTTGGGGCATGGACATTATCGGCCCGATCAATCCGCCGTCATCAAAAGGTCATCGGTTTATTCTCGCAATAACCGATTATTTCTCCAAATGGGCCGAAGCTATTCCGTTATCTGAAGTCAAAACCTCTAATGGCATCAACTTTATCAAGCATCATGTCATCTACAGATTTGGTGTTCCTCGACGCATTATTCATGATAATGGACCACAATTCGTCAGCCAGAAATTTATTCGATTCTGTGACGATCATCGGATCAACAATGTGGCTTCTACCGCATATAATTCGGCAGCTAACGGATTAGCAGAAGCTTTCAACAAGACCATCATCAAACTCTTAAAGAAGTTTGTCTCTACTAACAAACGTAATTGGAGTGAGAAACTTGGCGAATGTTTGTGGGCTTACCGCACTACAGTTCGTAATGCTACTAAATGTACACCTTTCTCTCTGGTGTACGGATGCGAAGCTGTTCTTCCATTAGAGATTCAAATTCCTTCTTTAAGGATAGCAATCGCTAATGAACTTACTGCCGAGAATAATGACCGTCTTCGACTTCAGGAATTAGAAGCTCTGGATGAAAAGCGATTATCTGCTCAACAGAATATCGAATTCTATCAAGCTAGAATTTCAAGAGCTTTTAACAAGAAAGTCAGAGTTCGAGCATATCAAAAAGGAGAACTTGTTCTAACAGTCAGACATCCTATGACTATGACTCATATGAGCAAAGGCAAATTTGACGCAAAGTGGGAAGGTCCCTATGTCGTGAGCAAAGTTTTCTCAAATGGAGCTTATCAACTCTCAGAATTGGATGGTCGAAAAGTTATGATGCCTATTAATGGCAAATTCCTTAAAAAGTATTATGTATAAATATAAATACTTGTAAATCATCAGACAAGTTCATGTTTATAAATAAAATTTTATTTTATTTTAATCATGAATGATAGTACATGATATTAAGGAAGATCACTATCATCCTTCTCTACATTTGGACGCGGACCGCTGCCGTCCTTCTCGAAAACGCGATCAGCAAAAGAGCTAAGAACTTCTTTGCTGGAACCCACGAGGAATTTACAAGCAGCCATCCTCATGGCTTCCTCTTCTTTAGTCCTTCCTGGATCAAGCAGAAAGTCCAGAATGTCTCGTGGTGGCTTGGGTGCAGACGAACCTTCGCCTGCTTCTATCTCCTTCGGATGAACTGGATCGTCAGGGTGTTCTTCAATGCCCTTCTGAACCTTCGGGGCGATTTCAGCCTTCTTGGATGCTTCTTCAGACGACATTTTTATGTTGTAGAGCAGAAGTATTCGTTCTTGTCAGATTTCTGCTATATTTATAGGCAGAAGTTCCTCAAATAATGAAGCGACACATTCATCCGACGGGTCGCCCGTTCATTAATGCCTGATGGTTCATCCGTTCATTTATCACATTCATCCGACGGTTCGCCTGTTCATTATAATCTAACGGTTAACCCGTTCAGTCATCATCATCTGACGGTTCATCCGTTCATTATCATTATTCATTTTTGACGGTTTATCTGTTCATTCCATCATTTGTCAGTTTTTCCGTTCATCCCACATACATTTACGATTCGTCACTGTTCATCATCCATGTCAGTATCATATTTTAATGATATCTAGTCTTTTGATTTCCGAGTCTAAAGATCATGAAAAATTGAGTTCAAGGATATTTTTATGTCTGAATTCTATTTTTTTCCAATCAGTATTTAACTAAGATCATTTTTGGTTTAATATCATCTGATAGAATTACAAAGTTTGTTTGTATATTCTATTATATTGAAATGTGTCATGTATTATTTACCTCTGAACATATTTTCTATAAATATATCATTATCAAAACAGCAAAACCAAAAATCAGATCAAGAATTCTCATTGGTTTTCATTCAGAATCAAAACATTGAATACAAATGAAAATGAAAAAAAATTCACTTATTAGAAGTTATCAGCTCCCTGATACGTTCAAGAGCAGCATTCATTTTCTCTTCATGAGCTTTCTGAACTCTTTCAGCTGCTTCAACTGTGACATTTTGTTCATCAAAAATGATGATAGCAGAGTGGCGACGGTTGACTTCTTCAATTTGTTCCGCCTGCATCTGCTCTCGCTCCTTTTGAAGAGTTTCACAGCGTTCGGCTTCAGAAATATAAGCAGCAGTAACCTCAGCTTGCTCTGTTTCTATGACAGCAATTCGCTCTTGAAGGCGAGCCAACTCCTCTTTCAATTTCTTCAGCTCTTCAGCTTTGGATGCTTTATCTTTCTCCAGAAGCTCTACTCTTTGACGAGTAGCTAATATTTCTTCGCCCTTTTCTACTAATTTCTCAGAAGAAGAGGCAAGAAATGCTTCTAATGCAGCTTGCTGGGACTGGGCTTCATGCTCTAGTTGACTGATCTCAGCCGCAGTTAAAGATTGAATGTCTTCCTTCTTAGTCTCCCAGTATTTTCGGATAGTTATTTCCAACTCATCCAGGAGATGTTCGAAGAAGATGCACTGAGATTCGCAACCAGCATGTCGCAACGCCATGAGCGGGAACTTGACCATAGTTCGAAGATCAGAAAAGGGCATAGCTTCATCCTTCAAGAAACGTCTGGAATATGTATCTAGATATGAGTAAATGATCTCTGAATACATTCCCAGAGTTCTTGCTAGTCCAGTCTCGAACCCAGGAGTCGCTGTCATCATGGAAGAAGAAGCTTGAATGTTCTCTATCCTGGAAACGGAAGTGTGTACGACTGGAGAAGTCGGCAAGTGCGAACTCCCTTCATCAGCATCAGCCTGGATAAGTGGAGCATGAGTTGAACTCATTGCTGCAGCAGTTCCTATTAATCAAAGAAAAAAATATTCAGCATCTAAAGAAAAAGAAACAATAGAAACATAATTTGAAATAAAGTTCTACCAGGCTGAGGTTCATATTCGATATGTGGAGGGAGTCTGGCATCTTCTCGTAGCCGGTCCATGATAGTGTCCGACACCTGCTTCATATGGCTGCTTCCAGCTCCAGAATTACTGGGTGCTGGAACGTTGTCTGGAGATTGAGCAGGTTCGGGACTGAGTTCCATTCTGTTCCCTTTGACTTTATCCTCACCATGAGGAGTAGAAGTGCCAGCATGCCAATCCTCTCCTTCTTCCTCTTCTTCTTCAGACTCTTTGTCATCTCCGGCTTCAAGATGAGTCTCTGATCTGGAGTCCATTATGTTCACATCTTCATCTATTCCTTGAGATGGATGAATCTCAGGAACAGTGATGACAGCAAGCTCAGTATTGACTGCCGGCTCAGTCTTCTCTGGAATATCAGTTCGAAGAATGATGTCTTGACAAACATTCTTCAACAAGTCATCAGCAGCTGATAGCTCGGACGCCGGCACGTCTTCATCGCCTCTAGCCAAAGAAATGTTTTCTTCAGCTTGAGTTTCAGGAACTTCTGGCTGTTCTGTAACTTCTGCCAGGGCTGGTTCTTCTTCAGAATAATCAATCTGGTCATCCAGTGCCTGGATGACGCCCTCTGTCCCATGCTCAAATGGGATCATCCTCATCTCTGAGGGTTCAATAGCGACTCCACTTATTGTCGGAGCAGTTGTTTCCTGAGCTTGAGCGGACTCTACCTCAGTCTGGTCAGTTGAAGCTGCCGGAAGGTGAACATCATCAGACTCTGTTTTCTCAGTATAAGCCGTTTCATTGATTTCTGGCAAAACTCCTCCACTCATAATCGTTTCTAGGAGTTCATTGCCCTTCATTTTGCTGACGGTCTTCTTGACATACTTTCCTCTTGATCTCCTTATCAAAGGAGCGTTGTCTTCATCAGTATCTTCGTCTTTATCAGCGGCATCATCTTCGTCAACTGAGATGCCACCTAAAGATGAAGTGGCAGTTACTGAGACCTTCTTCTTCTTCTTCTTAGATGTCTGAGACTTAGTACTCTTTTTGGAGACTGTCTCAGATTCATCACTTCTCTTCCTCTTAGAAAGGGATACAAATATAGGAGGAAGAACTTCATCAGGAAAATTTCCCTCCTGAATAATTCGTATAGGGGCTCAACCTCCGTTGTCTCATCTTCGGGTTCCGGAGGAAATTGTTGAATAACAGTCCTCTTCTTCGACCTCTTCGATGGAGCTGGGTCGTCCTCCGCAACAAAAGTCTTCAGATTGAAACTCGGCTTGAAGGTGCTCGACGAAACATAGAAGCGAGCATATGTGTAAAGCATCTTCGTCCCCGAGCTAGATAAAGGATTAGGCATAGAGAATACAGCTTTTGTATCTCTAGCCGCAAAGTATCTCCAGGCTCGAGCTCCGTCAATAAGTCCCCCACGAGCAGAAAGGCAAGTGGTGGCGTTCCCAACGTGAAGTTGGTCATATCCGAATTGCCTGGCAAATCGGCTTGGTAAATACGGCTCCAGATACGTTATTTCTTCATAACGGTATACTAGATGAGAGGGCCGAATTCTCTGCAACCACTGAAAGGCTACATCATCTAGCCTGTTCCCCATATCTCCGTCCATCATATTTAAGGGCATGCTCTCATAGCCCAGTGGTGGAGGACACATTGAATGGACCAATGTGACGCCCGATTCAGAATATTTCTGCATTCTGGAAGGGTGTGAACCTTCCAGAAAGTCTCTCCAGAGTACTTCTCCAGAAAAAGACTGCTACTCCCTCCTGCCCCTGGAGGTATCAGACCATCATTATGGAGGAGAAGCCAACCATATAGATATGTGAAGGGCATCTCTATCCTTGGGAATTCTTCAGTCATCCTCCTCTGATCAGATAGCATGTTGGTTACAAAATTCCGAAGACCTGCGTTCAGTCTACAGGTCATCGCTGATAATAAATCTAGCTTGTAACCATACATAAGGCGCACCGCTGCAAAGATAACGCCTCTATGTATCCTGTCCAAGGAGCTGGAGCCAGGAATGATGAATCTTCTTAACCAAAGAGATAGGAATCCGGCCAAATGACCGTTCCTTGACAGAATCTTTCCACTCTGTCTCACATACGAGCTGAAGGTGGTTCCAACTTTGAACTCGTACCAGTCTTCAGTGATCGTGGAATCCTTGCAGTCATATTTCTCCAGTAGATAAATGATTTCACTCTCAGAGAGAGGCTTGAAGTTGCTAATCTGGTACCATCTCTTCTCGTTTATCTTCTTCTCATCCTTTTCACGGTTCATGAAAAGGTAGGACATCCCCTTTTGGATATGGTTGCCGGCTTCATCTTTAGAACTCTTGTAATATAGAATACATGTGCCAAAATGGCACATCATCTCTTCAAATAGATGCACCATTTCTGGGTTCTTCTTCGATAGAAAGTTCAGCTCTTCTGTCGTAGGCACATACTCCTCATACGGCAGCGAGCCTGAAGGCAGATGCGAGATGTATTCCATCTCATGAAGGGCAAAGCCCAGCTCCCCTTTGGGAGTCATAAATGTCCCCGTCCTGTGGTTATACCTTTCAACCAAAGCTAGGAACAGGAAGGGGTTGGGCCTGAAGCCGTAGGATGAATTGACGACGGCGTCATAAAGGTTTATCTTCTTCAGCTCAGTCTCAAAATTCTCCAAAGCCCAGTGGACCAAAGACCTCCACCTCACATTTTCTTGATTCATTAAGCCGTTCATCCTCGACGTCGAATCGGTGGGGTAGAATGCATTCTTGTTTGCCATGAATTCGTTTATGAAAATGGGCATCCTGAATGGCATCAATATTGATGAGTCTTCAGGTGGTATGCATCCAGGCTTCAAACCCCGAAACACTGATACATGATTCTCTGGGGCACTGAAGAATCCCTCCTTCCTGTAAATAATACGGCTCGCCTTCGCCTGCTGATATTCTGTTAAATGCCAGGATATCTTTCTCGGATAACTGGCATGCATGAATCTCATGATAGACAAGCCCCTGGAAACCTTCGGCCAATACATGGGCTGTTTTACATCACCTTCGAAGTAGAAGCATACTTTCTCTCTGATGCCCTTCGGTTGTGATTTTTGTGCTATGGCATCCCCGAACAAAAATGCTGGTTTCTTGTGGGACACCAAATCAAGACTTTGAAAAGGTTGACCATTCATCAAACAGAGTAAAGTTGTATGGTCCTGATTTGCCAACAACGACAGTCTGGCTTCTGGAAGATCAAACTGAGGAAATTGCACATGAGATAGATCATGCTTAAATGAAAAACTTAAGTGCCCTTCATAATCTGCTTCTTCGCTTCGGATGTTCACTACAGAAAATGAAAGAAGACAAGGTCAGATATGTTTATGTCTATGCGTGTATTACAGTATTCGAAGGAAATTTCAAAAGTCACGCAGACTTCAGACAGATATACTACCAAGACATGCTGAGTGATTTATTCACGCAGATGATTAATCCACGCAAAATCCAGACAGATTAGGATGAAGTCACGCATTATTGCCAGAATCACATTTAAGTGAAAATGACAAAAATATACGCTGACAGATCAAGACTAATCTATCCAGAGGATGACTCTCAGAAGTCAGCGTGACTATTTCAACATGGACATTTCTGCCAACATGTGAAAAATCACGCAGAGTCATCATGAAAGCTGCGTGAATAATTCAACATTGACATCTCTGCCAACATGTGAAAAATCACGCAGAGTCATTATGAAAGCTGCGTGACTATTTCAACATGGACATTTCTGCCAACATGAAAAATCACGCAGAGTCATGAGAGCCATGCTCCTTTGCGTGAAACACAGAGCTTCGTAAATACGAAGATGTGAAGTATGGCCGACCCTAAAGAGGGGGCATACTTTATTAATATCCTTTGCCCTAAAAAGGGGGGATATATTTCTGAAGTTCATTATTTTAAGATCCTAAAAATTCTATGTGGGGTTCATCTTCCTCAAAGTCATCTTCAACAGTTCCTATCCCCCATCACTTACGATGCATAGGAGGATGCGTGACTTCGTGTCGAGGAAGTCTGTCAGTAGTGGCACGCGAGGAAGTCGCAGGGGCTTTCCCCTTGGCCTGAGCGTCGGCTTTCTTGGGAGCCATTGCTGCTGAGAAGGAGAAAAAGAAGTCGGGGAAGAAGAAGTTCGTCGGGGAAGATGAAGTTCTCTTCTGTGGATTCTCTCTCAAAAGCAAGTAAAGAAGGAAAGAAATAATTTATGGCTTATTTATAGGCTCATGAAGAATTCCAAACGGCACATCATTATTTGCCTCGATTTAGGAGTTTGATACGGGATCCTAATTGCACAGAATCCCAACAGTCCAATCATTTAGGAGTAAATATCTCTTTAAAGTCATCTCAGCGTGACTAAATTCATTTTATCATCTCGATTTCAAAGTATTTCGAAATAATTTATTATTTTTCGAAAACTTTGAAGGGGGTTTTGTAGGCCTTAAAAATGAAAGTCACGCTGAGTTGATCAGGACAAAGTCCAAAAGTCACGCTGAGTTGATCAAGACAGAGTCCAAAAGTCACGCTGAGTTGATCAGGACAATATTTAAAAGTTACGCTGGAAGACAGCTCATCATTTGTCAGAGTGTCATTATGACTGACAGCACGACAATCGAAAAATGTCTCCTCGTATGCCACGTATGCACGGAACTCGAGAGATCACAGCCGACTATTGCGTGACTTTTGAAATCTTTTTCAATAAGACTCAGCCTTCACCAAGTTGGCGTACCAAAAGAGCTTCTTGTCATTTAATGCGACTGACAAAGCAATCACTGTTAGAGATTTTGTGTTAGTCGAGGCAGGTCGAATCAAGACAACTGGCAGTCCTGCCTCAAGCTTGCGTGGATTTTGAGCCTTTTGCCTCAAGTCTGCGTGTATTTTGAACTTCTATGTTCCTTCCTCAAGTCTGCGTGGATTTTGAAGTTTTTTGACCAAAGTCTGCGTGGATTCTGAAGCTTCCTGCCCCAAGTTTGCGTGAATTTTGAAGCTTTCTGACCCAAGTATGCGTGGATTTCGTCTTCAACAAAGCCTGCGTGGATTTCATCAAATTGGAGTACGTGGCAGCCATGCCACTGATCTCTCACCTGCGTGTCCTGTAACTTGCACACGACTCATGCATGATTGCCATGTGTCCAACAGTTACAGGCCACGTCCAGTAACTGCTCATAACCTTGCGTATGTTAAATCCTGCGTGATTTTCAACTACGCACAGGCTGTGAAGACAGTTATCTTTTCAGTTATTTTTGACTCTATAAATAGAGTTCTTTTTTCTCATTCATTGGACAGATACACAGATATCTAAATTGCTGTTGAAATTTTGAGAGCTTTTTCTTTTTCGCATAGTCCAAGGGATAAAGCGATCGTCTTCTAGATCGGATTCCTACAGTTGTAATTTTTCCAGAAACACAATAAATAAAGTGAATTTATTTATGGAAAACACCAGGGACGTGCAAAAGGGCTCACTACGCGCGCTGCACGGATGTCGCCGCCAACCTAATCAGTAATCCGTTATGGCTCAGAGAGCCTAGATTAGAGAGCTAAATAGTTAAAAATGAAAAGAGAATACGAAATAGTCGCAGACAACTCGTGCACGAGGGGCTTCGATAAAGGATTCCTCGGACGATCAGAAGCTGGGTGACCAAAGATCGTACCGGCCTAGGAGGAATCACGGCTTACGGACGACTTGTGTATGGGCTCGGTCACTCAAGCGACGTAATGCCAGTATGCGTAGCCTATCAGGGTGTACTAGCCATCACCGTCTGATAGATACTACGAATACCATATTCAGATAGTCCAAATGGCTTGTATTTCCAGCGACCGATGCATATAGATTAAGTGGGCTCGCTGGTGGCAATCCACGTGCTAGTCCTTGCATTGAAACAAATAATCTGAGTAAGCTGAATAATTGAGTAACTGAATGAAACTTGAGTATAACACATAAAAAGAACTTGAGTACTTCGTTCACCCGAGGCAGAAACACGCTGATGATACTCGTATTTTCTTATGCAAGTCCGTCAAGTCTTTACGTATCATATGTTAGCTAACTTGGTTTACCTTGGACAGGGAAGATCGTACGGTAAGTGTGGTGAGTTGCGCATGTTATTTCTATGCGACACTTGATATATGTAACACGAGATAGGTTTTGCAATATATGTCATGAAAATGATCCTAAGGCAAGATTAGAAAGACAACGATTGATAGATGATGGCACGAAAGTAAAATGAACGTGTTTGGTAATAATAGCGAGCGGGCGAGCTAGCCTCCCCGCCAGTGCATGCAATGTACTAATAACCACCCAGATCGCTTGCAAGGTGCAGGAGAACCTCGTCAGGTGCGGAGTCTTCCCTCGAACGTGCTAAGGCGCAGAGCTAACTCTGGAGCCTTGGAGCGTTGCAAGGAGATGGAGCACCATAAACAAGGCATAATGTATAGGAACATCGCCAAGTATCATTTCATATTATAAGCCGCTTGGCACGCCTTTTATGTTTCAGGAGAGAGAGCTTGAGCGAATTGTAATCTCGGCCTAGCATCGCTTGTAATATTTCTTGAATATCAATAAAGAGCTTGAATTTGTTTCAACTTGTGTTCATTTACTTTCCGCTGCAAATGGGGACACTCTGTGCGACTCTGTGGCCTAGCTTCAATCGGCCGTTTCTAAACTTGGCCTTACACAAGCGCAACCTAGGCTCGTGCGGCATCACGCCCGGGCGAGGACGATCGCTCATCCGGGAGCGGGACGTGACACTTACTGAGTACATACTCATCGACTCATCATTTGATTCAACATTCAATGATTCTCGTACACACACACTCCTTCTATGTGTTTTTTCAATCCGAGCCATGCTCGCACCTTAGTATTTTCTTACATCAAACTCCTATATCTCAAACCCTTGGGCAACTTACTCGTCGCACATACGGACCACTTAGTTCTAGGGCAAATCACCCGGACAATCAACATTCAAGTTCATCTCGAATCCAACGATCGCTCTACCGTCAATATTTTCTTTGGAGCATACTATTTCAACATCCTCGATACCATTCCGTTCCTTTAGCCTTACTTAAATTCAACGTATCACTTAGTTGGATCGTGTACATATTCTAAGCGGTCCCAAAATATATGCATTTCAGCCAAACCTCGTGATAGAGAATCTGTCATTACCACTCGAGTCAGATCGTGCACATATTCAGGCGTCCCTGAAATATATACATTTCAGAAAAGCCTCGTGAGTGGTATTTCCACATAATTGAATCATTCCAGCCACCAATACCAATACCAATATCCAATCCTATCAATCCTCAAGATCAATCGTACCGATGCCAACTCTCGAAATATGGACGTCTTGCCTAACCACTAGGCCATCTCTCCAAGATAACGTCAACCGTCAGTATTAGAATCACGTTCCCAAACAAAAATATCAACACTAACCCCAATCCTAAGGTTAAACCAAAGTTGATACTACGGGGTTTTCTACCCAAGCTCGTATTACTCTAATTTCTAAACTTCGAGCATAGTTTTCTCCTATTCGTACTTGCAACACTTAGTTCAAGGGGTTCGAGTTATTCATCGAAGCCATCCTACGGTAAGTTTTGCTCAACCGAATCATCTGCATATCACTATCGCACGTCCAAACTAGCAATTCGCATAGTCTATCTCTTCAAACATGTTTGATATAATCCACCTATCCATCCTATCCAAATCAAGTACACCACGACATATTTTATCACTAAACCATAATTCTTATACCATATTCCCTAAGTCGTTCAACAATTTGCATATTCGATCACAAGATCGTCTAGCATAACAATGTCATGCTCCAATCTCCCGCAAGTCCGATTATCCATGTTGGACATGAAATCACCATGACAACGCTCCCGCAGGATAATCGTCCTTATCGGAACGTAACTCTTGCTTCAAGTCTACACTAATTCATTCTCGATACACACATTGGATCTACTCAATCCTCAAACTTACTTTCTCGTCAATCACAAGTCCAAACAATACTCAAATTCACCTTCGCATCAAACTACAAGTCGAAATAATCTAGTTGTCACGCCTTGATCTCCTGCAAGTTCGATCATTCCCGCTAGTCATAAATCACCATGCCAGCGCTCCTGCAGAATGATCGCCCAAATCCTGGCATGACGCATGTGCGAGGCTGGAGTTGTGCTCGCACAAGACAAGAACGTCGACGTTGTGGTTATCACCAAACAATCAAGACACCTTTTTTTTCATTCAAACATTCATTTATATCAAAATCCCAAGTTTTGCATCCATCGAAATAATAACATTTTACATGATCGTCATTCTTCGAATTAGAATACCTCCGAGTTATCGCACATCGATCTTTAATATGCCTCAATACCATTGATGATGTATATAACCTAACAAACTTCCTTTGCATCGAACTCCGAGTCGTGCAACTGATGATATCATCCGAACTGGAATACCACAATCTTCTTGACATTCAAGATCAAATTCGATCAATACCCCCGAACTAGTTATATGATCAATTCGTTCAAAACCATAATCACTTATATTCATCTGTCTATCTCACGTCATCAAGCAACATTTTTTCTCAGATTGCATTGTTCTATGCTAACTCAAGTCATCGAGCGATTTTATCAAAATCCTTAAGAGTCATTTTCGTAACTTCAAAACCAAACTTTTTCATGCACGCTATCTTCGCATCGTGTTAACTTTTCATATACGATTCATATCGATTTCCTCGATCGAATCATCCGTTCGTCATACCTTAACTTTTTCTCGATTCAATCTACCTACTCGAATTATGCATTTCATACTCGACACAATCTTGCCGATGTGCACCGTCTTCTCGTTTGTTCGAATTATCTCGTACTAGCCATCTAAAATCACAATTACTTTGAAATACTCTTTCTAAGGCTTTGTGTACTCGTCGTTTGCTGATAGACTCATTGGCACCCTGCATCCTCAATCGATCGACATCCTTGAGGCTATCCCATACACTACTCAGGGATGAAGTCATTCGACAAATCCTTGAAACAAGTTTCGAATCACAATCGATTACTTCGGATTTCCATTCGAACCATTCCTTAAAATCCAAACACGTTTTATCTATATCGCATTGACGATAACACCGTTCGATGGGATCTCTATGATTAGTCATCCCATTCTATGAATCGAGTCAAACTCATTCTTATTCGAAATAATTTGAATCCCGCACACGACTTTGCTAAGGTCGGCGCAATTCTTAGTGTATATGCCCAGCCTGACTTAGCCAACCATGCTTACTTTAAGTTAACTTTGTTCAACCAATTTTTTTTTCCGTTCGTCATACTTTTCAAAATATATAGACTTATTATATGGAACATCCCGAAGATTATTGAGAAAGAGCGTTACCAAGATCGAATGCGGAAGCACATATCAGAGCTAAAGAATTCAATCAAAGTCCAAGGACGTAAAGCCGTGCACTGATACCATTATATCACGCTCCGCTCCCGGAGGAACGATCGTCCTCGCTAAGGCATGATGCCTCGTAAGCCTAGATTACGCTCACTCAAGGCGGGTTCCGTAACGGCCGATTACAGGCTAACCGACGGGGTCGTCGCACAGAAGTCCCGAAGCAGAAACATTGAATAAACAGTATGTTGCCAACAAAAAGTTGAAACAAACACCAGTCATGCAAATAGCTCTTTATTGATTTTGAAAAAAGATTACAAATGGGACACGAGGCCAAGATTATAAGTCGCTCAATCTCACTTTTTTCTCTGTTCACAAGTCATTCTGCTTTCTCTCATCTCTCAATACAACATGACAAACCAGGGGATGCTTCGAATAGACGATGTCCATATATTATGTCTCGTATAAGTCCATACTCCATGCGGCCGCAAACCACGAGACGTCAAGGAACTCCGTGCCTCGACGCATCCAAGTGAGCTCCACGCCAAACGATCTTCTACCTGTGCCTGCACATGAAAACTGCGTGGGTATCAGTACACAACCGTACTGGTAGAGTGAGCTCCCTGTCCATTCATACAAAACCAACATGTTCATTTAGTTTGTGCATAATATCCCTTCGATTGTCTTTCTAATCATGCCTTAGGATCAGTTTTAGGACATGGACGCTCGATCTATTTTGTGTATCTAGACCATCAGCGTGCCTTGCACCAATACACTTATCTTTGTGCCTCTATACTATTCTCGTACCAATAACACTAACGTATAGACTCGTGCTTGCCTTTTTGGCTCATACTTGGAGACACAACAACATGGTCGTGCCATGAAGACTTACCACCTTCTGCTGCTGCTGCCACTCCTTTTTTTGCTTCTACTATTCTTTTTCATTCACTTCACAGCATGAGATTTAGGAATGTAAATGGGTCACAGGTTAACGGGTAACCGATTTAATTTTTTTCGAAAACCGCCTGGACGGCCGCCTTCTTCCCCGAGCGTCGGCGCCTAGGCGGCCGCCTCCCCACTTGGAGCCGCCTAACGCCGTCTTTTGGTTGCCGGCGCCTAGAGGTTGATTCCGGTCGTTTCTTGGGCGGTGGGTGTCCACCCAACGCCTAGGCGCCGCCTAATTCCGATGTTTAGAATACTGGCTCTAGGAGTATCAGAATTGTTATGGATAAAAGCATTGCTGAAAGAGTTGAAACTGGATCAGGAAACACCATTGCGTCTTCTGATTGACAGTCAAGCAGCACTGAGTATAGCTAACAATCCAGTTCAGCTTGACAGAACGAAGCACATCGAGATCGATCGATTCTTCATCAAGGAGAAACTAGAGAAATGGATATAAAGCTCGATCATGTTCGCTCAGAAGAACAAGTCACATATTGTCTTACTAAGGGGCTTAATTCATTAAGCCTTTCGAAACTATCTAACAAGATAGGGATGATTGATATCTATCGTCCATCTTGAGGGGGAGTGTTGAGAGCATTAATGGACTTTTAGTCCCACATCGAGTAGAATAATAGGGAAAGGGGTTAGCCTCTCCTATACATGTGTAGCTCCACCACAATAATAAACAAGCCAAGTATTCTACTAAATTTATATTGGTAGTATCGGTGGTTTTGAATATGTTGGGAACACGGTGTGACCCGAATCGAAGTTGGGCCCATGAGGTCCGATATTGAATTGAGCCCATATGCCTTAAAAGAGAATTCTTCTTTAAGGCATATGGGGCCAATTCAATATCGCACTCTTTTAAGGCATATGGGCCCAATTCAATATCGCACCTTATGGCTAACTCCGGTTGGGGTCACACCGCGTTCCCAACAACAGAACCCATGGTTGGGGAGCTGGTTTGGACGGCCCTAATTGGTTCAAGACAAATGGTGCTGAACGTTCATGTGTATACACAGATATACAGACTATCTTATCAAGGTGGAGTTAGGAGCATATCCAATTACACGGATTGGCTTCAAATGTGGTTTGACGAGCCCAAGGTAGTGCAAGACATTGTGGTTGGCACACAATAGTGGCGTAGATGAACGTGTCGGTTTGGTTCTGTGGTCGAATGAATCGAGATGACAATATGTTGGATCTTCTGGGTGCTCGGCTGGCGGAAAAGAATAAAGGTAGCAGGAGTGCTAAGGTTGTTTGACTGGCAGGAACAAACAAAAAGATAGCATGGATGCTAAGGTTGTTCGGCTAGTGGGAACGAACAAATGTAACAAGGGTGCTAAGGTTATTCGGCTAGCGGGAATGGACAAATGTAGCAAGGGTGCTAAGGTTATTCGGCTAGCGGAAACGAGCTAAGGTAGAGATTGTTGGATTGTATCTCATTTCCGGTGGAGCGCTGAAAAAGGGAGTGAAAATGGAGTTGGTAATTTGGTCCCACATCGGGTAGGAGGTGGGATCATGTGGTATAGATAATTGAAATTGGTTCAAGCCTTACAGGAGAATTCTCTTTTAAGGCATATGGGCCCAATTCAATATCGCACCTCATGGACCAACTTCGGTTCGAGTCACACCGCGTTCCCAATAGAATCTCCTTAACATTAAATCAGCATGAGTATTTTATTCCTAGAATGCTAGATATAGGTCTTGTACTTTGTTATAGGCTGTTCCTGTATAAGTCAAAAGTGAGGTCCAACAAATAGAGACATGAATCATGTAATTGCCTACATGCCTTATTCCACTCAGAAAAAAAGACTTCCTTCCCTCAAGGAACCTACAAGCTAGGTATGACTTCATTTATCTCCAGGAGACGATCACCAGCTACTTCCACCACTAGGGATTTTGGTTCTCGTGCTATCAAAAGACGGTCGTTCGATAACATCATGGTAAAATAGAAGGTTGAATTTTCTGTTTACCTGCTCTTCCAATTTAGGAATTTGTCATTTGCATTCTCCATTGGACCATGAGTTTCGGTTTTTAACTATTAACTGAAGCCATCAAGTCCATGGGATACATCATTGCTACCTAAATGAGATGGGTATACCATATGAATCCAAAATTAATCATCATGAACAAACTAGTACGAAGCTAATTGAACAATACTGGTTACTGTTTCAGTCAGTTGAATACACGAAATGATTTAGTAAGGGGATTCAAAGTCCCATTTTAAAGATATTGATACTCACATAGAAAATAAGTTCATGCTCTTATCTTTTGTTTGAACAAGCTACTATAGAAAACTGAGACCCTCCAATCGCCACCCCAGAACGCAATTGCATTATCAAATGCCACAAAATCAAGGCACATATACATCCAACATGCTGAGACCATTCAATTGCCCTCACGGGAAGGCAAGTGGGCACTGTTCACGGGGATGAATAAGGCCACGATACGTATACGGTACAAACATTTTCAGATATGTACAATAAGTAGTCACATATATTGCATGAATACAGACACCGAATGACACGGATACGGACACACTATCCCGTGTCAGTGCAACATAACAAGTGGATTACCAGCTGCCAAAAGAGATTTGGCCCTTATAAATTCAATTATACATGCATGTTAATCTACTTGTATGTAGTGGAAACTAAGACAGTATTCGATAGAATTTGTATGAGAGGATCTCAATCTGCACACTATCCAAGAAAAAACAGTGAGACGGGTCGATATAGTATACACCAAATAGGTTGAACCAGGTCTTGATGATCATGGTACTGACTACATATTTTTGTGTGTGCTGACATATTAAGAGGAGCTGTAAGAGAGTCTTATGTATGACTTTTTATGTACTCTCTTCTAGCCCATATCTAATTATGTACTGTGGACCTCAATTCTCTTATAAATAGGAGTCCATACTATCTCAATGAGCATCCGATTCTTAATAAGAGCAAATTGGCCTTATCCCTAAACAAAAAGATCTTCTTTTTTTGTCTGAGATTCAAAAGAGAATAGTCAAGTGTCACAAAGCAAAAATGTGGATGTCAGGATAAAAATAAAAAGAATTAGTCCTAACTGACAAAGATTATGCAAATAGACTCAGGCATCTAACAATAGGGAACCTTTGGGTGAGAATTAAATGTAAAATAGTATTTCTGCTAGTAAGTTGATACAAGTATAACTCATAACCACCCTACTTTCCATTGTATGGTTACCGACAATAAGGCTTTATGTACATTATGCTTAAATAATAATAAACAACATAGAAAAACTAACACCCTAACCAAACCTATCTATCCCAACACATATTAACTAGCAATCTTCATAACTAGCAATCTTCATTACGAGTGACCAAGTTTTACTTGCGGCTGTTTAGTTTGCCTTCCCTTTACATGATCTTGCAAGTCTTTGGTGTTATTTTGGCTGCTTTAAGTGCCCTTGGGAATTTATTTTTTCCATCCTTATGCTTTCAACGTACTAGTTACTCGCTCAATGAATTCATGATCTTCACCACCACCCTAGGCATCTCAAAATTTGGCCGTTTTGACTGTCTACGATGGAAGGTACAAAAGGAGTAGTGCAAAGAAACAGTAAAGTTTAAACAAAGGATAAAAAAAATGGTAAAAAAGAAATGACAAGCAACCCAATACTAATTTTGCAACAGATGTTGGGTGCAACCAAAAAAAACTTTAAAATGGTTCTGAATCTATGGAAGTGTTTGGGGTAAAATGGACATAATGAGACGTAATAAATAAATTTAGTGTGCCACAAGATTATTTTGAAGAGAGGAATGAAAGGTATGAATCTTTCAAAAAGGGTCATGAGACTAATAATGAGACAGAAAAATCTTAGAAACCTTCTCTCTTACTCCTTTATGATATTCCCATTTAACAACAACAGTAACATAGCCCTTATACCAAATTATTTGGTTCCGCTCTTCGAATCATTTTCTTCCACTCAAATCTGCTAAGGGCACTCCCTTATGAGTCTCAATTCATGTTTGTTTCAGCCTACCTTTACCTCTATTTCTAACAGCTTCTCAAATTAATAGTTCAGCAACATTTTCATATCATTGGATACACTAAGGTAGGAATGTATACATCTTTGTCCTCTCGTTTTAGGACTTTAGTAAATTGAAGATAGGCAGTTCCTGTAACCTCCATGATAACATTACAGCTACAACAATTTAACAATGTATAAAAAGTAATAGAATCATTCTGAATTAAAATATACATTTTACTGTCTAGCTACTTTTGTTTACTGATGTTTCACAAACTTTCAGGCAGATCTTACACATTGCCAAATTTGCAACAAATAAAAGAAAGAGAAAAATCGGCCCAAAAGATTACAAGATTGGAAAAGCATTAATTTACCTGATGGAGAGAAAGGGATGGAGTGAGTAACAGCGTTGTGTTGCGTTGCGTTGTGTTGTGTTGTGTTAGGGTTAATAGTAGACTAGACTTCGGAGGTGGGGGAGGGAAAAGAAAGAGTGAAAGTTGCCCAAGCCAAGCGGGGGAACAAATAGAAAATGGGTTCCACTACACCCAAATCCGACCCGGTTGCATCTAGGGTATTAGCGTTTGTCCAACTAGTGACACAAACGTACCTCCGTTGCATTTTCCTTAATGCCAAGCCAAGAAGAACATATGTCTAAGACTCGGTTTGAGATTTGCTTATTGGAGACTCGCTCATTTGTCTTAGAAAATGACTCTTCCAATGGCTAAATGAGGGACAATTATGTCAAACAAATGATATTTGGACTATGGTCTTGGCCCGCAGGCCACGTGGCCAAATTCTAATTGTCCCTCCTATTTGCTCGAGTCCGCCACCGATTGACATGTCGAAGGGACTGTGACACGTGGCTGCGCACCAAAATCGCAGTCACAGACTGCAGTCCATGTAGCATCATCCTATGTCGAAAGTCCTCTTAACATGCATCAATTTACGTATTGGGTCGTGCCAATGGACAAGAGTGGAACCAAAAAATCAAACCAGAATAAAATAAGTTGGATAGAGTGGAGACCGACTCATATGGAAAAAAAAACGAAAAAAATGGAGTGGGCTATAGCCCACCTTGGCCTTGCTAATGGACCTGTGTTAAAAGGCTAGGTCGAGCAGTACCGTACTGTACCGTATCGAGTCGCACCGTATCTGCATATACTCTTGTTGGACCAGTCTGAATTTGGTAACAACATATTTGTGTAATCCAAATCTAATTAAATATTTGATTTGATTTGATTTGATTTGATTTGATTTGGATGTCCATTATTGGTGTTTTGCTATTTTAGATATAATATGATTCTTATTTTAGAAAATCCTATGATCTAAAATAGGATAATTGATGGGCTATTTTAGGTGTAATAGGATTCTTATTTGAGGATTTCCTATTTAAGAAATCATATTATGACCTAAAATAGAATTTTCTCATCATATTTATATATATATATATATATATATATATATATATATATATATATATATATATATATATATATATATATATATATATATATATATATGGTGAGGGTGGCGGCACAAAGAACAAAGCACACAACATGATGTAGAGATTCGGGGTGCTCGTCCATAGAAAATCTAAGAGAAAGTTCGTACTTTCCTCTTAGGACTTCGTCATCCAAGACAGAAGGAAGAACAAGATCTAATCAAGGAGTCGTAAACTTCGGTTAGGGAGATTGCTATGGGTTGGTGAGTGATCTCAATTGTAATATTCTGTTTTTTTTCTTGAGAGTGGTGAGGGAGTTGAACCTATTAGGACAAAGGGTTCAACATTAGTTTTTGTCAATCTTGTAATTCCATCTGAGTTATTAAAGGTTGGAATTTGTCAGGTGACGTACGTCACCACCATATACTTGTCTTCATCTTATGCTTGGTGTCCGTTAGACGGGGGATGGTTTTGATCAAGTGGGTTGGCAAACGCTTTCGCACGCGCCCACCAATTGGTATCAGGGCTAAGGTTTAATTTGTTCTAGTCTGATACCAACAATTGGTATCAAAGCTTTGAAGGTTCTGACAACCATATCTATGGAGCAAACAAACACTCGTATGATCATCCTCACAGAAAAAAATTAGACGATTTGAAAGCAAAGGATGGAGGATCTACTCTGGTGCAAGGACTTGCGTGGTCCTTTAGAGGGCGACAACGCAAAGCCAACAGACAAAGCTATCGAAGACTGGAAACGACTGGATCGAAAAGCCATTTGATTCATCCGCCAATGGCTGGATGATTCGGTGTTTCACCACGTGTCCATGGAGAGTTTGACAAAAGCATGATGGGAGAAGCTGAATTTGCTGTACGAAAGAAAGACGGCTGGCAATAAGACGTTTCTTATTCGCCAACTCGTCAATTCGAATACACGGAGGGTGTCCCAGTGGCACAACATCTAAACGAGATTCAGGATATCATCAATCAGCTGTCTGCGATAAAGATGGTGATTGATGATGAGCTTCAGGCCTTACTGCTCTTGAGTTCTCTGTCAAAAAGCTGGAAGACGTTGGTATTGTCGGTGAGCAATTTTGCGCCTGATGGAGTTGTCACGATGGAGGCAGTCAAAAGTAGCTTGTTGAATGAGGAGGTCCGACACAAGCAAGTGGAATCGTCGCATGAGTCCGCTATGGTAGCTTCCTACGAGAAGGGAAGACCCAAGTCACAGCGAGGATATGGAAGAGTTCTCGAGAACTTGCGATTGTGGACCGCAAGGAGGGCTGTTATTACTGTGACGAAAATGGTCATATCAAGAGGAACTGTATGAAGCTCAAAGCTAAGAAGGCCAAAGACAAGGACGATCAGGAGGATCTCACGGTGTTTGGAGATATCATCATCGCAGCGACCAACGCAGAGGAACCTTATGGCATGTGTCATGATGGAGACTGATCATGGACATGGGGGCATTGTATCACGCCACTCCACATAGGAGGATCTGTTGGCCCAATAATTGTTTCATATTTTTTAATATGGTTAATCTGTTAATTTTAGCATTTCATTATCACTAATCTTCATACTATCACTATAGCATTTCTACTTATACTTATACCTTTGGTGATATACGCTTATTATTTTACATATTAGTGATATGAGTTTTCATTATATATATATATATATATATATATATATATATATATATATATATATATATATATATATATATATCTTAAATTTAATTGAGTTACCAAAATCAAAACTATGTTTTGATTATGGTTATTCAATTAAGTTTAACATTATGATATCACTAATATTTATGGTATCACTATAGTTCTTATACTTAAACTTAGCATTATGCTACTGTGCTTTATCTTATCATATTTGCTACATGCATATTGCTTTGTTCATCTAACATGTTGTCAACCCCTTGACCAATTATTTTTTTTTAATTTATTAAATTGAAATTTTGTCCCATATATTTGTTATGTCTTATTCTTATTTCTATAATAAGGACCAAAAGGATAATATAGGAATTGGAAAGGGCTTATATGCATATATCCTTATTTCAAATTTCCTTTTATATTTGTTTCAATCGAAATACTAAAGGAGAACCCAAGGAGTAATAAGAATGTTTCAGGACTAAAGTACCAATGTTCCTATTCAAAACCCTCTGTTTTAAACCTATCACCCTCGTATTCAAAATCTCCAACGGCCAAGCCATATCAAGATTCGGATTTGAGCAAATCCCCTCCTCCTTATCTCGGCCAGATTCAAGTTGGGTTATAAATACCTATGCTAGCAGAGCTCTCGTTCCTCGACAAACCCTAGTATCCCAACTTCAGTTTTTGTCGCAGTTCTCTCTTGGGTCGAGGCGATCGAGGAAGGGACCGAGT
Source organism: Iris pallida (assembly GCA_029216955.1). Taxonomy (NCBI): domain Eukaryota; kingdom Viridiplantae; phylum Streptophyta; class Magnoliopsida; order Asparagales; family Iridaceae; genus Iris; species Iris pallida. The sequence goes on along the minus strand of JANAVB010043418.1, from coordinate 11,008,934 downwards.
CATCGAAGGAGGCGCCATGACACGCGTTGGAAATAGTTAAGGTAATTTTCCTTAACACAACAATATCACCTTAGTGTTCGTTTGAATGCCTAGAAGGGTTTTTAGGATTTTACTGTTCTGAAATAAGGATGCATATAGGTGTAGTATCGTATTGACACAAGACTCAATAGGCATACCGCATATAGGAAAGTAAATTCCGGTCATGGCCATTGTACGGGTCGTATACATGCCTAAGAGACCATATCAAAATTCTAGGATAATGTTATGTATCAGACAATAGGCTGATGTCTGCTATGGGATATCAGTTAACCCCACCATGGCTATGGACTCCTTATAGCTTAATTAACACAATCATGTTAGAATAAGAATAGGGTGTATATAGGCAAACACGGATACCAAGTGTCAAGGTGGTACCAGAGGATCGAGTCGTGTCCTGCATAGCCTCACTCGTGCCATAAGTCTGATACTGCAGCAGGAAACAGAGCCAGTCATGTCCTTAGTAACCTGGGGCATTTTAGTTCAGTTTAACATGACGATTGAGAGTTTCATAGGAATACCTGTGTATGTATTCTCTTGACAGAATACAGAACAGTGGTAACCTGAAATTTGTATGTAAGAACCTGTAAAGGCATGTGTAGAGAGGAAACCAGGTGTGTACATGTAGTCAAGACCATTGGTGATGTGTGCAACTACTTACCTATGTATCAGATATTTGGAGAGATTCTTTACCTTGCCATCTCCTATTCCACCTTGTAGTAGCAGGACATGTAACAGGGTATGCATATGCATCGTTGTGGAGTCATGTGTAGTGGCTTTAGTGATAATATGCCAATTCATATGGGTGCAGGCACACATTTATTGAATTCAGGTTTATATTATACAAAGAGATTGTATTAGCCATGTTATCAACTGTGCAACCCATGTTATAATTGGTGTTCAATCTTCATCCTCATTCATTGCAATGTCCTACGGAGTTTTGATTCACTGCACATACATGTCCTGCTCATGATGTCATGATTTTTATTATTGTCCATCTAATTGCTCTCGACTGATTGACCTCTATAACCTTTCCAAATGGAATTTCCTGGGAATAAGAGATTATAGGGATATAGGAGCTTTGCTTCATGAATTTTGATCCCATATTCATGTCCATTCGAATGCAGTAGTATAGGATTTTGGTTCTGTCATCTTCATGTTTCACTGAAGTTACATTTGAACCACTGTATGATCAATTTGTCCACTGCACATGCTGCATCTGAACACCCAAGGTTCTGCCATTTGAATCCCTTGTCCAGGCCTTTAAATTCCTTAGTTCAGTTCACATATTAGATTATTTTGCTCAGTCATTCATCTATTTACATATGTCCCCTGCTACCACATTGATTCAATATCCCTACTCATGATGTTCATTCCTTTAAATGTTCAGATATTGAATGTTCAGTCCACATTAATTTGTTCAGACCCCTACCATTGCCTACATCATTGCATTGTTCAGTCTTTTGTTTACTATTCAGCCTCGTTTCCATTGTGGTTCAGTCCACTGTTATTAGAGTATCAGTCATCCTGTTGTATCATTCATGTAGGCCTTTTGCATCAGTTACATGTAGGTGGAGGGCTCAGGTACATGTGGGAATGGCATTTGAGTATCAACCATCTTACAGGTTGCTTGTTCATAACTGAACCATGTATATTTATAGTATAGGGGCTCTAATGTTCATCCATGCATCTTTATAAATAGGCCTACATTGTTCAGTTATCTATTATTCGTACCAGTCCTAAACTAGCTAAATGGAAGGCTAGACTTCTCCAAGCGTTGCCAAATTTGTCATTTTTATGCACAAATATTTTTGCTGGCATCTTTTCCAACTCTATAGCATGTTGAAGACCTGCAAATCGAACTCATGCTTGGCACCTTTTACTTTATAGACTGCTCTATTTTTCCTTAGCTGTTATACTCCTTATTTCAAGTAGCTGGTTGGGTTCCTTCCTTCCATAGACTTTTCAACTTGTGCTTCATAATCATCACCACAAAGAAGTTATTTAGAACCTCCAAAATTCTTACTAGTGCTAAATCTGCCATTTTGCAGTGTGCAATAGTTTAGCATGCTGACCATAACAACCAGCAAGTTAACTAACCTAAATTTCTTTACTCGTTTGAACCTTTTGATCATCACTGAGAATAAGTCGCACAAACATCTTTTTGTGTGCTTGTTTGAACATTTTGATTGCTCTTGCTTGTATGCCCTTTTATTAGTTTGACATACAAATACTGAGAAAGGGTAGTGTGAAGGTACTGATTTACCTAGGAGGATTTACTGAGGGCCAACCAGACTTGAGGATTGACTGAGAGGCAGGATAATTACACTCCATACCTAGGTACTAGCATATAGGCCAGGTAGCCTAGGCTCTATTTTGGGAGCAATTATGAACCCAGAAAAGGACCAACACACAAATAGTGACTGGGAGGGGGTTTCTCTCCACATTTATATGGGATGATTTGAGTGAATCGTGATCTGCATCAACTAGAAACTATAGGAGATGAGTCATTGTATTCATCAGATTATTGATATGAACTATATAATGGCAGGACCCTTTTCTATTCTCCATCTTCCATTCCACCTTTCAATAGACAGAAGAAGCAGTAAAATTAGATGTAAGTTATGGGAGTAGTGGTACACAAGAGTAGAGGGCTGAATGTAGGACATGAGGGATAACCAGTGTGAAGGAGATCGTCCAGATTTGGGCTGTATGTATTCACTTATATGTTCTGTTTTGGCTCCCTGTGACTTTGAGTTGAATTTGTGGTTAGAGCCTTGGCCTAAATTGTTTTAGAGACTAAGAACTGATCCTATGGGAGACTTACCACTAGACTTTTATGCATTGGAAAGGAATAGTCTTAATAGGAGCATGACTAGTTAAATACACAACACACATTAAGGTCGACCTAGGAAATTAGCAAATGAATTGATAGGCTACTTATGGATTCTAAATTGTGCATTGACATCATGTATATGGTATAATAGGTACTTGGACCTCGGTTCGGACTTAACCCTTACAGCAGCTCGGGACACAGGCAAGTATACCTTGCCTTTCTACACAGCTTTATTTACATGCACTGTCTATTATTTTTATCCAGTTTTCTCATATTATTGCCATGTATCTTTTCTATCAAGCTTGTAAAGTTTATCATTGCTTTAGACAGTGTTCACAGTTAGCCTTGTTTCTTATTGGTCGTGCCTTGATTGAGTCGTGCCTCCGTGTCTTGAACCTTGAAGCTAACCTGCGAGTCCACGATAGGGACAAGGGTTAGTGGTATAGGGTTACGCCTGCGAGTCCACACTAGGGACGAGGGTGATGCTAGCCTACGAGTCCACACTAGGGACGAGGGTTAGTAGTAGATGCTAGCCTGCGAGTCCACACTAGGGACGAGGGTGATGCTAATCTGCGAGTCCACACTAGGGACGAGGATTAGTAGTTGTTCAAACCTGCGAGTCCACACTAGGGACGAGGGTTTGAGTATTCGTTCAGATATCCGTTGACATCTTGACATGAGTTCTCTAGTTCTTGTTCAGCAGTTCATCTATGTGTAGACAGTGTATAGTTTCGTGCTTATTTTATTGCTCAGTTTTACTTGCTTATTCTGTATCTTTCTCCATGCATAATAAACTGTTAGAAAGGCTCATTTTTATGTATCTTGCTAGTCCTCTGAGGACCTGATGATCTCTTCAGGTTAGAAGAGTTTGAGTTAGGAGCAGACCAGAGGGTTGAGCCAGTATCAGATCGCATCGCTTGCACTTGAGGTGGTCTAGATTAGCAGTTTTTATTCAGTTAGTTACTCCATGTATTCATTTCACTACTAAAATACCCCATTTTAGCGACGTTAGAATACGTCGCTAAATGAGGAAAATCCGTCGCTAAACCCTAACTGCGACGGATTTAGCGATGAAACGTTGACGTCGCGTAATGCCTTGTCGCAGATGACCAATTCGTCGCCGTTCGTCGCTATTTGCGACGTAAGTTAACTCGTCGCTAAACGTCGCAAAATTAGCGACGTCTAGCGACTATAGAGTATGTCGCCAGATTGGCGACGTAGGGCGACAACTTAGCGACGCATTGAACTTTAGATATGATGACATGGCATGTCAGCCACGTCAGCACGTTAGCGACGTCTAGCGACAAAGTTATCGACGTCCGCACTTTAGCGACGTTAGAATACAAAGGTCCCATGATATCCCACGTCAGCACTTTAGCGACGTATAGCGACATCACGTCGCAAGTTAGCGACGTATAGCGACGTTAACTCTCCGTCGCTAGACGTCGCAGAACGTCGCTATACGTCGCAGATTGTACAAAAAAAATTAAAAAAAAAATAATTTCTATTTTTGTTATGCTGTGTGTCTGTGTTTCACATTCACTGTAAACACAGACACACATCATCACAAAAATACACATTATATTTTTTTAAAATTTGGGCAGCACCTCCTTTGTATATCAGATCATCGCTTATAACCCAGCGTAGGTATATTCGTCATCCCCGTCGCAGATAAATGGCAAAACAAGTCTACAACCAATAAAAGTTTACAATCAATAAAAGTCTACAAACAATAAAAGTCTAACAAACAGAGAAACAAGTGTATCTCAACCAATACAAGTCAACCACAAATAAGAGTCTCACAAACAGAGAAACAAGTGTATCAACAACAAATAATAAAAAAGACATCACAAAGGACCCCGGCTGCGCATCTGGGATAAAATGATGTCGTACTGCTCCTGTGTGAGCTGTGCAACGTCCGGAGGCAGTGAAACGTCTGGAGTCGGCGCCGTCGATGGACCGGGAGGACATCACAAAGGACCCCGACTGCGCATCTGGGATAAAATGATCTCGTATTGTCCACTTCTATATTATTTGTTACAAGAGGTAGTTCATCCTCTTGATAAGCTATATCGTCAACCTCAAAGGTATTTCTAGCTTTGGTCTTGCATACTGCCCACCAGTCCGACCTTGTTGTTCCCCGTTTAGGATAACGTATGAAGTACACGAGCTGAGCCTGACTTGATAGGACAAATGGTTCATAGGCTTGATATCGACGCCGATAGTTTATATCCACAAGACCGTGCTTGTCTACTTTCCAACCTTGACCTTCAATCGGATCGAACTAATCACACCTGAATAACACAATCTTAGCAGGCTCTATTCCATAACTATATGTCAGCTCCACAATCTCCCGTAGGATGCCGTAGAAATCGTTGCCCGCATCAACATCTTTGTAGTTCGAAGATCTGATACACAAACAGCTATTTTTGGTGGAGTCGAGATCCACAAAGTTGTCTCTGATCGGGCAAGTTGTTGACCTGAACCTGAACCCATTAACACAGTAGCTTGGCCATATTTTTGCAGCATAAATTGGTCCCTTGGCTAGCGTTCTAATAGACTCATTCTCAAGTCTTGCGTATGGACTATCGACCTAAATACCACGAAAAAACTAATTAACCTCATTCTCAATCGTCGTGCATATACTGAAAGGTAATTACAGAGTTCTCAAGTCTTACATATGCACTCAACCATGATGGAAAATAATGCCTCATTTCTTGTTCTAGTTCTTCTTCTGTTATGTGTGGCCTACCTGACCTTACTTCATCATTAAATATGCTGAAAACAACATCGTTCAATTAATGTAATAGTCTAATAATCAATACTATTAAAATAATGTAAACGTATTAATTACTTACCCCTCCAGCTTCTCTACTTCATCCTCATCGCAGTTGAGTAATACATACACCTGAGCAGCCCTTAGCTCATCATCGTTCAGATATCTCTTCTTCATTTTACCCGACGGCTTTCCTGAAGCATTGAATACCTTCAGTATTGTATCATTACATTCATGATCTCCGTCGTCGTTTCTGGAAGCTCTCGTTCTATTAGTTGCAACATGAGGCTTGAAATACATCGAACAAAAGTTTGTAATCTCCTCGAGAACATAGGCTTCACAAATAGAACCCTCGACCTGTGCCTTATTTTTCACCTTTCTTTTTAGGTGATTCAAATATCGCTCGAACGGGTACATCCATCGATATTCGACGGGTCCACCAACACGTGCCTCATAGGATAGATGAATCGACAAATGCTCCATAGAGTCGAAGAATCCAGGAGGGAACACCCTCTCTAGCTTGCACAGTGTTACCGCAATGTCCTTCTCTTGCTTTTCTAGACGATCAACGAGCAATTTCTTAGAACAAAGGTCCCTGAAGAATATGCTAAGCTCCGTCAATGGATCCCAAACTGCCTGCGGTAAGAATTCCCGAAATGCAATCGGAATTAACCTCTCCATGAATACGTGACAATCGTGGCTCTTCATACCCGTCAATTTATTTTTCTTCGGATCGACACATCTTCTCAGATTTGACACATATCCGTCTGGAAATTTTAGGCCCTGGATCCACCGACAAAGTCTCACTTTATCCTCCTTGTCCAGTGAGAAGATCGACTTCGGCAGGAACTATTTTCCATTCTGCTCTATCAAATGCAACGCAGGGCGTTTGTATATTTCTGCTAAGTCCAACCTGGCCTTGGGATTGTCTTTCGTTTTTCCCTTTATGTCCATCACAGTATTAATTATGTTATCAAACACATTCTTCTCAATATGCATGACATCAAGATTATGTCTGATCAGATTGGTACTCCAATATGGCAGATCCCAGAATATGCTCCTCTTTGTCCAATTATGATCTCTACCAAATCCATCGCATTTGTACCCAGTTGTAGGATCTTCGATAGCACTTGGAAAATCTCTAACCTCCTCCCACGTCGCGGCTCCGCACCACCTTGGCGGTGGATCACCCTTCTCTACAACGCCGGCACGGAATGCATTCCTGTTCCTTCTGAACGGATGATCTTTTGGCAGAAATTGTCGATGACAATCAAAGAAGCACGGTTTTCCTCCGTGTTTCAAGCGAAAAGCCTTAGTACAGTCCATGCAAATCGGACATGAGAGACGTCCATGAGTGCTCCATCCAGATAACATTCCATATGCCGGAAAGTCGTTGATGGTCCACATAAGGGTTGCCTTCATCTGAAAATTCTGCTTCCTGGAAACATCGTACGTGTTAGCGCCTACTTCCCATAACTGATTCAACTCATCTATCAAAGGCTGTAAGTACACATCAATGTTCCTCTTGGGATTGTTCGGACCAGGAATTATAACAGTTAGAAACATGTACTCGGTCTTCATGGACATCCAAGGCGGTAGGTTATACGGAGTGACAATCACAGGCCAGCACGAATACTGGGATCCCGAAAGACCAAAAGGAGTAAAACCGTCAGAACATAGCCCCAACCTAACATTACGTGGATCTGAAGCAAAATCAGGATACACTCGATCAAAGTGCTTCCACGCTTCTCCATCGGATGGGTGATCCAACACTCCTTCAATCTGTTCTCGCATGTGCCAACTCATATTTTCGGCCGTCTCTTTCACCATAAATAATCTTTACAACCGCGGCGTTAAAGGCAGGTAGTGCATTGAATCGGTCGGTCTTCTTGCACCGGTAGACCTTCCTGTATTAGTTGGCTTATAGCGATCAGCACCACAAAATCTGCACACATCTGCGTCCTTGTCGTCTTTGTAGTACAACATGCACCCATTGCGACAAGAATCGATTTTCTCGTATCCCATCCAGAGCGATCTCACCATCCTCTTAGACAGGTAGAAGTCTTTAGGTAACTTAGCACCCGCCGGCAAGATCTCTATAATCAACTCCAGCACTCGGTTGTAGCATTCTTGTGACATGTTAAAATCTGACTTAATGCTCAAAAGTCTTGTAACCACCTCCCACGGTGAATGATCCTCACAACCAGGATACAATGGAGTCCTTGCATTCTCCAGCAACTCCATGAACTTTGCAGCGTCGACATTCGGTGCCTCCTCAGCTGCATCAGGAATAAAACTGGGCCCAGCAGCGTCGAAAACCATGTTCACGCACCCGTCGTCGTATGCATGATTATCTGAAACAAAATTAGGTCCCGCATGCATATACGGCTCAACATAAGGCTCCGGCTCTGATGCTAACGACACAAGTTCTCCGTGTGCGGTCCACTGATAGTAATTAGGCGTGAAACCCCTCGAGTACAAATGATATGTCACTTCCACTTCTGGATAATATTTCACGTTATGACATTTCACACACGGACACTTAATTTTGGTGCCGTCCATGTACTGAGGGAACGCCTTAGCAAACTGCAGGAACTGCTCTACTCCCGCTATGTATTCATCCCGCACACCACACATATCTTCAGGACGACGATTGTACATCCATGAACGATTCCGCAAGTAGTAATTCAGCTCCATTTGGAAATAATTCTGCAAAGATGAACACACCAATTAACAATGTTTGCTAACGTCTAAGTGTTTGCTAAGTGTTTCCTATTTTTCCGGTAACGATTTCACGGGAGGAGTACGAGATGTTTCCTATTTTCCCGGTAATTCATGGCTTCTGTGAAATAACCACATCTTGGCTATTTGTTAAATAGATCGACCCTGAGCTCTCATGTTCAGTCGTGCCTTCAACATCATGTTCAAATGAAGGTGACAAGCAGCTGACTATAGAAAAATATGTCGTATTGAGCTTCATAAAGAAATGCAAGATTACTACATAGGAGCTTGTAATCTTGTATTTCTTTATGAAGCTCAAGACGGCATATTTTTTCATAGTCAGTTGCTTGTCACCTTCATTTGAACATGATGTTGAAGGCACGACTAAACATGGGAGCTCAGGGTCGATCTATTTAACAAATAGCCAAGATGTGGTTATTTCAAACGATAGGAGTCGCTATATTCCTTAGAATAGACTTGGAATATTCTCTAGAATATTCTTGGAATATGCCTTGTAGCCAAGTGCTAATTAGATCTAGATCTAATTACTCCTATAATTACCTCTCCTGCCCCCATTAGTGCTAATCACTACAAGTGGGGGGCCATGGGGGTGCTACTGCTGATGTAAACTGCTGCTACAACAGCTGTTCTTGCTGCTGCTGTTGCTGGAATGGGGGCAGCAGCTCCCCTTCTACTCCCCATCCATCTATCCACCTATCCATCCAACTATCTATCTAATATATATCTACACATACCAATAGCTAACTAGTATCCTATTTCTAACCCCAACTTGGTATCCCAAACCAAGGCTCTAACACTCTAGGATACTAACAACTACATATCTAACTAGGATATGGCCTAAGATGCTAACCTATATCTAACACATTTAACCTCACACTCATCCACACAACTCACTTACACACTCACTCACATATATCACCCATGATACCACACTCATAAGCTCTCACCTAGGCTTACATATAGGCTAACACACACACACACATATAGGCATATATAGGACACATATAAATAGGATTATAGGTCCACTAATCCTTCCTATCATCCTTACATCCATTCCATTTATCAATTCCCACACTATCACCACACTACAATATAACCACAACACTACAACATGAATATTATACCAAGAGACACACACACATATATATCTATATATAACCACATATATATAACATGTAGGTATATATATATAGGTGACATGTGTGTGTGTGTCTGTGTGTGTGTGTCTGTGTGTGTGTGTCCGTGTGTGTGTGTCCAACTAAAGGCTAATAAGTAGGCTAACTAATGGCTAAAAGATAGGCTAAAAGGATGGGCTAATAAGTAGGCTAACTAATGTCAAGTGGGGGGCACACTGCTGCAAATTTCAGCAGCATATAGCTGATGTCCCCCCCCCCCCCAAAACTGCTAAAAACAGCAGCCCAGGCTGCTGCTTGCTGTCCAAAACCCCCTCCCCATAAGCACACTTCTATCCTCCTTCAATCTCCATCATTTCCTCATCCTTTCCATCCTACTTCCCACACAACAACAACAACAACAAGAACAACAACTACACAACAATCAAAACCTCTCAACATTCCCACAACCATAACCCCAAATAAATATAAAACCACACACAAATATATATATAAATATATATATACATGTAAAGAGATACAACATATAAATAACACATGAATAATAATATGAAAAAGAGCACAAGAAGAATATGATAAAATCTGTGTCAGTGTGTGTGTGTCTGTGTGTGTGTGTGTGTGTGTGTCCGTGTGTGTGTGTCTGTGTGTGTGTGTCCGTGTGTGTGTGTCCGTGTGTGTGTGAGAGAGGAGGAGGAGGAGGAGGAGGAGGGAGAGGAGTTAGGGTTAGGGTTAGGGTTTACCTTAGGAAGAGGGAGGAGGAGAAGGAGCTAGGGAGAGGAGGAGGATCTCGGATTGGGGGAGGAGGAGCTCGTCGGAGCGGGAGGGAGTCGCCGGGGGCGGGGGGAGCGAGTCGCCGGGGGCGGGGGGAGAGAGTCGCCGGGGGGGAGAGTCGCGGGGGGGGGGGAGAGAGAGTCGCCGGGTGGGGGGAGAGTCGCGGGGGAAAATTTTAGAAATTTTGGAAATTTTCGAGTGAGGGGGAAAAGGAAACAGCGTGCCCTAAGTAAAACATTTAGCGACGTCAACTAAAGACGTCGCTAAACGTCGCAAAATATTATTATATGGCGACATATATTAATACTCTGCCGCTGAACGTCGCTGTTCTGCGACGTAATTTATGTAATGTCGCTGAACGTCGCTAGTTAGCGACGATTTGCGACGTTATTTGCGGGAGTCGCTATATTACATACATAGCGACGTTATTTTCTTACGTCGCTAAAACACGTTGCTAATATAGCATATTTTAGTAGTGTTTATTTTCTTCCGTCTATTGGTAGTGGATTTGTGTCCACCGGACGTGACAGTGATTCTTGATATTCAGTTTATTCATTATTATTCAGTTCATGTCTTTTCATTGATCTTGACGGTGACATGATTATTGCTGTGGATAAGATATAGTTTTTTCCGTGATTCTAGATTACCGTGACTTGAGTATAGACAGCGTACTACCGCCGACACTGCGGCGTAGGCTGGGCTTGGACACGTTTCGTATCCGAAAAGCGGATGCGGGTCGTGACAAGTTTTTTTGGTGGCCCATGCAGGTCTACATTAATCACTTCGGTTACGTCACTGTACCATCGTGAGCCTGCGAATAGAAATAGACACTTAGGATCTCATCCACATGTCTTGACTCATTATTGGCCTCTAGTCCTTGATTTCATTGAATCCTTGATTTGCATCCTGTTTGAAAACCTCTTCAACGGCTAAAGTGTTCTCTTTGTTTCAGTTAAGACGAACTCTCAAGACAGGAACAACACCGCAGGGAGCAGCTGGCCAAAAAAAAATCTAGTAGATACTGGCAGTAGTATAGATAGACTTATATTTAAAACTTTGAATTGTCTAGGAGGAATTGAATTTCTTTATAGCAGGTTGTACTAGACTATTCATTCGAGTGGTTCGCAGCTCCTTAAAATTTCGAGGACGAAATTTGTTTAAGGGGGGTAGAGTTGTCAACCCCTTGACCAATTATTTTTTTAATTTATTAAATTGAAATTTTGTCCCATATATTTGTTATGTCTTATTCTTATTTCTATAATAAGGACCAAAAGGATAATATAGGAATTGGAAAGGGCTTATATGCATATATCCTTATTTCAAATTTCCTTTTATATTTGTTTCAATCGAAATACTAAAGGAGAACCCAAGGAGTAATAAGAATGTTTCAGGGACTAAACTACCAATGTTCCTATTCAAAACCCTCTGTTTTAAACCGATCACCCTCGTATTCAAAATCTCCAACGGCCAAGCCATATCAAGATTCGGATTTGAGCAAATCCCCTCCTCCTTATCTCGGCCAGATTCAAGTTGGGTTATAAATACCTATGCTAGCAGAGCTCTCGTTCCTCGACAAACCATAGTATCCCAACTTCAGTTTTTGTCGCAGTTCTCTCTTGGGTCGAGGCGATCGAGGAAGGGACCGAGTCATCGAAGGAGGCGCCATGACACGCGTTGGAAATAGTTAAGGTAATTTTCCTTAACACAACAATATCACCTTAGTGTTCGTTTGAATGCCTAGAAGGGTTTTTAGGATTTTACTGTTCTGAAATAAGGATGCATATAGGTGTAGTATCGTATTGACACAAGACTCAATAGGCATACCGCATATAGGAAAGTAAATTCCGGTCATGGCCATTGTACGGGTCGTATACATGCCTAAGAGACCATATCAAAATTCTAGGATAATGTTATGTATCAGACAATAGGCTGATGTCTGCTATGGGATATCAGTTAACCCCACCATGGCTATGGACTCCTTATAGCTTAATTAACACAATCATGTTAGAATAAGAATAGGGTGTATATAGGCAAACACAGATACCAAGTGTCAAGGTGGTACTAGAGGATCGAGTCGTGTCCTGCATAGCCTCACTCGTGCCATAAGTCTGATACTGCAGCAGGAAACAGAGCCAGTCATATCCTTAGTAACCTGGGGCATTTTAGTTCAGTTTAACATGACGATTGAGAGTTTCATAGGAATACCTCTGTATGTATTCTCTTGACAGAATACAGAACAGTGGTAACCTGAAATTTGTATGTAAGAACCTGTAAAGGCATGTGTAGAGAGGAAACCAGGTGTGTACATGTAGTCAAGACCATTGGTGATGTGTGCAACTACTTACCTATGTATCAGATATTTAGAGAGATTCTTTACCTTGCCATCTCCTATTCCACCTTGTAGTAGCAGGACATGTAACAGGGTATGCATATGCATCGTTGTGGAGTCATGTGTAGTGGCTTTAGTGATAATATCCTAATTCATATGGGTGCAGGCACACATTTATTGAATTCAGGTTTATATTATACAAAGAGATTATATTAGCCATGTTATCAACTGTGCAACCCATGTTATAATTGGTGTTCAGTCTTCATCCTCATTCATTGCAATGTCCTACGGAGTTTTGATTCACTGCACATACATGTCCTGCTCATGATGTCATGATTTTTATTATTGTCCATCTAATTGCTCTCGACTGATTGACCTCTATAACCTTTCCAAATGGAATTTCCTGGGTATCAGAGATGATAGGGATATAGGAGCTTTGCTTCATGAATTTTGATCCCATATTCATGTCCATTTGAATGCAGTAGTATAGGATTTTGGTTCTGTCATCTTCATGTTTCACTGAAGTTACATTTGAACCACTGTATGATCAATTTTTCCACTGCACATGCTGCATCTGAACACCCAAGGTTCTGCCATTTGAATCCCTTGTCCAGGCCTTTAAATTCCTTAGTTCAGTTCACATATTAGATTATTTTGCTCAGTCATTCATCTATTTACATATGTCCCATGCTACCACATTGATTCAATATCCCTACTCATGATGTTCATTCCTTTAAATATTCAGATATTGAATGTTCAGTCCACATTAATTTGTTCAGACCCCTACCATTGCCTACATCATTGCATTGTTCAGTCTTTTGTTTACTGTTCAGCCTCGTTTCCATTGTGGTTCAGTCCACTGTTATTAGAGTATCAGTCATCCTGTTGTATCATTCATGTAGGCCTTTTGCATCAGTTACATGTAGGTGGAGGGCTCAGGTACATGTGGGAATGGCATTTGAGTATCAACCATCTTACAGGTTGCTTGTTCATAACTGAACCATGTATATTTATAGTATAGGGGCTCTAATGTTCATCCATGCATCTTTATAAATAGGCCTACATTGTTCAGTTCTCTATTATTTGTACCAGTCCTAAACTAGCTAAATGGAAGGCTAGACTTCTCCAAGCGTTGCCAAATTTGTCATTTTTATGCACAAATATTTTTGCTGGCATCTTTTCCAACTCTATAGCATGTTGAAGACCTGCAAATCGAACTCATGCTTGGCACCTTTTACTTTATAGACTGCTCTATTTTTCCTTAGCTGTTATACTCCTTATTTCAAGTAGGTGGTTGGGTTCCTTCCTTCCATAGACTTTTCAACTTGTGCTTCATAATCATCACCACAAAGAAGTTATTTAGAACCTCCAAAATTCTTACTAGTGCTAAATCTGCCATTTTGCAGTGTGCAATAGTTTAGCATGCTGACCATAACAACCAGCAAGTTAATTAACCTAAATTTCTTTACTCGTTTGAACCTTTTGATCATCACTGAGAATAAGTCGCACAAACATCTTTTTGTGTGCTTGTTTGAACATTTTGATTGCTCTTGCTTGTATGCCCTTTTATTAGTTTGACATACAAATACTGAGAAAGGGTAGTGTGAAGGTACTGATTTACCTAGGAGGATTTACTGAGGGCCAACCAGACTTGAGGATCGACTGAGAGGCAGGATAATTACACTCCATACCTAGGTACTAGCATATAGGCCAGGTAGCCTAGGCTCTATTTTGGGAGCAATTATGAACCCAGAAAAGGACCAACACACAAATAGTGACTGGGAGGGGGTTTCTCTCCATATTTATATGGTATGATTTGAGTGAATCGTGATCTGCATCAACTAGAAACTATAGGAGATGAGTCCTTGTATTCATCAGATTATTGATATGAACTATATAATGGCAGGACCCTTTTCCATTCTCCTTCTTCCATTCCACCTTTCAATAGACAGAAGAAGCAGTAAAATTAGATGTAAGTTATGGGAGTGGTGGTACACAAGAGTAGAGGGCTGAATGTAGGACATGAGGGATAACCAGTGTGAAGGAGATCGTCCAGATTTGGGCTGTATGTATTCACTTATATGTTCTGTTTTGGCTCCCTGTGACTTTGAGTTGAATTTGTGGTTGGAGCCTTGGCCTAAATTGTTTTAGAGACTAAGAACTGATCCTATGGGAGACTTACCACTAGACTTTTATGCATTGGAAAGGAATAGCCTTAATAGGAGCATGACTAGTTAAATTCACAACACACATTAAGGTCGACCTAGGAAATTAGCAAATGAATTGATAGGCTACTTATGGATTCTAAATTGTGCATTGACATCATGTATATGGTATAATAGGTACTTGGACCTCGGTTCGGACTTAACCCTTACAGCAGCTCGGGATCACAGACAAGTATACCTTGCCTTTCTACACAGCTTTATTTACATGTACTGTCTATTATTTTTATCCAGTTTTCTCATCTTATTGCCATGTATCTTTTCTATCAAGCTTGTAAAGTTTATCATTGCTTTAGACAGTGTTCACAGTTAGCCTTGTTTCTTATTGGTCGTGCCTTGATTGAGTCGTGCCTCCGTGTCTTGAACCTTGAAGCTAACCTGCGAGTCCACGATAGGGACGAGGGTTAGTGGTATAGGTTTACGCCTGCGAGTCCACACTAGGGACGAGGGTGATGCTAGCCTACGAGTCCACACTAGGGACGAGGGTTAGTAGTAGATGCTAGCCTGCGAGTCCACACTAGGGACGAGGGTTAGCAGTATAGGGTACACCTGCGAGTCCACACTAGGGACGAGGGTGATGCTAATCTGCGAGTCCACACTAGGGACGAGGATTAGTAGTTGTTCAAACCTGCGAGTCCACACTAGGGACGAGGGTTTGAGTATTCGTTCAGATATCCGTTGACATCTTGACATGAGTTCTCTAGTTCTTGTTCAGCAGTTCATCTATATGTAAATAGTGTATAGTTTCGTGCTTATTTCATTGCTCAGTTTTACTTGCTTATGATGTATCTTTCTCCATGCTTAATAAACTGTTAGAAAGGCTCGTTTTTATGTATCTTGCTAGTCCTCTGAGGACCTGATGATCTTTTCAGGTTAGACGAGTTTGAGTTAGTAGCAGACCAGAGGGTTGAGCCAGTATCAGATCGCATCGCTTGCACTTGAGGTGGTCTAGATTAGCAGTTTTTATTCAGTTAGTTACTCCATGTATTCTTTTATTTTCTTCCGTCTATTGGTAGTGGATTTGTGTCCACCGGACGTGACAGTGATTCTTGATATTCAGTTTATTCATTATTATTCAGTTCATGTCTTTTCATTGATCTTGACGGTGACAAGATTATTGCTGTGGATGAGATATAGTTTTTTTTGTGATTCTAGATTGCCGTGACTTGAGTATAGACAGCGTACTACCGCCGACACTGCGGCGTAGGCTGGGCTTGGACACGTTTCGTATCCGAAAAGTGGATGCGGGTCGTGACACATGTACATACAGAAAAGCAATAAGCAAGATCAATGTGGACATATACAATGAAAAAATCATGGTAGACCAAAGACGAGGTATCCCACAAGATTTCTCTGAACCACTCGACGACATCTCCAGAGCCACGCACTCAGGGGTTCTGCTGCCGGTCAGCGGACGGGGGTCGAGGGGGCAGCGCACCATGTAGGAGTTCGGGGGCAAAGCCCCAGAAAGGTATTCAGTTTTCACAAACTGGATATCTTTGGACAACTGCCGTTAAGGAAGAAGCCAATATATATCAAAGAAAGAAGCTATGCCATGCCATCATCATTTCAAGACTCTAAAGAAGCCTGCACCTGCTACAGTATATCTGGAGTCTGTAATGAGTCATAGGAATAATTGTAAACACAAGAAATGGATGGCAAAATCGAAATCTAGGGTAGAAATTAGCCCAGGATCATTTTCGGATGAAATCGGCATACCGACGGTATACCGGTCTATACCGACGGTATACCGATTTTTGTTCACATAAAGTTTCTGTCTACAAATCGACATACCACGGAATACCGATCTATACCGACGGTATACCGATTCAGTAACGTTGAAAATCCAACGGTCGGATTTTGAACATTTAATGATCCCAACGGCTATATTTCTAGCCGTTGCAATTCTAGACCGGTATTCTGACGGTATACCGGTTCGTACCGACGGTATACGATCGATGACTGAAAAGTTGCCTTTGAGCTCTTTTCAATACTTTGGTTATAAATAGCCTTGAACCCCTTCATTCAAGGTTGATGCTTTGATCCTAAAAATTTCTAAACCACCAAAGCTTATCCACGAACAACTCTACAGAGTTTTCATTTGCCATCCACAAATTGTGTTAGGGTTATTGAGTTGAAAAGTGAGATATTCATCTTGTTGTACAAGGAGATCAAAATCTATTGTGAAAGGTTGAAGTTGGAGAGTCTTCGGATCCAAACTATCGGTTGAAGTTGGAGAGTCTTCGAATCCAAATTCTCGGTTGAAGTTGGAGAGCCTTCGAATCCAAACTCTCGGTTGAAGTCGGAGAGACCTTCGGACTAAAGCTCTCGTGTAAAAAGTTGGTGATCCTTCATATAAAAACTCATGTTGTACTATTTGCAATAATAGTGAATTAAAGTCGGATAGAGTTCCGGGACTGGAGTGTCCCTTGGGAGGATACCAGGATACATCGGGTGTGGGTATTGTTTTGCTTCTTCTCTTGCACTTATATTTTAAAATTGTCCATTATCTTGTGCTAAGTGCCTGATTAGTTAGCTTGACCTTATTCACCCCCCCTCTAGGGTTCCTACAGGATCTTCACATCATACCGCGACGGCAGGTTTGGACGTATGAAGTTTGACGACAAGGGAACGACTTATCATGACCCGCACCCGCTTTTCTGGACGCGAGTGCGTGTCCAAGCCAACCTACGCCACAGTATCGGTGGTAGAACGTTGTCTAGCTACAATGCTCAAAATCACAAACAATGCTCATTCACAATAACTAAATTAAATTACAAGGTTCATATTTAAAGAAAGTACAATGTTCTTACAAATATTGAAAATGACTACAACTCATCTATCTAGCTAATCTCTAGGTTTGGCCTATAAGTGCACCCGTGTCTTCCCATAGCTAAGAGTAATCGCGATAAACCTGAAAAATGTTGGTTTTCAGTCTGGAATGAAACGAGTACAATCCAAGCATGCAGTTCCAATATATAATAACGACTATAAAAATAGTAAAAAGGCATGACATACGTGATGAAAGGAATAAACTATAAACATGGCACGAAAAGTAAAGGAAAATAGTTGACATGAACTAAGTAATGCATGGAACAAGAAAACTTAACCAACTACGTGATTTGAAGTACACTGTTCAATATATGATCAGGCTGGTCCACTACATCGCACGGGCTACACTGTTTACATTACATAAAAGAAAACATGGTCTACACGGTCAACATAGCATAAAATAAAACACGGACTACACGGTCTATATTGCATAAAATAAAACATGGTCTACATTGCATGAAATAAAGTACGGTCTACGGAGTTGATCACATATCTACTTAGTACGTACTTTTCCACCCGACTACTACACATAGATTAGTCACGACAATAAATTATGAAACACAGTAAAATAAAATATGGTATTATGACTAGAATCCATATGACACTAACATGTGTGTTGAACATGTCAAGAATCAAATATGTATCACTAATCATGCAGTTATAGTATTTAACAATATTGGAAATAAAACATGAACTGTACTCGCCTGTGGTCCTTAGCTGGTTAAACTGATAATTTCGTTGAGTCCAATATAGTCCAGTTGGCTAGGGTTGATGTGATGGAGTCCAAAGTTGGCAAAAGAAATAGAAATATGATTAGTCACGGTCAAGGATTGTCTATGAGGAAAATTTGATCTAAGAAAAAATATTTTGGAACTATATATATATATATATATATATATATATATATATATATATATATATATATATATATATATATTATTTAGAAACATATTTAGAAGTATAAATATTTTTTTAAGAAAATACTTGTTTTATCGTACTTATATAAACTATGGGGTAGAAATCGAATAAAAGCACAAGGAGAATGTATAAGTATGTAAATAGAATAGAGCCCAAAACTATATATTATAAGTCTCAAAAATAAATAAGTAATAATAATGTTATTAATAACAATAACATTAATAATAATGATAATGATAATATTAAAAGTATATAATGTGCATGTCTATAAATGATATACCCCTTTTTTTATAAGGTTATATATATATATATATATATATATATATATATATATATATATATATATATATATATATATATATATATATATATAATCCAATAATAATTTAGCCCAACCCTTCAAGCTATACAAAATCCATATATTAAATATTACCCAAAATAGCTTATAACAATAATAATAATTAATAACAAAATATTACTAATAATAATAGTAACAATAATAATAGTGATAATAATCAAATTGGACCACCCTTTTTAAATTGAGACAGCCCAAGATCATTCAACCTAAAACTCATTAAAATATATAATGAATTACCCAAAGTTGTATTTATAGCCCATGGCTCAATTCTGTTGGGCTTGGAGACCCAGCCCAACTAATTATTCAAATTTCTCTAATCCGATTGAGCCAAGTCCAACTTCTTCTGGGCTCCACAGCCCTGACAGAACAACAAAGGAAAAAAACAAAATAAAAAAATAAAACAAAGCTGCTCTGCTCTCTATTTTAGGAAAGAGAAAAACAAACCAAATATAGAGGAGTGAAAAAATCGAGAGAGAAGAACAAGAGAGGAGAGGAAAAGAGGCTCACCTCCTCCGGCTTGGCGGCAGAGCACAGGAGCTCAGCGGCTCGATATGAGCGCGTGGTTGCAGTGATATGCGGAGGAGAGGACAACTGTGCTGCGATGGGCTTGGCCGCGGTGCCGACTGATCGAGGCGGCGACGGGAAGACACGGTCGGAGCGTTCGGGGCCCGGCTACGAGCAGCGCGCAGTGATGTAGCACCAGGTCGGATGTTCAACGCCGGAAGAGAGGCGGAGCCAAGGTAGGCGCTTTCCATGGCAGATGAGGGGCGGCGAGCTCGAGCGGTCGCGGAGAAGGTCGGGCGGCTGGACTGGCGCGTCTCTGGTGCGGGGTGCGCGACGCCGGGGATGGGCTGCGGAGGAAACGACGGGTCCTGTCACGACTCGCTCTCGAATAGTCGGGTACGTGTCGTGCACGCCCAGCCTTCGTTGAACGAAGTAAGCTGTACAATTCTAAGAAAAATTCTAAGTCACTAGATAATAAAATATCGCATCTATAACCGTCCCAGAAATGATCACCACAATCCACAAGTTATATAATACATTTAAGAAATATGAATACCGGAGACAAATTCGGTAACCATAATAGAATACAACTATGAAGTCTCAATGTACAAATATTCAGAAATAAAACTAAGCAATATAAATATGTAGCCTCTAACTCTAAATTATGGCTCTATCCTGCTCATCTAAGATCCCGGTCTCTGGCCCATAATGTGGAACGATATCCTCAAGTACATCTGCAACATATCCAGTCAGGAGCGGAGCAAAGTACAATTCTAGGTAGTGAACAAGAACATCATGGTATGGAGTAAGTATAAGAAAACATAGGAATATAAAGTACAGAAAAACATAGGAATGTAAAGTACAGAAAAAGTAAAGAACATGTGAAGTATAGGAAGGTAAATACATGAAGTAAAGTACGTGAAATGAACCTAAACATGCATGAAATACAAGGAACCTGACATGTGCACAATGTTTTGAAACACAACTAGCATATGACCGACTGGGGTAGCACATGGTACATGGTACATGAATAACAGTACGACTTAGGGCCCCACGTGCACGATATGAGACCTAAGCTATCTACATAAATTTCTAGTTTGGGTTTGGTCACATATTTAGTGTATTTTCCCTTCCCAAGTACAAGTAAGAACATGAAACATGAAATCGTGTCACAATATATCAACAAGAGAAGTACATGATATGAATGTAAATGAACAAAACCGTAGAATATACTTGCCTTGCTCAGGGTGATCGGGAATAGGGAGAAAGTCTCTAAGTCCACCTAGGTAGGTGTAAGTTGGTTAGGTACAATTCACCACTGGTTAGATGTACATGAATACAACTAACTAGATTTACTAGCTAATTATCTACTTACAACCATAAACTAATTAGTCTTTACTTGTAGAATAATATTAATTAATAAAACATATATCCTAGCTATCCATAAAATAGATTAAGCAAACTTACATAATCCTTTTTAGAAAACATTTAGTAATTATCTTAAACAATATACCACTTACACAGTCAATAATGATAATTATATATAATTATTTATAAGCAAAAATTCGCCAAGCAACCATTGGGAATATTAGAGAGTAACTTCTACATGTACTGTAGCTATCCCCATCATTAATATAATCTAAATTGGACAATCACCAAGTTGCCTTCTCTACACCTATAATAGGCTCAGTCAACACAATCATCATTTGGGCTATACAACTAAGTCTGGACCTTTTCAATACCAAGCTCAACTTCAGGGACTCAATCTCATTACCCAATCTGTATTCTAAGTCCACCTCCATCATTAAAAGCTAATAGCAGTCAATTTGTAACCTAGAGAATTGCATTTAATTCCAAATTTAAACAACAACAACAACAACAACAACAGTACCCCTTCCCAAAGATGTTAGCCAACCTGACTTGCTTTATTCAACACAATAACATGTTTAATACAACATAGAATTAACCCACCATTAATTATACTTAAGCTGAGTTTCCTTATACTTAAACAACAAGTTTTCAACCACATGCCCCCGGGCATACAACTATAACTTGAAGAACCCATTCATACAGAGCTAAGGAGAATCTCATTCAGAAATGTCCATACTAGTCCAGGCCACATCCAACCAAGTATAGAATTTATAACTAGTTAGAGCATTCAAATGATCAGCATCTTCTCTCAACTCATTTCATCCAGACCAAAATTCAAACTCAGCTTAAATAATACACATAGCTACAATTTAGCAAAACTTAATACACAATCAAAAAAATACACACAATGCTAAACCCCAAAATATGAAATCAAATCAGTGGTTTAAAATCTATCTCTATTCCCAAGCCCGCCATTGCAATAGTTCAACTGTCTCCCTGTACTACTTCACGCGACTTGGACACGAACAATAATAGACACGCACACAAGACACAAACATAAACTTCACCCCACGTCCCGAGTTATTACATGGGGAGAAGAATCAATTTTTTATTTTTTTTGGAAATTTGGAGGAGTGAAGATACAATCCTAACAGTCCCAACAGTTCAACACAAGCATAGAAAAAAAATTCTTCAATCATAGATAATGTAGAATATTACATGGGGAGAAGAATCAAAATTTTGGAGGAGTGAAGATACAATCCCAACAGTCAAACACGCCTCCTTGTCTAGTTATGATCTCGAGTTATTCTGTCACATTTTTTCGAGCAGGTCCAGGACAGAAACAAGAAAATAAATCTCAGAATCTACATAATAAGTTCTTATCAAAAATATGTGGAGAATTATCAGAAATCAAGAATTCTCAGAAAATAAATCCTAGAATCTACATAATAAGTTCGATACTCACGGTTGGTTTCGCTCAACGAACACAAATCACTCCAACTCGGTGCTAGAAGAACCGTTCGTCACTACGAATGATGAACAAAAAGAATTCACTAGGCAATCGGCCAGTACCAGTCGACATTCAAAAGAAACTCATAGATCTAACAATTTGAATTCGATCAACTCAAAAATTCGATCGAGGCTTACCAAAGTTGTGTCGCTCGAGCAAGGGAGACGACGAACTCGTGAAGGATGAAGGAGAACTGACGTCAGAAGGAGATTGCCGGAACAGGATGACGCGTCACCGTGCGCCACCGAAAAGATCCACAACCGACAAAATAGGAATGCCTAGATCGACGGAGAATTAGTCGTTCTGCAATAGAACGTCGTCGAGAAGCCTGGTGGTCAGTTGCCGCTCAGGGAGGGTGACGCTCAGTCGTCGCTCAGGGAGGGTACGATCTTCTAAGCAAGACCAGGATTGAAAGTTTGGCACAATAGGAAAGTCACGGTTTAGATAGGCATGATTAAGATCAAAATTTAGGCAAAACATGATATAAGTACGATTAATAGAAAAATGTAGTGGAAAGAATCAAAACTATTTAGTATTTTCAAATTATAGGTTTTAACTACTTTTTTAAATACTAAAGAAAATAATATCATAATATCATATATAATATTTTTAAAGTGGCATTCCTTTCCAAACAATTTGTAAGGTAAAATATTTAAAATAAAATAATTTTATTTTGAAAAGAAAAGAAAACTCCGGGAAGAGGATTTATACGGCTACAGTTGTAGGCATTGGTGATGTGCATTTGACGACGGAATTTGGTGAGAAGCTCGTCCTCAGGGGTGTGCGACATGTACCGAGTTTGCGCTACAACTTGGTTTCGGTAGGGAGGCTGACAGATGATGGTTGTCGTATTCTGTTTGGGGATAAAAATTGGATGCTTGCGAAGGGTTCCCAACATCTGGCTCGGAGAGATTTGTGTTGTGGCATGTACAGGCTCAAGCCGCTGAACTGTACAGGCATGTCACAGACACCGGATGTAGGCTCGAGGGTTGTTCGACATGAGGTGGATCATCGAGAACTTGCTGAGGAGGGACTTCTAGATGCTTTGAGGGATACAGAGGATTCGGTTCGTCGAGACAAAGTAACGGATGCTGATGAGTCAAAGATTGAGGATCAATCTGTTGGTCCCATGACAGCTGGTCGGTCTCCGGGGGGTTGGTCTACGGATCCGATTTTGGCGACAAGTGGTTTGCCAAATCTTTACGGAGCGATATCGGTTTCAACAGTTCGAAGCCAGGAAGGAGATCAAGATTTGCAGCAAACTCAATCTGAGACGGGAGCATCATCATTTACATAGTTCAGGGGGAGCCGTGGGTCATCGACGACATACATAGTGCGTGATGTTCTGCTCGATGACGCATGTGTATGGGGGAGCTTCAAGTTCGGATACGAAGGTGGGCAGATTCAGGAGTTCGAATCTTGTGAGAACCGTATCGTCCGCTTGGTTGGGCCAGCCAAGGGTGAAGAAGCTCGTAGGAATGCTAACACTTTCCGGTAAGAAAACGAAAGTCGGGGACAAGCAGCAAAGACTTACGATGATGTTGATCATTAAAGACTTTGGTCTTGGTCGTGTCATTGATATTGATAGGATCCAAGTGGTGCAGGAGGTGCTACGCATGGCAGCTAGCGTCGACGTGACGGTCGAGGAGCTGAAGACAAAGGAAGATGCAAAGCAGCTCGGGGGATCGGAGATCAGTGGCATGGGGGAGCAGGTATTCTGTCGTTAGACGACAGACATAGAGTCCAGTTGAGGATCCATGGGGTCAATGCCCTCTCATCAGACTGGAGGAGGAGATTGTTGGAGTCCAGTCTGAATCTGGTAACAACATATTTGTGGAATCCAAATCTAATTAAATATTTGATTTGATTTGATTTGATTTGGATGTGCATAATTGGTGTTTTGCTATTTTAGATATAATAGGATTCTTATTTTAGGAAATCCTATTCTGATCTAAAATAAGATAATTGATGGGTTATTTTAGGTGTAATAGGATTCTATTTGAAGATTTTCTAATTTAAGAAATCATATTATGACCTAAAATATGATTTTCTCTTCCTATGTATATGGGGTGAGGGTGGAGGCACAAAGAACAAAGCACAATGCACAATGTAGAGATTCAGAGTGCTCGTCCACAGAAAATCTAAAAGAAAGTTCGTATTTTGCTCTTAGGACTTCGTCATCCAAGACAGAAGGAAGAAGATCTAATCGAGTAGTCATCAACTTCGGTTAGAAAGATTGCTACGGGTTGCATGGTGAGCGATCTTAATTGTAATCTTCTGTTTTTATTTTTGAGAGTGGTGAGGGGGTTGAACATATTAGGGCAAATGGTTCAACATTAGTTTTTGTCAATCTTGTAATTTCATCCGAGTTATTAAATGTTGAGATTTGTCCAGATGACGTACGTCACCGTCATATACTTGTCTTCATCTTATGCTTGTTGTCCGTTAGATGGAAGTTGGTTTTGATCAGGTAGGTTGGCAAACGCTTTCGCATGCGCCCAACAGCTCTGCGGTATAGTACGTGTGTATAGACACGTCCCTTGTGAAGCC
Organism: Iris pallida; assembly: GCA_029216955.1. NCBI lineage: Eukaryota > Viridiplantae > Streptophyta > Magnoliopsida > Asparagales > Iridaceae > Iris > Iris pallida. The sequence goes on along the minus strand of JANAVB010043418.1, from coordinate 10,984,046 downwards.
AGTCCGGATTCCAATTTTCATCGATCCGGCCCAACCAAGAGCCGCTTGAAAATCCATCCGTACCAGACCTTGGCACTACGGATCCCTTCTCATGCCTGCACCGGCTCTCTGATTATTCTGTGTCATAGCTGTGCAGACGGTCTCTAGCCTTCTCGTCATATTAGTTGGCAGCAAATGGAATCGTTGGTCTGCGACAGCTGCACCTAATCCGAATGTCAATCTCAATCTGCAGTATATCTAGGAGGAGATCTCGATCAGTCGAGCTACTGGAATTAGCCGGCTTAGCATTAACTCACTAAAAATTTCACGATGTGTCGTTTTATTCAAGCCTCATGAAAAGAAAAAGTGTCAGTATCAACTTCGTGTCCCTAACTTTGCCTGTGTCCGTGTTCGTGCAAAATACAGTTCTCAACTCTTCACTCTGGGTCTAACATTTTATACTGGACCCTCGGCCGAACCATCAGCAATTCTAGTTTAAATTCTCCGATATTAAATCTTCAAATTCTGAATTAAATCTTAACCCTACTTTAGCAAAATTTTGTTTTTAAGCTAGGTCAAGCCAATGCGTAAACTACTACAAGAACTCAATCACCAAGTAATATGTAGCCTATGCCGACTAACATCACGACGGATCTTGCAAACAATCATTTTCATTCGTCAACAACCAGTGAATTTTCTTGTCCTGTTCCCATCCAACGTTTTTTTACATCTTAAATTATCATTACCAAGTTAATTAGTTCTTGTTCGCTTGGAAGCCTCACCAAAGCAACACTCTCCTACCATTCTAGTACATATGTTCATTAACTACCAAATCTAACCAACCACTTTTAAGAAGTAATTTAAAAACCGGACCGGCCCGGCCGGCTCAATCGTTTCACGTGTGAACTAGTAATTTTTTCGGTCCGGTTCAGTATTGAACCAATATTTTTTTTAAATTGATATTTTTTTTGTAAAAATCAGTATCTACAAGGGATTATATTTGGACCACTTAAATTAATCTAATGGTTGAATCACTAATTTAACCAACTGATTGAACCAATTTAATCCGATCCAGTAACTACTGGTTGGATCAAATTTTGGTCTGATTTTTAAACATTGCTTTTAATCTTAATGTGAACTAGTTAACATCATTGTGGGTCCTAACAAAATGACCCACTTTCTACCCAGATGGAAATCCTTCTCTTTCTCTTTGTTATAGGAGCGAGTGGTCGTTGGCAAGTCTCCATTCCGTTCAGAAGAAACGTTACCAACTTTTTGTGTGTTTGTTGTCACGAAATCATTCTTAAGTTGGTTCCTCAATTGGAATCTCGACTTACCGGCTACTCCAACTCTACACCGGTCAATAATTACATCTCAAAGTAGTTGTAGCTGCAAATGCATCGACTTCGTTGTTGAATTCGTTTGACATTCCTACTGTATTTGAATTTAGCGTGATTATCACAACAACTAGCACTCAAACTGTTACACTTTATATAACAGTATAATCTTTTCACGATTAATTGATTGTGTAACACATAATTCGAAAAGCAAGATGTGGATTGCGTACATAAATACTTACATTGCATGCCAAGATTCAGTTCACCAAATAAGATTGTGTTCCACGCCAACAAATAATGAAAACACAAGTTGATTGTGTTCGGACTCGGATTTTGATTCATGCACTAAAACTAGGTTGAATGTTCACATTTTCACTCAAGAATTGTTCACGTGTCAAACTAGTGATCGAAATAAGTGTGAATGTTCACCAATCCACTTTCAAAGTTATTTTAGGTTGGACACCAAGAAGGATGAACATCCGTCCATAGTTTTGGTGGGTGAAAGAAATAGACTCGAGCCTATATTTAATTGGTCTGGCTAGCTCCATTCAGATTGTCTACCAAATCTGAAATTTATCATACTAGATCTTATGTACCCAACACCAAATATTCCTAGGTGATCCTAAGATTTTGATTCCAACGGTGTCACCTACAAATTGCACTCTCTTCTTGTACTAACCGCACTTGTATGTAACATTCCTCTCTCTTTCTCAATGGCAAGACTTGTACAAGCACACCACCTCTCCTCCTCCCTTTCTTTCTTCTTTACCACCACCACCACCACCACCCTCCTACTACTACTCGTGGCCATCGCCGCGGTCTCTTCAATCATCTTCTCTCTTTGCACCACCAATAAGCACAAGAAGAAGGGTCGCCTACTCCCTACCTCTCCCCCACCACCCATGACTGCTACTGTCGACCGGAAGTTGGCCTCCGCTCTGAGCAGCATAAGCGGCAAGGCCCTCGTGGCCGCGAAGATGGTGACTTCGAAGAAGTATTCTGATGGAAACGACGAAGACGTGGTGTGGAAGAAGTCGATACTCATGGGCGAGAAGTGCCGGCCGCTGGACTTCTCTGGTCAGATCATCTACGATGCGGAGGGGAACGAGGTGAAGGCGCTCCCCCCTCCGATCGGTCGAGGGGTCTCCGGTGCCGGAAATACTTGAGAGAGTCGTGTTGTTAGCTTGTTGTTGTGAGCTAGGGCTAGGTGGTGTGTCGATCACTAGATGATATTGAACAGTTTTTAATGTGTTGTTAATTAAGGACAAACTTTGGTTCATTCGACGAAAGACAACTTGATCCAACAGCATTCATCTTTTCTATAGAATATGTTCTTCCTGTGGTCTTATCATCTCTGACAAATGAAGCCTTTAGTGGAGTTACATTTCTAGTAATGTTTCATTGTTACATATAATTCAATGGCATATTAGCGTCATGTTGTTCGGAAGAAGAAACAAAGGGTTCCGGTGGTATCTGTAGGCTGCCCGAGTTCCCCATCAGCATCTGAACGACTCTGGTCATGGAGGGGCGATCCGCCAGACTCCACTGGATACACCACAGTGCCACGATGATGAGCTTCCTCGTGATTTCACTGACGTCGCAGTCCATTTCTACTACGTCTGACGTCCCTTCTTGTATCAAGAGGTTGTAGCTCCACTCTGGAAGATAAGCATCGTTGATCGCTCTCTGATTGTCTATCGAAGGATAGACGTTCCTCCTGCCACTAACCATTTCAAGCACTAACATTCTGACTTATGAGGGACTGTCCCGAAGTTTCTGGAGTAGACCTCCGGCGCAATGTAGCCTTTAGTCCCTCTGGCAGCAGTCATGGTTATAGCACTCTCATCTCTGGAGCAAAGCTTGGCCAGACCGAAATCCGAGATCTTTGGATTGAAATCACGATCGAGCAAAGGAGGGCAGTCGTTCACGAGGTCTGCTCGGCTCATCGTGGTTATGGCTCGGGCGAGGAAGAGGAGGAGGATTGACAGAAGCTCGTCGAGAGACATGGTGGCAGTAATATCATGACGAGGGGCAGAGCAAGTCCAGGATTTTGGAAGAGAACCATATTAGAAGGGAAGTGGTGATCAACATCATGGAGATTGGAATTCAAACATCACAAGGGCTTCCAATATTTACGGAACTGCTGCAAGTCCACGAAAAAAGACTTACCAAAAGATGGTGCATAGAGCCATTGAAACAAGACTCAATTTTATGAACTAATGACGTTCCTCTTCCATTTCATGAGCGGAGCATCTATCAAGTATTCTTCTCAAGAATGACGTGAAATACCATATTCGAATGAAAGAACTCGGTGAGGAGTGCAGAATGGACAAATCTAGAAAAGCATGAGTATACCTCAAGGTTTTTTCGGTCCGGTCCGGCCCACGGTCCAATGGCTGCGGGCCTGACCGGGTTCGGGCCGGTCCAGGACCGGTCCAGTGTAATTTGCGGTCCGGGCTAAGTCCGGCCCGGTTTGGAAGTTCCCGACCCAGTCCGGCCCATTGGACCGGACCCAGAGAGGGTCGGTCCGGGCTGAATCGGACCACGGGCCGGTCCGGGCCTAGGTTGGTTCGGGCCGGATGAACCGGACCGGCCCGGTTTTTTGAGTTTTTTTTTTAACAGTTTTTTTTTTCTTTTTATTTGATTTTTTAAACATTTTTCTTTTGTATTTTAATTTAAAAAATTTGTAACTTAATTTTAATTTAGGAATATGTTTTATTTTTGAAAAATTTTAATAAAATTTTTTAATACAAAAGTTTGTAATTTGAATAGTATAAGAGGAAAATGTTTATAAAATGTAATTTGAATAGTAATACAAAAATGTTTATAAAATGTTTATACAAAATATTTACATAAATCTTTATAATTTAGTAATACAAAAATGTTACAAATAGTTATACAAAAATGTTTATACAAATATATACAAATGTTTATAAAAATTTATAAAAAAAAAAAACATTTCTCCCTCTTCCTTTATCCGGACTTGGGACCGACAAATGCTTGTTTGGCATAGGCGGAGTTAAAAAATATTTTTTTTTAAAGTAAAAAATAGTTTTTGAAAGTATAAGTTAAAATTTGAATAGTATAAGTTAAAATTAAAAATTTGAATAGTATAAGTAAAAAATAAAAAATAGTTTTTGAAAGTATAAGTTAAAATTTAAAATTGAAATGTATAAGTTTAAATGTACATACCTAATACCTTGCACCGTAGCCTAATTGTTGTTCGCCTTCATGCAATGAAAGCGATTCCAAATCCAGCTCGTGGACGTCATGATCTTCTTCATCTTTCTGGTTTTGTGTTCTTCTATCGGCATTCATCCAATCTTGTACGCACACAATTGCTTCCAAAATATCGGACTTCAAGCGGCTCCTCCTATCGCTCAACATCCTCGAACTTGCACTAAAATAGGACTCTGATGCTACCGTCGACACCGGAACCATCAGTAGATCACGTGCTATGTTAGAAAGCACAGAAAATCTCTTGTCGTGTCTCTTCCACCATTCTAAAACGGCAAAGTGATCTGGAGTCTCATCTTCGTCTTGATAAGAGTTAAGGTAAGCAGACAACTCTTGAGTAGGTTGGGAAGATTGCTTTTGTTTCTTCCTTTGTAGTATGCGACCGACTGCTGATAGCTTAGACGCCAAGCCGGAGCTACTACTAGCCCCCCCTGAGTTGGTCGGGTCGACGTTGCTCCTTCTTCGTACAGTATAACTAACCTGTCCAAAGCAACTTTAACTTCTGCCTTCATGTCAGTAACGTCTATACCCATATATTCTCCATATCCATCTAATAAAACCTCTACGCCATCCAATTTGATTGTAGGATCAAATATGGAAGCCAAACAATATAAAAGAGGTACTACACCCCAATATTTCTTGAATTTGGCTTTCATATTTCTCACCGCATATTCAAAATTTCGATAATCTCTATATTTAGAAAATAAATAAGACATGTTACAAAGTTCACATAAAGCTAAGCAAGATGTTGGATAATAAATACCAGAAAGAGTTAATGTAGCATTGTAAAAAATTTCTAAAAATTCACAAACACTTTCAGCTGCTACCCAATCATCAGTAGTAACCTGATAGTCAAAGGTGACATCCGAAATACAATAATATGTAATAGCACTCTTAAAAGGAATTGCAGATTTCAACATCAAGTAGGTGGAGTTCCACCTATTTGGTATATCCTTCACAAATCTTCTAAAAGTCATACCAAAATGTGCGCAAGTGCATGCAAAACTTTGTTGTCTACTTGGAGACGAGTTTAGGTGGAGCAAGCATTGTCGCAGAGTGTCTAAATGTGGTTCAAAATTTTTTAAACATTCTTTAACAACTAAGTTAATTATATGACAAGCACACCTAATATGCATAAGTCTACCTTCTAAAATATGCTAAAAAATTTTATGGTGAATATCATATTCACGCACGTGTCTTGAAATCTCACTTGAAATTACAGCCCCCGTGTGTGGACATTCTATAAGTTTAAGACAGATGATGCATTTTTGCAACATCCATTGTGCATCTATATAGTGTGCAGTAATACAAATATAAGCATAACTCCATTTAGTAGTCCAAATATCAGAAGTAATAGCCAACTTACTAACATTTTAAAAATCCGCTTTCAAAGCGACTTTTTGCTCGTTAAAGAGACGAATAGCCTCCTTTCGAGCTTGTTGCCTACTCACTTTAGTAAAGGAGGGGTTTAGAGAAAGTGATACATAATCTCGTAAAGATTCGCTTTCACCCGTCGTGAAAGGAAGTTCGTCACGAATAATATGTTTAGTTAATTCGGTTTTATGCCGAGCAGCTGAGTAAGTAAAGTTACCAATTGAAGAACTGGTGGCGCCGAAGCTTATTTGGGTTTGGGACGCTTGAAGTGTGTCCTTCCCGTAGCAAGTGTCGTAGTGTCTGGATATGGTCCCGGTGCCACCGTCCTTCTTCCATGCGTACTGGTTGCAACATTTCTTGCATTGCGCCTTGTACGGTTTCGGTTCACCCTTGGCATCTAAAACAAGCGAACCATCAGGATTAGTTTCAAAAATTAAAGTAAAATATTTCCAATACTTAGACCTTTTTTTTCTTTTCAGGACGTTGGATTGTACTAGCGACTTCCGGAGGAGATTGTTGGCACCCCTCCGGAATCGGATTAGTCGCTACTTGCTCAGGTGGAATTTCAGTACCGTCAAAAAAAGTACTAAAATATTGGTATGTCTGTCCAGCAAGATCAGGTGGGTTTGAACCTTCATCAGCCATATATAAAATAAAATAAAGTAAACTACGCTAGAAGAAAGTAAGAGATTGAGAGGAAGATCGGGAAGCCGTAGAGCCGGAATGGAGTTGGGAGGGAGATCGGGAAGCTGCAGAGCACCGGGGAGGAAAAGCAGTAGAACACCAGAGCACCGGGAAGGAAAAGCAGTAGAACACCAGAGCACCGTAGAGAAATGTAGAGAATTTGTGAGGAATGAGTTGTGTTTGAAAAATGGAATTTTTGGCCTATTTATAGGACTTTTTCGGGGTTATTTTGGTCATTTTAGGCCAAAAATGACCAAAATACCCCTCCCAACGTTTTAATAACGGCTATATGGGAGGGGTATTTTGGTAAAAGAAACCCCCCCTCCAACGGCCAGAAATCAGAAAAAAAAAATTCAAAAACTGTGGCCAACGGTCGGCTGGACCGGTCCAACCGGGCCTAATTCGGGCCGGGCCTAATTTTTGAAAAAAAAAAAATGGCAGCGGTCCGGGCCGGGCCGGGCTCGGGCTGGGGTGGGGGGGGGGAGAGGCCCGACCTGACCCGTTCGTGATTGGGGGCCGGGCCGGTTCGGGCTATTTGCGGTCCGGGCCGGGCTAAATGGGGGGCGGGCCGGTCCGGGCCTGGGTCGGGCTCGGGCTAAACCGGCCCACCCATCACCTTGATATACAACCACAAATTACAACACATATATTTACCTAAAAATCTAAATTGGATGTTGGGTCCAACTCTGAAAAGTCTTAACTAAAGAAATAAAAAATTATACTTTTCCTCTATCAAACTCTTTCCACATTGATTCGAACACGAACCACAAAAACTACTCAATTATGAGAATGAATTACAATGAAGAAGAAACAAAATTACTGGAGAACAAGAGCACGGAGACAGATCAGCTTTGTCAACGTCGATGATATGGATCTCTTGGAAGAATCTTCTCCGAATTAACTACGAAACACTCCCGAATCACCCCTCTTCGTTCTATTGAAAGTTGCACTATATTGTATTACTCTCTTTCGTACTCTCTTTCCTCTAATTGGATTGAGAAGACCTAATATAAGTCTGTATGGATCCGGACAATCGAAATTGATCAAACAAATCTGGTCCTATTCACTTTTTTTCCAAGACCAAGTCAACCTAACAAGACGTTGACCTCTTCCAGCTTCTGCCTCGGTCCTTTTCCCTTTTTTTTTTCTCCACCACTTCCAATCCTCCCCTGTTCACTGTCCCTACTATCACAATTGTTATTCCAGATGTCAGCCACTTCATAACACAAGGGCTTAACATGAAAAAAAATTAATTACACTATTTTGCTAATTCGAAAAAAAAAAACTCTATCTCGAATTTTTTTTCGTATTGCAATTGAGATGAATAAGGATCGATGTGATAATTTCTCCAGTTAGACTACAGACTTTTATTAAATTTGAATGCCCAATGATGACATGAGGCCAATACGGCCAAAAGAATTACCTAGTCTATTTGTTGGTTTGGTAATATTTCTATATATGGCCTTTATTCATTCTAACACGATGGTGAAGTTCAAGTTGTAGAGAAGAAAATGATGAGGCCAACATCCTCTGCCAAATATAGCCGCTTCCTGTCATGTCTCTTCCTACTCTTCCACAGCAGCCAAGGCCAACATGAAGATGGTTGTCCATCTACTTCCTGTGGAGACATTTCCATAAGTTACCCTTTCCGTCGGGGAGGAGGAGACTCATCTGCTTGCACTGACCCCCTTCCCCTATTCGAGTTGGCCTGCGAAGCTAACAACCGTGTATTATATGATGATCATCATCTTCCCCGCGGGAACAAGTACTATGTCAAGGATATCTCCTACCTTGACATGACGGTACGCCTGGTCGATGCAGACTTAGCAAGTGGGGACTGCCGCCTTCCCCGTACAAATTCCTCGGTCGATATGCGTACGCTGTTCAACAGCACCACACTTTCAGTGGTCGGATCCACAAGATTGGTTACGTTCGTGAGCTGCTCAAGGGAGATCAATGGGCGGGAGGCATACATCCGTCTTCCTTGCCTGAGCACGAACGACACGAATATTGTATACGCTATATTTGACTATAGAGCTGACAGCTTAATCTCCCTCGAGCCTTCCTGCCACTTCACAGCCCTCACTCTCGCGGAATATACTCCTTATACTTATCACCTCCAACAGTCTGATGTTTTCCAGCTCCTGCAGAATGGTTTTCTCCTCTCATTTGACCTAGACACCTATCGGCGGTGGCAGGACGAGCTTCGTCTAGCCATCAGCCCTATAAGCTTTTGTTTTAAACAAACAAAGTGAGCAAGTTTATGTACACATCATATATGCGTATTGATTTCAAGTTGAAATTAAATATGTATTCAGCACTATTTTTTTTTTCTTCTTCTGTTATTTCTGCAGATCACCGCGATTGACGATGTTAGAAAGGGCGTTCTCTCTCTTCAACGACGAGGTTAACTTCTTCAATTGTCTTCGAGCTGAAAACCGCCTCCATGACGCTATAACCCGCCCTTCTTATAATCCCTACCTCAACTTTTCTCGCTCTTCTTTTCATTTCTACCTCGTCTATTCTGTTGCAGTAATCTTGGTAGTTCTATTAGACATAGTACTGATTCTTGTAAGTGACTATAACCCACTCTATAACCCTTTTATTACCAAAGTATGCTAATTTCAAAAGATTGATTTACTTTATGTCCTCTCTCCTCCTCGCAGTGTATAGTAAGGTTTATAGTTGCACCGGTGACTGTTCTCGTGTTCCTCGCCTACAACTCTTGGAGGTCGTACGTGCCCATCGACCTGGTCGAGAAGTTCCTACAAAACCAAGGGAAGCTCTCGCCTGCGAGATATTCGTACCCGCAAGTCGTCAGGATGACGGCCAACTTCGGAGACAAATTGGGACAGGGAGGATTCGGTTCGGTCTTCAAAGGGAAACTCCCCGGAGGCCACTTGGTTGCGGTGAAGATGTTGTTAGGCAACTCCAGCAGCTGCAACGGGGAGGATTTCATCAACGAAGTCTCTACCGTCAGCAGGATACACCACCTGAACATCGTGCGCCTCGTCGGCTTCTGCTCAGAGGGGACAAAGAGGGCTCTTGTCTACGAATACATGCCTAATGGATCGCTCGACAAGTACATATTCTCCTCCTCAATTAATGGAAGGTATTTCACCATGGAGAAGCTCAATGAGATAGCTCTGGCTGTGGCTAAGGGAATCGACTACTTACATCGAGGGTGCGATATGAGAATCCTACATTTCGATATCAAGCCCCAAAACATCCTACTCGACCACAACTTCGTCCCGAAGCTTTCGGATTTCGGTCTAGCGAAGCTGTATCCAAAGGACTGTAGCCTGGTGTCCATGAGTGCTGCGAGAGGGACAATAGGATACATAGCTCCAGAACAGGTTTCAAGGAGCTTCGGAGTGATATCTTACAAGTCCGACGTCTACAGCTTCGGGATGCTACTTATGGAAATGGCAGGGGGGAGGAGAAATGTGAACCGGAACGTAGACAATTCGAGCCAGGTTTACTACCCTTCGTGGATCTATGACCGGCTCCAGCAAATGGAATTGGGACTCGAGATATGTCACGTCGAGATCGACAGCATGGAAAGGAAGCTGTGCAAGGTGGGGTTGTGGTGCATTCAGATGAGACCGTCGGATCGTCCGTCGATGAGCAGAGTTATAGAGATGCTAGAAGAAGCTGATGCAGATGCGTTGCCGATGCCACCAAAGCCTTTCCTGTCAAACTCTCTGCCCATCTCTATTCAACAATATTCCGGCGCCACCGGCTCTTCTTTTACAGAACTATCAATCATATCAGAGGATATTGATCAGTGATCTTTCCTTCTTATGTGCATATCCAACCAGCTACAAGTACTCAACTAGCAAATTGCTATATACTTGATACTACTTGCAAGTTTGATAATGAATTAAGATTTCAACAATCTACATCTGTAGGCTAAGCTTAATTTCCTTGCATTGAACTGGCATCGATTAATTAACAGACCTACTTATGACAAATTTTGTGTTAGCTGATATTTAATATGGAAGAGGTTACTGATCAAGACTTCTCAGCACGCCAGTTTGGAAAAGACTAAAAAGTGATCTATATTATGGAAGAAGTCTTCAGTGTAGACTTTAGGTATTAATGCTACCAAAAAAACACTGCAATCAAAGCTTTATGATATAAGAGCTGCATGTTCTACATTGTTTGCGTCTGGCTGTCCCCAAATTTTATATCCCAATATCGTGTCCTCTCTCACATACACTTGTGAGTCCCACTAATTTTGAATATTATTTTATTATAAAATCAGTGGATAAGAGAGAACATAATTGGAACAGAAAATCTAGAGACAGCAGATCCCATCGCCTTCTAACATTGGCCTTTTTTTTTAGAATGGTGTGCAATAAAAAGTGCTATCCACTGAAAGTATTCCCTGAGGGGTTGAGAATAGATAAATCTACAAACGCGCACAATCACAAACCAGAACAGTAAACACAAATTTTTATTCGAAAATCTAAATCGAAAGAAAACCATGATCCAACCCATAAAAGCCTCAACTAAAGAAATTAAGCAATAAATATTTAGTTTACTTTATTATTAAATAAATAATTTTATGCTAAAATTTTTAGGACGTTTTAAGTTCACTTTGGAGTTAAAATCCTGGATACACTCTCGGTGACGACCAAGGCCAGAACTACCCTTGGGCTGGGGTGGCCCACCCAAAAAAAAATCTTTTTTTATATGAGTCAATTCACACCCGCGCACATTCCAACCCAGTCCACTCCAGTTCGAATTTCTAGTTCCGTCATTGATCACGACAAAGTTACTCATCTGCTTATGGAGGACTTGGAAAGCTTGCATATTCCTCCGAAGCATTTTCTCTCTCCAAATCAGCAGGATAATGACTCATCATCTTCAACTACAAATGAAGTATAATTGTATCCGACAAATAAATAAATAAATGTGTCCAGCAATTTGTGTTCTTCAACTATACTGTAACTACAATATTATTCATTTCCTTGTTGCAAAATTTTCTTGGAATGCATTCTTATATAATACAGCACCAGGGTTCTTGGTAGTGTCTAGACTCTAGTCTCCTCACAAATGAACACATAACTTCCAACTAACAAAAAATTATTCAGTGGTCCGGACGGTAGCGGTGAGCCTTGACTTTTTGCCAATAGTACAATATACCATAAATAGTTATATTGAAAGAGTGAATTGTTGGAGTTTTTCCTTTCCTTGAACTCTAGAGAGCTTGCTCTCAACAAGCCATGTAAGTTTAGTCCCACAATGGCTAGAAAAACTCATGGGTATCTCAATATAACCCCTCTTGAGGAGTAGAGAGATGCACATGGGGTGGTTGTCACGTCCCGATTCGTAGAGTCATTTATTCACATATTGTATCTCTTGGAATCGATCGTCCTCGCTTGGGCGTGATGCCGTACAAGTCTGATATTGCACCTGTATAAGGCAAATAGGGTACATAATTGATTATCTTTAAATAGGAACACATCGCAGCGGCAGAAGCAAATAAATTGAAGTTAATGAGGACAATCTCTCTCATTGAATAGAAATACATCACTTCTTTATAGCAGCGGAGATAAATGGATAACTTGAAGTCACACAGAGATATATAGAACTTTATTCTCTTTATTGATAACTGAAGAAGAGTACAAGACTTGTATTGAAGTACAATGCTTACAACAAATCTCGTATTTACATTGAAAGCCAACTGAACAATGCTATAAAGCTTACATTTGATACTTGGATACATTGGATTACAACTCGATATACCGACTTGGCTTACAACTCACTGGTATCATTGATTACGATGTTCCATACATTATGCCCTTTATAAACAGAAGACATCATCTTGTACAAGGAGAGCTTATGTACGCCCAACAAATCTTCGATGCCGCGGGACCAATCAAGCCAATCTTCGTGTGTAGAACATCCCAAGCACGAGTACCTGCCCACAAAATGTGGGTCAGAACATCATCTATGTACTGGCGAGCTGAATCCAACCCACTCACCTAAACCAACACTAACTGATCAATTTTAGCAAGCATTTAATAGAATGATCTTTCTACTTGGGGCCTAGCATCAGTTTACAGTTCATGGACAATAATCATAATGAAACATATAAACTTATTATCTCATTTCTTATGTAAAGGCAACAATGAAACATACTTGGTGTTATCAAGTCCTGACAGTGTACATTTAGAGGCATCTTTTAAGCGTCGTTGAGTTAACATTATCCAAATATGTTATAGGTATTCTTTTAGCAAGGCAACACTCCAGCATATTTCATTTCACATGTTGAGCATGTCATAGAGTTCTCTTTTAAAGGCAACATCATAACATTATCTTGTTTAGCATGATTAAGCAGACAATTCAACCAACATATTTTGCATGTATCACATTTAAGTGATTTCTTACCGATATCCGACTCTGCATACCTGCATAAAAATACAAGATAATATGATATACTTACTCTGTCTGCACAAAACATTCATTAGCATGCATCCTGACTACATGACCACTGGTGCTGCACACCATTTAAGGACTTTGCCATATAGGACTTCATAGGGTATAGGATGTGCCCTTCACCAGGTTGCGAGCCCGAATCAATGTTCCAATATCGCGTGCCACCAAAGCACGCCGATTCCCTCCTAGGCCGACTCGATCCCACCGCCGCGGGTACCGTTCGAGGAAATAATACCTTGTATACAAGTTTGCCCATGGTCATGCGAATGCGTGTCTGACTCGATCGTGTTCGAATTCGCATGATAAAATAATAAGATAAGTAAAGACAACAGTTCATTATCTCATCTTTCCAATATTACCACCTGTTCACTTGATGATCTCAATGATCCCAAGCCTCATCATTTCTCATTGCATCAATCATTACAACATTTCTCATATCATTCCTTTCAAAGAGGAACGAACAATATTTCATTCATCTCGATAAGACTTGCAACATTTCATTCATTTCATAGGGACAATATTCTTTCTTTCATTGCATATAAGGAAACCGGCAACAACAACAGTTATGCAGAAGATACATGATTGAAGTATTTCATTCAATTCTTTGTGTTAGTAGCATAACCAGTTCATTACTCATGTATCATTCATGTAGCATCTCATTACTCAAGTATTTCATTGCTTAAGCAATATTAACCGAAGGGACATTATCAATTCATTTCAAGCTTCAAGTCGCATTTGTAGTTCAAGTATAATTCATTCAGCAGTTCAATATTCTTGTCTTATTCATTTGAATAATTCTCAGCATAAGCATCTCATAGGACATTTAGGGACAATTCATAGCATCACGTTATTCTATTTATTAAGCATGCAAGAATAAGGAGAAAGGAGGACAGTTCCACTTGTCTTATATAACGGTCTTTCTGCTCCGATTACACACATTTCCACTAGGCGTAGCTCCACCAACGAGCCACGTTCCAAAACCTGTTCCGTCTATCCGGCTAAGAGAGACTACATCCGTCTCAATTCTCCTGATTTCCAACCCAAGTTACGGTCCAACATTTTGATCCCATCCAACAAGCCAACCAAATGCCTCGTGCGGAGCGGGACATTTCATAATATACCACTCAGAAAAAGTTTCATCCTCGAAACTTAAGGAAACAACTCATCTACTAGATTCACTTAGTCACATCAAGTTACTCATTCAGCTTCAATTCAATATTCATTTCAGCACACTCGGTTACATCAAAATAGCTATCCAACTGTACCATTTTAATCCATCAATGATTCAATCCATCTTTCTCTTTTCCAAATACTTGCAACTTCTCATTGATTCTCCAATTTTTTTCTTGTATTTCAATCTCGGTCACAACATATCACTTCGTTTGGATCCATACACATATTTTAGGCTTCCCAAAACATATGTATTTCAACCAAAGTCCACGCTAGTGCGATAATTCTTCCCATAATGTTCTCTCAGTCGCAACCTATCACTTCGGCTGGATCCATACACATATTTTAGGCATCCCCAAAACATATGTACTTCAGCCAACTTCCATGTCAGTGTGATTCGATAAGCCACAATATAACTCTCTTTTCCAAATCCGACTTAGCATTCTTTCAATTGACTTATTACTTCATTCACTTTGCCACAATCACTATCTTCCAGGCCACAACACTTAACATCAGGGACAACTCGGGCAAGCCCTCTATCCAAGCATAATATTTTTAACATTCGGTCAAGGGTCTAACTTAGAGCCAATCATATCGAGAGTTCACAATATGCATTCATATTCCTTCCTAAATCCAACAGTATTTCCTACCGAGGCAATTCATCTTTTCTAAAAGATACAATCCGATGTCACCCACTATCGATTACCCGAGCCAAGGGTACAATTTTATGCAATAGTCAAGGTTAACACAGCTACTCGACTATAGATACCGATCTAACATTCCCGTCCTGAGCAGTCAATTACATCTCATAGAATAATTCACTAGATACATACAACTCAAGTCTCATACCACGATTCTAGTTCCCGCTATAGGCCGACACATAATCCTCAAGGGTCAAACATCTCTAAGTTTTATATTGAAACATATACATACAACATATCATTCTTAGGTCATACTCATCACCATCTTTCGTTCAGTACCAAAGGTTATCCTACGGTCGCCAATGGTCACCCTATTATTCGGTCAAGTCTCCATGGTTAGCTATACCTACAACTAACCTAATCATTCAGGTGACTCCCCTAGAGTGGACGGTTACTAGGGATCATACAAATTTCTTATTCTCAGGGCCAACAAGCAACCGACAGTTCTAAGGTATTCTACCTAAACCTATGGGTATCAACTCAGTCTTAATAACTAATCGCCATTGTCAGCTATGCCAACAATTTGTAAGTCATCAACTGGTCGCTAGGGTTAAGTCTATCTATTTAGGGTCTTCCTCAAGAAAATAATTCCTACAGAGGCTCATTCTAGACTTATCCAATGATCGATTAAGATCGATCTATCAACATTACGGTCAATTTCCAACCCGACATACGATTCACATCGTTCTAATAATCCATCAAGTAAATTTCCAATGATTCAATTTCTATTTTAAATCCTTTGTACTCACACGAACCCATAAACCAAGGCCAACTATTCAAGGGTCATCGATTCCGATAGTCTTAAGATAACTATAAAATTATACTATTCGATCTGTATGACATAGTCACACCACTAAGTCATAAGGCAATAAACTATACCCCCAACCAACAGTCACATGTACCAACATTATCCAACACATTTGTAATTTCTCAATCCCATTCGCTTCTCCGTCATCAAACTATCGTACGGGCATTCTTAAAATCTCATACCGCAAGGGTCGAGTAATTCATTCCATTTAATCCGACAATTTATGTATCAAATTTACCATCCTCTATGCAACACAAATATTCAGGGTTGCTACTTGTTACTTTTCTAGTACAATTTAATTTCTCAGCATTCATGCACATATGCAATGACTATCCTTTGGTGATCAAGATGTATTGACATCTATTACACCTTAGGGTCAAGGCACAGATTTCTAATATTTCTTTGGGTCATCGATAACATTTCAAAAACTTTCAACTTAGCAACCAACATTGTATTAGCCACATATGATTTGCATCCAACCAATCGAAGTCAACATTCAGATGTTCTAAGCTACAACATTCTCTAGCCATATCCATTTATCCATAGCATACTAACTGTCTTACTAGTCTGGGTCATCACTCGACTAAACAATTTCTAACCAAGCCACCCGTTACAATTTCTAGAAATCTCGCTACCCAGCATAATATCATCGTCAAGGGACACTCGAGTCATCTAGCAACAATACATGACTTTCAGCTAAGTTTCGGCACTACTCAGTACCCACAGATAGTCTCATTACTATCCTATGGAAAGGGTCAACATACATCTAGCTCTGATGTGGTAGAGGCAATATACCACTCAGAAATGAAGTCATTCCCAAACAATATCAACTCAAATCTATTTCGGACATTCATGATCTATAATGATCATAACGCTTAGCCAATATTCTTAGGGTCTCAAAAGCACTAGCCAGCACACATGAGTCAACTCACCAGTTCCCTTGAACTCATCCATCAATTACCTCTTTTCGAACATCACGTGCAATTCTCAACTTGTTACAGCATACCTAGCCACTTTTCTTTATTCCCACATTCCAAACAGTATTCACACTATAGAATTCTATGGCATCGAGTCATTATTGGGTTATTTGTGTCCAAACCAACAACAATCATTCATTCAGGGGCATCACAATGTATATAGACTTATTGTATGGAACATCTAGTGAGCAGCCAAGAGGGTCAACGAACATTCATACACAAACAACATAGGATGATTACAGAACAACAGCATAATCGCGGAAGCAACATTTATAATCACTCTCTCTCTCTCCTCATCACCACACAAGCAACCCCTCCCCCATGCTGTACGAGAGCAGCACAACCCCCCCAATTCTTTCTTCTTCATACTCCTTCTCCTTCTTCATTTTTTTTTTCTCTTCTTCTTCTTCTTCTTGGTTCTTCAAGAGAGCTACATCACCACCCTCACCATCACCATTCACTACCACCACCACCACTCTTCATCAACACCACCCTTCCTCCTTCCTCCGGCGTGGCCGACGCCGTCGACCCCCTGGCCGTCGGCCACCACTACCAGCGATCCCGAGCTCTCCTCCTCCCTTCCTCCTTCTTCTTCATCAATCACACACCACCTCCACCATTCATCATCATCATCATCAACCTCCACCGCACCACCACGACGACCGACCACCACCTCTCCTCGACCCGCCGCCCTGGCCGTAGCTGGCCGCCGCCGCGCACCCCTACAGCTGCAGCGCAGCGCAGCGCAGCAGTGCAACAACTGCACGCTGGCAGCCACGCGCGCACCGGCCGGCCGCGCGCCGCTCCGGCCGTCGCCGGCGCCGGCGAGCCCCCCCACGTCCGCGCGCGGGCCGGGCGCACCCTCGGGCAGGCCCCGTGGCTCGCTGCCTTCTTCCCCGGCGCGAGAAACGCCCGATTCGTGCGTTTTGCACGGGATCCCGCCGTGACGCGCGATTTCGAAATTCAGAAAGTTCGTTTCGGGATAGCAACTTCGCACCAATTTTCTGGACAATCCGACCGTTGGATCGACGATTCTTTGCTCCATCTCAATCACGGTATATACCCCTTCATCCCTGTCAAATTTGAACCATTAATTTCGTCGTTTGATACATCAAAACCGGCCACCAAGTTGATGGTTTAATTTGAACTATTTTTGGACAGTTTTGCGATGCCAACTTCGCGGGTTCATATCTTCGTCGTCGCAGCTCCGTTTTGCGCGCCACCAGTTCCGGTGCACAGCTGGTATAACCCTCTTCCTGCCCCCTTTAGATTTCATTTCAGTTTGAGCTTGTTAGGTCGGTCGAATTCGACGTCAAAGTTGGCCGTTCGAATTCTTAGTGTTGCACTTGTAAAATTCCATTTTGAACCCGGGACTCCGGATTCAATTTCTGACACCACCAGTAGACTCGTGGCGTCGTTCTGGCATGTTTTCATATAAAGTTTGCTTGATTTGGAGAACGTGGGCCCTGGCACGCATTTCGATGCAAAGCGGGTCCCACTTTCTGAGTCAACGGGACTTTTTGACGCCGGCTCATCGGAATCCAATTCCGGATATACCGTTGAGTTCGTATCGTCATTCTGGACTCGTTGACATATAATTTTCTGAGTTTTGAAGACGTTTGCTCAGGCACGCATTTCCGTGCAAACCGGATTCCAAATGTCCGTGTCAACGGACCAATTTGAGATCGGGTCAACGGAATCCAATTCTGGATATACCGTTGGGATCGTATCTTCATTCTGGATTCGTGGACATATAATTTGTTAGGTTTTGAGCACTTTTATTTCGGCACGTTTTTCGGTGCAAGTGTGTCCAACGGCGGACATCATTTTGGCCCAAAATTACCGTTTTGCCCCTGTGTCCAAATTAGACTTTTGGACAGGCAATCCTAGCTGATTTGACCATTCTGGACACGTTGGTGATGTTAGTTTCATCATCCGACAATATCTGTAGATTTTTTTCCTTTTTGTGTCATCCTATTATTATAATATTTTCTCCTTTTGGTTGTTTTAGAGACCCGTCGATTTTAGTGATTTCTAAATTACTGAAATTCATAAGTTGACCTTGTAGATATTTATAGAGACTAGCTTGACCATGGTTGACTACTTTGACCAGACGTCGAAGTAGAGTCAACAGTTGACCTAGGTTTTATCAGATTTGACCAACGTTGACTTTTTGACCAAAGTCAACTGTAGGTCAACCATTGACCTATTTAACCTAGATTAGACTTAGAGTTGACCGGAGTTGACCAGTTGACCAAAGTCAACTGTACGTCAACATTGACCCAGTTTGTCTTAGTTTGACTTAGTTTGACATAGATGTTAGTATGTCATTTGACCCTGATCAGCTCTTGTATTATTTCATCTTTAGGTCTGTGGCTTTACTCTGAACCCTGATTCATATTGACAGCAGGACCCCAGGCGAGTACATTCTCTGATAACTTATTCACAATTTATGATAACTGTTATGATTCATGTACTTAGTGTTGATATGCTTATTCCCGACACATGGTTCTCACGGATTGGTATTCTTGGATCCCGACGAGAGATGTCTCTTCTTCTTAGGTTGGGATGTATTGTGCAAGCACCCTTGTAGCTCTTGCTCGATATATGGTCACTGATTCTAGAGAAGGTTCGCGACCTTCTCATTAGAATCCCGTGCAGTGACGTGTCCTGTTTGGATCCATTCTACCAGTTGGGGTAGGGGAAGTAGTAGCGTATGCCTGTGATCATATCCCCTTGCTATCTTGAACAGTGTGAGTCATATACCGCACTTATGACTTGCCAGGCCGATTCTTGACAGTTTCCCAAGCCGATCACAAGTTGAAACTGCTACTCACACACATTGGATATATAGCTTACCTTGATTTGTGTACATACCATGATTCAGTTCTACTTTCTTGTTCTAGCTCTAGCTCTACAGCTTACCATGCCATGATACATATATGTACACTCCATGATTTCATTGTATATGCTCTATTTACAGTCTTATAGCTTTTATTCTATCTTGAGATCTGTTATGAGATATATGTACTCGTTCCATCCTGACCGGATATGTTGACAAATTTTAGGAGTAGTTGTGCCCTCATTATTGGACTTCATGATGTTGCTAGCTGAGGTGGATCTCACTATTCTTCTATGTGAGTTGCCTGGTAGTTATCCTTAGTTAGTCTTGTTATTCCTTCTTTATTTCCTGTCTTATGATCATAGTAGATTCTAGTTGTTCTAGTGTTATTGTTATTAATTCTTGTCTTATCTTCCTTAGTTTTCGTGATGTGACATGAGTACATTTTTAGCTATGGATTCTTGGATGTTGTAGTTAGTATAGTATACTTGACAGCGTTCTACCGCCGATACCACGGCGTAGGCTGGGCGTGGCCCACGTATTCGTACCCGTATATCCGGGTGCGGGTCGTGACAACATTGAGTGATCGCGAAAGCAACTTCGGTTAATCGTCGATGCAACTTTGATTTGAAACGAGTCAAAGAAGAGTCCAAGGATGTAAAACCTGGCTCTGATACCAATTTGTCACGTCCCGATTCATAAAATCATTTATTCACATATTTTATATCTTAGAATCGATCGTCCTCGCTTGGGCGTGATGCCGTAAAAGTCTGGTATTGCACTTGTACAAGGCAAAGAGGGTACATAATTGATTATCTTCAAATAGGAACACATCGCAGCGACAGAAGCAGATAAATTGAAGTTAATGAGGACAATCTCTCTCATTGAACAGAAATACATTATTTCTTTATAGCAGCAGAGATAAATGGATAACTTGAAGTCACACAGAGATATATAGAACTTTATTCTCTTTATTGATAACTGAAGAAGAGTAC
Source organism: Iris pallida (assembly GCA_029216955.1). Taxonomy (NCBI): domain Eukaryota; kingdom Viridiplantae; phylum Streptophyta; class Magnoliopsida; order Asparagales; family Iridaceae; genus Iris; species Iris pallida. Next base: position 10,963,495 of record JANAVB010043418.1, on the reverse strand, counting down.
AAGACTTGTATTGAAGTACAATGCTTACAACAAATCTCGTATTTACATTGAAAGCCAACTGAACAATGCTATAAAGCTTACATTTGATACTTGGATACATTGGGTTATAACTCGATATATCGACTTGGCTTACAACTTACTGGTATCATTGATTATAATATTCCATATATTATGCCCTTTATAAACAGAAGACATCATCTTGTACAAGGAGAGCTTTTGTATGTCCAACAAATCTTCGATTTTGCGGGACCAATCAATCCAATCTTCGTGTGTAGAACATCCCAAGCACGAGTACCTGTCCACAAAATGTGGGTCAGCACATCATCTATGTACTGGCGAGCTGAATCCAACCTACTCGCCTAAACCAACACTAACTGGTCAATTTTTGCAAGCATTTAATAGAATGATCTTTCTACTTGGGGTCTAGCATCAATTTACAGTTCATGGGCAATAATCATAATAAAACATGTAAACTGATTATCTTATTTCTTATGTAAAGGCAACAATGAAACATACTTGGTGTTATCAAGTCCTGACAGTGTACATTTAGAGGCATCTTTTAAGCGTCGTTGAGTTAATATTAGCCAAACATGTTATAGGTATTCTTTTAGCAAGGCAACACTCCAGAATATTTCATTTCACATGTTGAACATGTCATAGAGTTCTCTTTTAAAGGCAACATCATAACATTGACTTGTTTAGCATGATTAAGCAGACAATTCAACCAACATATTTTGCATGTATCACATTTAAGTGATTTCTTACCGATATCCGACTCCGCATACCTGTATAAGAATACAAGATAATATGATATACTTACTCTGTCTGCAAAAAATATTTATTAGCATGCATCCTGACTACATGACCACTAGTGCTGCGCACCATTTAAGGACTTTGCCATATAGGACTTCATAGGGTACGGGATGTGCCCTTCACCAGGTTGTGATCTCGAATGAAGGCCCCAATACCGTGTGCCACCAAAGCACGCCGATTCCCTCCTAGGCCGACTCGATCCCACCGCCGTGGGTACTGTTCGAGGAAATAATACCTTGTATACAAGTTTGTCCATGGTCATGCGAATGCGTGTCTGACTCGATCGTGTTCGAAGTCGCATGATAAAATAATAAGATAAGTAAAGGCAACAGTTCATTATCTCATCTTTCCAATATTACTACATGTTCACTTGGTGATCTCAATGATCCCAAGCCTCATCATTTCTCATTGCATCAATCATTGCAACATTTTTTATATCATTCCTTTCAAAGAGGAACGAACAATATTTCATTCATCTCGATAAGACCTGCAGCATTTCATTCATTTCTAGGGACAATATTCTTTCTTTCATTGGTTATAAGAAAACAGGCAACATCAACAGTTATGCAGAAGATACATGATTGAGGTGTTTTATTCAGTTCTTTGTGTTAATAGCATAACCAGTTCATTACTCATGTATCATTCACGTAGCATCTCATTACTCAAGTATTTTATTGCTTGAGCAGTATTAACCGAAGGGACATTATTAATTCATTTCAAGCTTCAAGTCACATTAGTAGTTCAAGTGTAATTCATTCAGCAGTTCAATATTCTTATCTTATTCATTTCAATAATTCTTTGCATAAGTATCTCGATTATTCAGCAACTAAAACATGGGATATTTAGGGACAATTCATAGCATCACGTTATTCCATTTATTAAGCATGCAGGAATAACGAAGAAAGAGAACATTTTTACTTGCCTTGCATAACGGCCTTCCTGCTCCAATTACACACATTCTCACTAGGCGTAGCTCTACCAACAAGCCACGTTCCAAAACCCATTCCGTCTATCCGGCTAAGAGAGACTACATCCGTCTTAATTCTCCTGATTTCCAACCTAAGTTACGGTCCAACATTCTGATCCCATCCAACAAGCCAACCAAATGTCTCGTACGGAGCGGAGCATTACAGTGGTGACCCTTAGGAGGAGACCATATGGGTGATTTTACGTGGAGGTAAGGATAAGACATCTATTAAAAGTATTCATGCTTTTTGGCCAAGCTCAATTTAATTCCATTGGGGCTTAGCAACTCGAACTCGGGCTCATGGGCTCATGAGGCATAATATGGCATTTTGTTGGCGCACATAGCACGTCAGCATCGTTGCTAGGCGCATAGTGCGCTTAAGTTGTGCGAGCCTCTTACGCAGCGTTCGTGTCTCACGTGCAAGTTTGGGAGTCCAGATGGTGCGACAGTTGGCGCGGCCTGATGGTGCACCAGTTGGCGAGCGGTTGGCGCGCGTGTTGCGCAAGTGCGTATATGAGCGATCGGTGCAGGTGCACACGTATTGCACAAGTGCAGGAAAGAATTTGTGCGCCAGTTTGCGAGTCCAGATGGCACGCCAATTGGCACGGCCTGATGGCATGCCAGTTGGCGAGTAGTTGGCACGCGTGTTACGCAAGTGCGCACAGGTGCGATCGGCACAGAAGTGCGCTTATTGCACAAGTGCACGCGGGCGCGATTGGCACAAGGATGCACTGTGCACAGGTGTGTACTGTGCGTGTCTTGTGTTGGTGCACACTGTGCGCATCTTGCGTATTTGCGCACGCGCATGAGCGCTGGGCGTGCACACACATGTGTGCAGACGCGCAATATGGTGCTCGCGCACGTTGGCACTCAGTAGCGCTGTTTCGTGCAGGACGTGGTTGAACCGTTTCCTAACATGCAATAACGGATCCGATAATTTCGGATATGACATTCAAACGTCACGCAAGTTTCGGATCTGGGCAGTTACAGAGAGGCCTTATATATAGAGTCTCTTTTCTCTCTCAAAGGTAGAAGACTTGACAAAATTTTCTACAGGAAGAGAAGAGTGAGCTCCTGCATCGGCGCCACTTGAGAGTTCACTTCTTTTCTTCCGAGGAGTCCATCCTTGAGCAGATTAGCAGAGCGTTCCAGTATTCTTTTGAACTTGCTGGTTCCTGAAAGCTGACCGTGTGGATGGATCTAGCTTTGAGCGCCGGCGTTCTAAACACCAGCAGGCTTTCTCCGATTACGATTTTTTTTAGATTTTTCGTTTGTCGCTATTACGAAAATCTTCTTAAATTTTTCTTTAACAGAATCCTCCTAGGATGCCTGTTCTTGCACCTTCCTTGAAGTGCTGCAATCATCTCACAAGAGTTTTCCTGTGATATCACGCCCAGGGACTAACAATCTCAAAGTTAGATCAAAAGAGGAAAAACTCTCGTGCCTCTCTCATCGATACCAGCTTTAATAAGTTGAAGAAATTCAACGAAGAACACTTTCAGATCTGGAAGAGGAAGATCACCCTTAATCTCCAACTCGTGGACATCGACCATGTGTTGATTGAGGATGAACCGACGATTCCAGAAGGTGGTACTGCAGATGCTATTGCTGCTGCACACGTCTAGCAGAACAAATGGAAGAGAGAAAACAATATATGCAAACTGTTGATTCTCAATTCTATGAAAGATTCTCTGCAGAGTCATATTCCAAGAAGGTAAAGGCCAAAAAAATCTGGGAGTCATTGGGAAAGCTTTATGAAGACGACGAAAACAGATCCAAAATCTTTATCGTCGAGAAGTACCACAAGTGGCTCTTCGAAGATGAAAAGTCGATGCTGCCTTAGGTGTAGGAATTCTTGAAGTTGCGCAAGAAGCTGGATGACGAGAAAATGTCCCTCGTCAACAAGTTTGTCATGGAGGGATTGTCTCGAAACTTCCTGCTGAATGGAGCAATTTTTACGCAAGAATGCATCAGAAGAAGTTGGACATTATCTTGGAAGATCTCTTACAAAAGATCCACATTGAGGACGAGATGAGATCTTAACAGAAGATGGACTCTCTGTCCAAACAACTGGCTAAGGCCAACTTGGTGCAGACAAGAGAGTTCAAGAGGAAGTAGGTAGCTTCTCATCACAAAAAGAAGGACTCCACTAATCTGAAAGTGAAGGGTCCTTCGTTCAAGCAACAAAAGTCCAAGTCCCACGTGACTTGCATCAACTGTGGCAAGAAGGGCCACTACAAAAGTGAATGCAAATCCAAGCCCAAACAATCAGAGCAAGGTGAGCCTAGTAAGGTTTCCATGGTTTCTAACATTATTGCTATGATCGCTTAGGTCACAGCTGTGGGGGCTGACTCTGATTGGTGGATAGACACCAGTACGATGTGTCATGTCTGATCTGGAAAGGAATGGTTCATCACGTACCAGCCAACTTCTGAGAAAGTTATCTTGGCGAATCAGGCCCAAGCTGAAGTTCTAGGGATCGGGACTGTGGAGCTGAAACTCATTTTCGGAAACACTGTGACTTTTTAAGGTGTAAAGCATGTTCCGGTGATTGCTAAGAACCTGATCTCTGGGAGCCTGCCTAGCAATGCAGGCTTGAGGATGGACATCAATGCTGGCCAAATGGTAACGTCCAAAAAGGGAACATACTTCAGAAAGGCTTTTTAAATCGAAGGAATGTTTAAAATTCAGCTTATAAACCAGTCAAATAAAATAAATGTAGTCGCTCTATATGATTATTCTCTTGAGTTAGGGCATAATAGGCTAGGACATGTTCATTGTAAAAGAATACACAAAATGTCTAGTCTATGACTTATCTACAAATGTAGGGTAATGTAGAGAAGTGTGAAGTATGTGCTCAGACGAAGATCACTAGAAAACCCTTTCATCGGGTTAATTGAAGCACAGATCTTTTGGAGTTGGTGCACTTTGATATCTGTGACTTTAAACAATTCTCTACAAAGGTCGGGATGAAGTATTTTATAACCTTCATCGATGACTTCTTTAAGTATGCATTTTTCTACTTGCTAAAATCTAAAGACAAAGCGTTCGAAAAGTTCAAAAAGTTCAGGGCCGAGGCTGAACGGCAAACTAGACAACAACTCAAGAGGATAAGAAGTGATCGAGACGGAGAATATCGGTCTCATAAATTCGTATCGTTCCGCAAAGAATATGGAATCATCAACGAGACTACTGCTCCGTATTCTCCTCAATCTAATAGAGTAGCAGAGAGAAAGAACCAAACATTAACAGAAATGATAAACTCAATGCTGCTAACTACGGGTCTTCCGAAATGCTACTGGAGAGAAGCTACATTGACGGCCACTTTTATTATGAATAGAGTGCCATATGCAACTTCGGATATAACTTCTTATGAACTCTGGTTCAAAGTCAGACCTAACTTGAATGTCATTCGAGTGTGGGGGTGTCTGGCTTATAAAAGCTCCCAGATCTGAAGATTCAGAAGCTGTAAAACCCCTAATTTTCTACTATATTTTTTTTATAAAATTGATATCGATTTTTTTTATTTACTTTGTATTGTACGTCGCGTAGTTGCATTATACGTCGTATGCGAAATTTCGTTTTTTTGTAATTGCTTGACGAGTACGAATATGTACGAGCTTACATATTTTTAGAAAAACATTTTTCTATAGTTTTAAAATAATATATCTAATAATTATTTTTAGCTATCATACCAAAATTTTCAAGTTTATGATTTTATTTATGAAAGCCTTTTCGTTTATAACAGTTACTAATAATAAATAATATTCTTCATATATATTTTTAATTATTTATTAGTGTATTTTAAATAATAATATTATCTTTGAAATTATTATTATTTGTATTTTTGGAAAACATATTTTGAAATTATTGTGGCAATTTAAATCTTGAATTAATTTTATGGATATATTTAAATAGCTAAAATAATATCTATGTTTGAAAATTTATTTATCCTATTTGATTTTAAACTAAAAAAATTTAATTAAATTTAAATTGGATTTGTATTTGGATTTAGATTTGATTGATTTTAAATTAAGTCGCGAATTATCTATTTTTGGGTTTAAACTACTCCTAATCCTTATCCAACTGGAATTCCCACATCCTATAAATAGACAGGTACTCCTCCATAAATTCTACAGATTTCTCTACCACCAATATGTGTGCCTCGTGTCGATGTTCCATCCATCCTCGTGTCAGTCGTGTCGGCCTCGGGTCCGACCTTCGGTGTCTTTTCAATAAATTATTTTTGTACAAATACATCATCCATGTCGTGTCCGACACGTCGGACACAATTTCACCCCGAGATTTTGTGTCTGACACTAGACTCAATCCATAGATTCCTAACCTAACCCTCACATCCAATCCCTAACCTAATTCTACTCTAAATTCTGCCTTATGTTCCCTGTCCCAGTCGAACACCCCGCGGCCATCATCCCCTCATAATCCCCACCACGACGACCACTATTCACCCTCCTGGATCTCCGGGCATCACCGGGACTGTCGCAGACAACCATCCCGACCGAACCCCGGTAGAACGTACATCCTCCATCATCACCACCACCGCGGCCACTACCGCGGCAGCCCCGCCAACACCACATTACCACCACAACGGCCATGGCCACTGGCCGGAAAGCCGTCCCACCGTCACCCCCGTCATCTCCCCGGCTCACCACCACCTCGTCGTTCTGACCACCGCCTCCATCACAAGGCCATCACCACCGTAAGCCCCGACCACCCAAAATTTCGGCCAAACCCCAAAATAAAAGAAATAATAAACGACCGCCACCACTCACCTTAAATCACGGCCAGCGCCGTCGACCTCCAACCACGCCACCGTATCTTTTGTGCGATCTTCGGATCTGGCGCCTCCAGATCCGCTCAGCGTTGTCGGGCGGCTGGGATTGGCGAGCCATCGCCGATGAGCCCTAACTTTCGTCGCGGCCAACCCCACCCGTGCGTCGACCTGTGCCGACCTGACCCACGACGAACCCCCGCCTGCGACCGCCGTCCGCCGCACCCGCACTCGGCTGCAGCCGGAGCCTTCGCCCCTCCGTCATCCGTGGCGAGCCCCGCCGCTCGCAGTCATCGCCGTGGCCGAAGCCCCCGAACCCCGAACCTCCTTGCCTCCGCTCGCCTCCGCGCCGAGTCGGGTCGCCCAGATCCGGCGACCCCCGCCGTTCCCGGCGTCCCCCTAGCAGTCTCCTGCTCCTCCCTCTCTTTCTCCCCCTCTCTCTCTCTCTCTTCGGCTTCCCTCTCGATCTCTTCATCACTCTGCTCCTTCTTCTGATTTTTTTTTTCTCTCTCCTCACTATGGTCCTCTTTAAGAGGAGTGAGCCGCCGTTTTATTTTATTTTATTTTTTTTGCTTTTGTGTTTTCATTAATTCATTATTATTATTATTATTATTATTATAGATTATTATTACTAATTTTGTTTTGTTAATATTACTAACAATAGTTTTTCCATTTTTATTATATTTATTATTACATAAGAACATTTATGTAATATTTTTCCAAAACCATATTTGTAATTACAAGTATTGGACTTGAACATCATTAAGGCTTTTATGTATTATTAGGTTTATAAATTATTCTAAGTAGTTATGGATATTTTGTAAATATTTTTATATTATTTAAAATATGGCTTTTAAATATATTTATAATGTTTCTAGATAATTTCCAAGGATGGTTTCGACCTATAAATTATAACCTAAAATTGTATTTTTTTACAAACTTAGAGTTTTCAGTTAAAATGATATCTTTTATATTTTAATATTTATCTGAAAACTATTTTTGCTAATAAGAATATATTTTCGAGTATTATAAATAGTTTTCTAAAAACGTATATATTTTTATTATCAAATCCCTTCGATTATCTTCCTCTTCTGCGATTAGTCATATTCATAATCCCTTGCCAATTCAAGCCTACCTTATGTCGACCCTAACTAATTCAACCGTCCTGGACCCAATGGAACTGTCTGTGCCACAATTCGAGGTCACCTTGCATAATTGTTATACAGAGGTCGCAGTTCGTGCCACCATGATTATCGTAGCACACCGGACGTACTACCAGGGAAGACACCTTGCCATTTGCTATTTATTTATTTTAGCTCATATTTCATGCATTATTTATTATTTTTCTAATGCAAAATAAACTATGATACATGGCATAACCTGTTAGATCTTACTGTTCATTTATATTTCCTGCTATGTATTATTTTTCTTACACATTAAACCTAGATTTAAGGGACCACCTTGTGTGTTACATTCATTGGCCTTGACACGTTATAACACGAAGTTGTGTGTCACATGTAGAACACGGACATGCGTGACTGGCTGGCCACCGGTGCGTATAAGCCGTGCGATAGGAATAACCGCTAATAGAGGTTGCATGCTTAGTTTGACTTAGCGGTTAATAGATGTTACTGTTGTGGATACAACATAGTAGGCATTGGGCGGGGAGGATAATTCCTTAGTGTATGGGCTTCGATGCACTTTCCCTTTTGTAACCCGTGAGCTCCGCCGGAGACGCGGGTCAGATTAACCATGATTACTGACGGCCACTGACGTTCTGCGGAACGTTATGCTCTTACTGATTGGGCCTCTAGTGCCCCAAGGGGGGACTATGCCGATCCTATTTAGCCAGGGCCCATGCGTAGGAAGGATTGTTCTTAACTACATTTTACTTAGAACGGTTAGACACCTTTATCCGTTAGGTACGAGTACTTTTGGTTTGGGTACTTATATCTGACCGTGGCTTGGAACAATAACTTGTTGCGGATTAGTTCGTCACATATTGTCCTTGTTTGTTGTAGGTGTGACTTACTACTTCGATGAGAAGGTATTGAACCTTGTTGGGGTCCGGATACCATATTGGATTCATACCATAGAAAGATACGTCACCGTGAATTAGTTTACCATCTCTTATCCTTGTCTGGTTGGAGGGATGGTAAGCTAGTTCAATAGGTGTGTATTGGACCATGTTATAATTCAATTGACTTATTTATTTGAGCAATATTTATTCAGTTTATATGGCATAATATTATGTGTCTTGTTACGTCCCTCTGAGGACCTGGTTATCTCGCTAGGTGTGTGCTCTTGTCTTTCGCAGGTGCCGTGATCATCGCTATTCTTCGGGGATGATTGCACTTGGATCGTCTTCGCTTTGCTCGCCAAAATCATTTCTTCTCCCATGTATTTTTCATTTTAACTTGTTGGTAGTGGATTTGTCTCCGCCCAACATATTGTATCAAGACAATTCATTATCATTATATGATATCTATTATTCATTTATTTTGTGTGGATGAGATTGGTTATGGTTCTACTGCATTTTACAGCTTATGTATTCATAAGAGGTTTCCATATATTGGAGTGTACTTCGTATGTATACAGCTGGCATGTCTACGTTCCTAGTCCTACGTATTTTAGGACTGGGGCGTTACATATTTTTGTGGTGGCCCATGCAGGTCAAGATAAATTGATTGGTTGCTTTACCGTACCAAGCAAGCCTGCGAATAGGATTAGAAGTTTATGATCTCATCCACATACTTGACCTCTTTCCTCGATTCCATATTCGAACTACCGTTCGACTCATCGATTGCATCTTGCTTGATTCCTCCTATCATTATTTTTATCTTCCCTTCGTGCTTGCTAGAGATTGACCCTACTAGTTAGATGTCCCAAACACCCTTAAATTAATTCTTAAGTTTGGTAGAATACCCCATGACCTGACACACCCTTGACCATTATGGGAATATAAATAGTATTATCTAGACCATAGGGACTAGAGGAATTTAACCCATTTGGTCAACCAAGCCTTGGTCAATAAAACCGTAGAATGATAGTATAGGAAGAAACAAGACTTAGATTCTTATGACTCTTAGACTATTCATATTTGTTCTTTATTTCAATCTTAATCTCGTGCCTATATTTTTACTATCTAGACTAATGATGCTAATGTAGCCTAGTTTTGCAAGCTCAATTCTTTATCAAGCTTGTTCATGACATATGTTATTGGAGGCCTCCACTAACAGATTGTCTACTCAGAACCGGTGCATGATGGTCTGATCAACCTAGTGCACTTTGGTTCGCTTTTGTCTATTATTCTACGTGGATGGGGACATAGCTAAACTTGTCCTCTAGAGTCCTATCCGCGACTGCCTTGGCAACTCTTTTTCAATTATTCGGTCGCCTTTGAACCACGTATTCGTATTCGATAACGCCTCCTTCGAACTCTATATTGCTTTCGCCTTCACCTATTTTAGAAGGACGAAGGCGTTGTACTAGAACTCCCTCTAGCCTTCCTATCGAATGTGACCATTATCAATCGATGTTGCTATATCTTCATCCTAAACTACTCATCCTTTTCTTGGCCCTATATTTACTATCATGACCTTTTAATCGCTTAATTTAGGCGTGCACCTAATCACTCTCTTGATCGTGCCCCCAACCTACTCTCAAAGAACCATGTCTTTAAGTTCTCAAAATTATTTCTCTTGATACCGTACTATTCCTTATCGCATGTTAACTTGATTAAACGTTAACCAAAATTATTTTCCTTCTAGCGTTAATTCGCCATATCCATGATTTATTTCGTCATTATTTATCACGATTTTCTAAATACATGTTTGCATTGAACGTCGTTTCTTTGCCTCGTCCAGTGGCTTGATCGTATTTATTACCGATATACCCTTGTCACCCACCCCTATTATTCTTAATTTCAAGGACGAAATTCTTTTAAGTTGGGTAGGATGTAAAACCCCTAATTTTCTACTATATATTTTTTAAAATAAAATTGATACCGATTTTTTTTATTTACTTTGTATTGTACGTTGCGTAGTTGCATTATACGTCGTGCGCGAAATTTCATTTTTTTGTAATTGCTCGACGAGTACGAATATGTGCGAGCTTCCATATTTTTAGAAAAATATTTTTCTATAGTTTCAAAATAATATATCTAATAATTATTTTTAGCTATCATACCGAAAATTTCAAGTTTATGATTTTATTTATGAAAGCCTTTTCGTTTATAACAGTTACTAATAATAAATAATATTCTTCATATATATTTTTAATTATTTATTAGTGTATTTTAAATAATAATATTATTTTCAAAATTATTATTATTTGTATTTTTGAAAAACATATTTTTAAATTATTGTGGCAATTTAAATCTTGAATTAATTTTATGGATATATTTAAATAGCTAAAATAATATCTATGTTTAAAAATTTATTTATCCTATTTGATTTTAAACTAAAAGAATTTAATTTAATTTAAATTGGATTTGTATTTGGATTTGGATTTGATTAATTTTAAATTAAGTCACGAATTATCTATTTTTGGGTTTGAACTACTCCAAATCCTTATCCAACTGGGAATTCCCACATCCTATAAATAGACAGGTACTCCTCCATAAATTCCACAGATTTCTCTACCACAAATATGTGTGCCTCGTGTCGGTGTTCCATCCATCCTCGTGTCAGCCGTGTCGGCCTCGGGTCCTACCCCGGGTGTCTTTCCAATAAATTATTTTTGTATATATACATCATCCATGTCGTGTCCGACACGCCGGACACAATTTCACTCCGAGATTTCGTGTCCGACACTAGACTCAATCCATAGATTCCTAACCTAACCCTCACATCTAATCCCTAACCTAATCCTACTCTAAATTCTGCCTCATGTTTCCTGTCCTAGTCGAACTGCCCGCGGCCATCATCCCCTCATATTCCCCACCACGACGACCACCATTCACCCTCCTGGATCTCCGGGCATCACCGGGACTGTCGCAGACAACCATCCCGACCGAACCCCGGTAGAACGCACACCCTCCATCATCTCCACCACCGCGGCCACTGCCGCGACAGCCCGGCCTACACCACATTACCACCACAATGGCCATGGCCACTGGCCGAAAAGCCGCCCCACCGTCACCCCCGTCTTCTCCCCGGCTCACCACCTCGCCGTTCTGACCACCACCTCCATCACAAGGCCATCACCACCGTAAGTCCCGACCACCCAAAATTTTGGCCAAAACCCAAAATAAAAGAAATAATAAACGACCGCCACCACTCACCTTAAATCGCGGCCAGCACCGCCGACCTCCGACCACGCCACCGCGTCTTCTGTGCGATCTTCGGATCTGGCGCCTCCAGATCCGCTCAGCGCTGGCGAGCCATCGTCGACGAGCCCTAACTTCCGCCGCGGCCAACCCCACCCGTGCGCCGACCTGCGCCGACCTGACCCGCGATGAACCCCCGCCTGCGACTGCCGTCCGCCGTACCCGCGCTCGGCTGCAGCCGGAGCCTTCGCCCCTCCGTCATCCGCGGCGAGCCCCGCCGCTCGCAGTCATCGCCGTGGCCGAAGCCCCTGAACCCCGAACCTCCTTGCCTCCGCTCGCCTCCGTGCCGAGTCGGGTCGCCCAGATCCGGCGACCCCAGCCGTTCCCGGCGCCCCCTACCAGTCGCCTGCTCCTCCCTCTCTTCCCCCCTCTCTCTCTCTTCGGCTTCCCTCTCGATCTCTTCCTCACTCTGCTCATTCTTTTGATTTTTTTTCTTTTTTTTCTTTTTCCCTTTCTCTCTCCTCACTATGTTCCTCTTTAAGAGGAGTGAGCCGCCGTTTTTTTTTTTAAATTTTTTTTGCTTTTGTGTTTTCATTAATTCAATATTATTATTATTATTATTGTTATTGTTGTTGTTGTTATTATTATTATTATTATTATTATAGATTATTATTACTAATTTTGTTTTGTTAATATTACTAACAATAGTTTTTCCATTTTTATTATATTTATTATTATATAAGAACATTTATGTAATATTTTTCCAAAACCATATTTGTAATTACAAGTATTGGACTTGAACATCATTAAGGCTTTTAGGTATTATTAGGTTTATAAATTATTCTAAGTAGTTATGGATATTTTGTAAATATTTTTATATTATTTAAAATATGGCTTTTAAATATATTTATAATGTTTCTAGATAATTTCCAAGGATGGTTTCGACCTATAAATTATAACCTAAAATTGTATTTTTTTTTTTACAAACTTAGAGTTTTTAGTTAAAATGATATCTTTTATATTTTAATATTTATCTAAAAAACTATTTTTGCTAATAAGAATATGTTTTCGAGTATTATAAATAGTTTTCTAAAAACGTACATATTTTTATTATCAAATTCCTTCGATTATCTTCCTCTTCTGCGATTAGTCATATTCACAATCCCTTGCCAATTCAAGCCTACCTTATGTCGACCCTAACTAATTCAACCGTCCTGGACCCAATGGAACTGTCTGTGCCACCATCCGAGGTCACCTTGCATAATTGTTATACCGAGGTCGCAGTTCGTGCCACCATGATTATCGCAGCACACTGGGCGTCCTACCAGGCAAGACATCTTGCTATTTGCTGTTTATTTATTTTAGCTCATATTTTATGCATTATTTATTATTTTCTTTATACAAAATAAACTGTGATACATGGCATAACCTGTTAGAACTTACTGTTCATTTATATTTTCTGCTATGTATTATTTTTCTTACACATTAAACCTAGATTTAAGGGACCACCTTGTATGTTGCATTCATTGGCCTTGACACATTGTAACACGAAGTTGTGTGTCACATGTAGAACACGGACATGCGTGACTGGCTGGCCACCGATGCGTATAAGCTGTATGATAGAAATAACCGCTAATAGAGGTTGCATGCTTAGTTTGACTTAGCGGTTAATAGAGGTTACTGTTGTCGATACAACATAGTAGGCATTGGGCGGGGAGGATAATTTCTTAGCGTATGGGCTTCGATGCACTTTTCCTTTTGTAACCCGTGAGCTCCGTCGGAGACGCGGGTCAGATTACCCATGATTACTGACGGCCACTGACGTTCTGCGAAACGTTATGCTCTTACTGATTGGGCCTCTAGTGCCCCAAGGGGGGACTATGCCGTTCCTATTTAGCCATGGCCCATGCGTAGGAAGGATTGTTCTTAACTATATTTCACTTAGAACGGTTAGGCACCTTTATCCGTTAGGTACGAGTACTTTTGGTTTGGGTACTTTAATCTGACCGTGGCTTGGAACAATAACTTGTCGCAGATTAGTTCGTCACATCTTATCCTTGTTTGGTTGTAGGTATGACTTACTACTTCGATGAGAAGGTATTGAACCTTGTTGGGGTCCGGATACCATATTGGATTCATACCATGGAAAGATACGTCACCGTGAATTAGTTTACCATCTCCTGTCCTTGTTTGGTTGGAGGGATGGTAAGCTAGTTCAATATGTGTGTATTGGACTATGTTATAATTCAATTGACTTATTTATTTGAGTAATATTTATTCAGTTTATATAGCATGATATTATGTGTCTTGTTACGTCCCTCTGAGGACCTGGTTATCTCGCCAGGTGTGTGCTTTTGTCTTTCGTAGGTGCCGTGATCATCGCTATTCTTCGAGGATGATTTCACTTGGATCGTCTTCGCTTCGCTCGCCAAAATCATTTCTTTTCCCATGTATTTTTTATTTTAACTTGTTGGTAGTAGATTTGTCTCCGTCCAACATATTGTATCAAGACAATTCATTATCATTATATGATATCTATTATTCATTTATTTTGTGTGGATGAGATTAGTATTGGTTCTACTGCATTTTACCGCTTATGTATTCATACGAGGTTTCCATATATTGGAGTGTACTTCGTATGTATACAGCTGGCATGTCTACGTTTCTAGTCCTACGTATTTTGGGACTGGGGCGTTACAGAAGCTGGGGATAAGGACTACGAAGATAATCTTCTTGGGCTATACTGAGAAGAGTGATGCTCGGAAATTTTTTGATATTGAGTCAAATCATATCATTAAATCTCGCGATGCTGAATATTTTGAAGAAAGTTTGTAAGACACAAAAAATATTGTTCTCACAGACATTTCATAGAATGATGAAGGTACAAAGGAGACTGAGATCTCAAATGAGCCAGTAGTCTAAGATGGAGTTGTCGGTAAGGAGACAATAATTGAACCAGAACTCCCTGAGCCGTCAACGAAGCGAGCAAGAAGGCCGAAGAACTTCAGAGATGACTTCGTCACCTATTATGTGGAAGCAGATCCGCTTACATATGATGAGACGATGAAGACCAGAGATGATGTCTTCTGGAAGGAGGCGATAGACAATGAAATTGACTCAATTACCTCCAATAACACTTGGGTGTTTGTTGATTTACCCGAAGGAGCAAAATCCATCGGATGCAAGTGGATCTTCCAGAAGAAGATGAAAGCTGATGGAACTATTGAAAAGTTCAAGGCCAGGCTAGTGGCCAAGGTATTTTCTCAGAAGCAGGGGTTTGACTACTTTGACACGTATGCTCCATTAGCCCGAATGACAACCATCAGATTGTTAATTGCTCTTGCATACAAGCTGGTGATACATCAGATGGATGTGAAAACGACATTCCTGAATGGCGAGTTGACTGAAAAGATTTATATGCAACAACCAGAAGGATTTGTCGTCAAAGGTCTTGAAGACAAAGTCTGCAAGTTGGTGAAATCTCTTTACGGTTTAAAGCAAGCTTCCAAAATGTGGCATAAGAAGTTTGATAAAGTCATAAGGTCAAATGACTACAGGGTCAGCGAAACAGACAAGTGTGTCTATACGAAGTTTGTTGATGGAAGAGGAGTCATCGTTTGTCTATACGTGGACGACATGCTAATCCTAGGTACGGATATAAGCTGTGTCACGGAGACAAAGAAGTTCCTCTCGACAAAGTTCAGTATGAAGGACTTGGGTGATGTTGATGTTATCTTGGGACTCAATATCATCCGGACAGACACTGGGAACTACATGTTTGTCTTTTAGGTTTTTTTAATGTCTTGAAATGCAGCTACATGTACCTGTTCATCTTTGAATTCACAAAAATATTCTTTTAGCATAATTTAAAAATAAATGACAGGTACAAAAATATGTAGATCATGTAAAGTATACAATGTCTGAGCCATACTGCTTCAGTACAAAATGTGACTGAAGATAACATTTCAGAGTATATAACACTCTTAGCTATGGTAGATTTATTACACAAACCTCAAGAGATGACAACTCCTCATAGGGTAAAAAAATTATCCATAAATGGAATGGATGTCATATGAGTTAGTTACCCAGTTTGAATCGGAAAGAACTTCTATGACATAAGAGTATCTAATATGATACAATTTATTATCTAGAATACCCTTAAAAATATTCTTTCTAGTAGAATAGAATAACTGATTTTACTAGTTTAGAAATCAGACTTAGTGACATCAGACTCATTCAACATGTGTGATTTCACTAATTATTAATATAAGTCCTAAAACAATGAGCCAAAACTCATATGACTTTGTCACCTCATAAAGTAAGATTAGCTTTCAGTTTTGGCTCTAAAAATTTATCGTTACTAGCCACGTTTGCAAAAATGACAGTCTAGAATAATAATTTAAGTGAGTTTGCTAATTAACCTTATGAAATCTTTAGCTTATCAAGTTTTGATCAACTTGGGTTAGCTGTAGAGCTGGTTTCCAGCTAGCAGATGTTCACAGGGGGACGATTAAATACCGTGTCGCTTAGAGCTATTTATGTCCGGTTGACAGAAGGACCCTTTCAACTTGTACCGAAAATAATCTTAACTTTTTAAAACTTTAGATTTATAGGAATTTGCAGTATCACTAAACTATTTTCTTTTGACTAAATTGTTTGAATGAATCAAAAGAATTATAATGTCATAGATTATATGCAAAACAAAATTTGTCTAACATAATCTGAATATTGTTACTGAACAATATTATGATTTCTTTGTTTGACTTTGAAATTCTTATATTGTGACAATATGATCAGCTAAGGTTCAAACATGCAAATCGACCTAGAAAAAAATATCATATCGCTTTAATACAATAATATATATATATATATATATATATATATATATAATACTATAATTATTTCCATATGATCAGGACTTATTAATAACAAAATAAAAGATATGTTATTTTTAGACATTATTTAGAGATAAAACATTCACTATATCGAAAAATTTAGAAAATATGATTTACAAATATCAAGTTTATAATAATGGACCCAAAAATAAATTGTATTGCTTACCTTCACCCTTAGCATGTTTGAGTCTTTTCTAATGAGTCACAATCTCTAGTGCTTCTGGCTTAGAGAGAGAACATTACAAAGATCATGTTAAGAGTACAAAAATAATTTTGTATTATTCTTACCGTTAACAAATTGCTATTTCATAGTCAGTTAAAAAATATTTATAATAATTTTTGACTTCAAGAAAATAGAGGTTAGTTTGCATATTAATAAAACGATGCAAAAAATTATCATTTATTTTCCTACAAGTCACAATTTTTACCATAGTATTGGAAACTGAAAATAATTCAATCATACAAGATTTTCAAGACAACATATATATATATATATATTATATATATATATATATATATATATATATATATATATATATATATATAATCTCGAACGATATATTGTACTAAACAATATTGAGTTGTTAGACAATACACACACTTGGTATATACTAACCAGAATAAGCTAAACAATGTATGTATTTAATGGCCAAAATTTTCCAATATCATCCGATATAAAAGATATTAACTTATACAAAGTTTATGTGCAATTTTGGATGGAATCATCCCAAATCCAGTAAGATTATACTGACTCATGTCATAATCAACCGATTTGATGAATACATACAATGTATTTTATTTTAAGTTATAGATCCACAAAGTTTATAGATACACACTCAAAAAATTTGTAGAAAATGACAATGATGTAAATATGAGATAGACGTAGTTATCACCATTTCGAGTTTGAAATTCAATCTGAGTGCAAACAAATATAAAACACAAGACATTGCTTAAGCCCAAATAAAATAAATATTTTAAAATTTGAATTTGAATAGTTATAACTCACTATTATTTCTATAAATGCAATAATACTATAAATAAATGAGATTCACTATTAATGTGTTTAAATAGTAACTCATAATATACTTGTCATACATTAAAGATCATGACAATCAAATCCACCGCTCATTTAAACCAAACGTTACAATGACATTATTGCTATAAATGCAATAATACTATAAATAAATGAGATTCACTATTAATGTGTTTAGATAGTAACTCATAATATACTTGCCATATATTAAAGATCGTGGCAATCAAATCCGTCGTTCTTTTAAACCAAACGTTACAATGACATTATTGCTATAAATGCATAATACTAGAAATAAATGAGATTCACTATTAATGTGTTTAAATAGTAAAAATCAACAAGTTTTTATGTTTGTACAAAGATTTTACAAATTTTAATAGCAAAAAATTTTATGACACTATTATTTAAATCTTTAACATTGTTGTAACTCATGGTAATCCTTCATGCCGTTCCCAACATGAATTTGGACATACTTACTCTTTAAGAAATGAAGTGTGTGATTTTTAAGAGTAGTAGAAGTTTTCGTAATATATACTCAAAATTTTTTTTTGAAAAATATATACGAGTAAATTTTTTTTATCAAATATATTTTGTTACAACAATATATTTTGTTACAGAAATTTTGTTACGAAAATATACTTTGGTAAAACACAATATTTTGTTCAAATTTTTTTTTATCAAAATATACTTTGGCATGTTTATCAAATAGTCTGCTGTATATATTTTGGTAAAAGGCATTTTTCTGTAATATTTTAAATTGACAATTTCAAATCTTTTTTGTTTAAATAGTACTTATCCCAACAAAATATTTGTTAGTTTTTTTCTGAAAAAAAGTTTTTTTTGAAATTTTTTTTTTCATGTTGACGAAAAAAATTTAAATGCTAACATTTTTTTGGTAATGATGGATTTGGAGAGCCCCGGCGAGCACCTCAGTGCCATCTGCGCCCTGCCGAGTACCTCAGTAGCATTTTTTTTCTTTATTTTACTCAGTGAATTATTGTAACAGATGGAGAGTAAAATTGTATTTTTTTCTCGCTATTTTTTTGGCGTCACTTCATTAGACGTCGGAAAAATAGTTGACATTTTTTTGGGTGCCGCTTGCTTAGGCACCAATTCTTTTGTGTGTTATTGCCTGTTTATGTTGTACGTTTTTTTAACGTAATAACGAAAAATCTTGAAAAATTGTCTTGGCTACATAAACAAATTCTGGCACCGCCAAATTTGGGCCTTCCGAAATAATTTTTTTGGCTAATAATTTTTCAAAGGCAACGCTCATTTTGAGCACGCACTAAATTGTCACCTATTTTGCACAGTTCGCAACTAGTGTGAATTTCTTGAAAAATCTTATTTATTCTTACATTTGAATTTTTTTTTACGAAGTCTCTCCGAATAGGCTCACCTATTTGGGTATGATGTCAGAAAGAACTTGGGGCTTGGTTCTTAAGAGGTCCTCAGTGACCCTCCTCCCTCATTTTTTTGCCTGGTCATATTCACGTAGTGCTACTGAACGGGATTAACCGAATATTTTTTTGCTCAAATTGTATTTATAATTATGTATTTTTATAAGAAACCAATTGAACTCTCTATATCGGCCCGTCGATCGATATAAGAATTTTTTTTAAAAAAACAAAAATTGTTTTTTCAAAATCGTTGGTTTTATTTACGATTGTTTGTTGTTGCTTATACAAACCAAATCCATATAAACCTATCATTTTATATGTTGACTGATCAAGATTTTTTCTCCTGTTGTAGAAAAATATCGATCAAGATTGATTTTTCCATCCTTGAAGCCTCTGGCAAGAACTACTTGGGCTGGACGCAAGACATCCAGAACCATCTAGATGCGCAGGGCCTCTTGGACGTCATCTATAACGAGAAAGAGCGTAAAGTGGAAGTCACTCGCTCAATGAACGCCAAAGCGATGATTCTATTCCGCAGGCATTTATCTGACGCCATGAAGGCAGAGTTCATTGAAATCTCCTCGCCGAAGACGCTATGGGACTCTCTGAAAGAGCGCTTCGACCACCAGAAGACCATATGGCTGCCTGAAACGTGCCATGACTGGTTAAACCTGCGTTTCTAAGACTTCAAGAGTGTAACTGATTACAACAATAAAGTCTGCAGGATTCGATCACTTCTCCAATACTGCGGTGAGATATTAACCGACAGTGATTTATTAGAGAAAACATACACTACATTTCCTTCTACTGACAACTTGCTTCAGAAGCAATACCGTCAGTCTAAGTTTACCAAGTTTTCCGAGCTCATCACCCAACTTTTACTAGACGAGAAGAACAGTCTCATTTTAATGAGAAACAACAATTCTCGTCATGCTGGAACAAAGGCAATTCCAATGCCTGATGCAAATGCTCTCCGTGGACCAAATCCACGGTGGAAACGAGACAAGGGCCAGTCGTCCCAGCCAAGGAACAGAGGCGAGTTTAAGTCTCGTCACCCAAAGCGAGGTTCTAACAAGAACCAAGGACCTTTGACTCCTAGACAGTCTCATGGTAAGAACCAACGGGCCAGTCGTCCCAAAGCGAGAGTGGAAGGCCAAGCGCCTACTCTCTGCTACAAATGTGGTGCTTATGGTCATATGCAATAGACTTGTAGGGCAACCCTCCAAGAAGTTGATAACTATCACAAGGGACGCTGGGTCGAAGCAAATCTGGTCAACGAGTGCGAAAATCTAAATCTTGAGACCCCCGATTTTATAGCAGAAATGGAAGAATGAATCTCCATTTTCTCTAAATATTTGATTTAAGTCATGAAACTTTTGGTGGTTTGTATTTTCTGTTTTCTCGATAAATTAAAGTTCTATTTCGGGCACTTTCCTTAAACGTGTGACAAACTTTAATTTTCTTTACTTATAGGCATGGACCACGGGGCAGTAGATTGTCTGGTTGATAGTGGAACGACTCACACTATCTTGAGAGATAAATCATACTTTATCTCCTATACGCCTAAAGTAACCTCAATGACAACCATTTCGGGAACCTCAACCCTTGTTCAAGGTTTTAGCAAAGCCCGTTTTTCGTTGTCCAATGGTACTTCCCGTTGAAGTATCAGAGGCCTTATATTCTCCAAGGTCCAATCGTATCTTACTGAGTTTTAAGGATATTCGAGAAAACGGATTTCATGTTGAAACTACTCGAGAAAATGGCTTCGAGTATCTTTTCATTACCTCCACTCAGTACGGCCAAAAGCGTATCATGGAGAAGTTGAAAAGTTTTTCAAGTGGTTTGTATCTCACTACGATACAACACATCGAGAGTAATCTCATCATTCACCGAGCGTCAGTTGATGAGAGGACTTTTATGCTATGGCATGACCGGCTGGGTCATCCGGGTTAAAATACGATGCTTCGCACTATGAATGCATCACATGGGCATCCTCTTGGAGGAAAGAATTTCGTTATAAATCCGAAAGCCTATGCCAAGCTTGCTCGATTGGGAAGACGAATCTCAAGCCACTCCATGTGAAACCTACGAGATTAGTTTCTCAATTCCTTGAGTGAATTCATGGAGATATTTGTGGACCAATCCAATCAACATGCGGACCATTTAAATACTTTATGGTTTTGGTTGATGTATCGACTAGATGGTCACACGTAGTATTGTTGTCCACCCAAAACGCAGTGTTTCCTAAACTTCTAGCCCAAATCATTAAGTTAAGGGCTCACCATCCGGATTATTCGATAAAGACTATTAGACTTGATAATGCCGCGGAGTTTACATCGAAGACTTTCGATGACTATTGCATGACTTTGGAAATAAATCTTGAACACCCTGTTGCGTATGTTCATACCCAAAATGGCCTAGCGGAAGCTTTTATAAAGTGACTGCAAATGATAGCGCGGACCTTGGTTATGTGCACCAAACTCCCACTATCGGCATGGTGATATGCAATTTTGCACGCTGCAAATTTGGTCCGTCTGAGGCCCATGGCCACCCAACCACTTTCTGCGTACCAGCTGGTTACTGGATGTGAGCCTGACATCTCACATTTATGCGTGTTTGGGTGCCTAGTCAATGTTCTATTTGAGCCGATAAGGCGTTCAAAATTTGGACCTCAGAAGCGACGGGGAATATATGTCGGTTATAACTCCCCGTCCATCATTCGCTATTTAGAGCCCTTGACAGACGATCTCTTTACCGCGAGACACGCGAATTATGACTTTGATGAGGCAATCTTCCCGTCGTTAGGGAAGAAATGTACGCTAACGTTGATGAGGAACGACATGAATTAGCGTGGCATGTGCCCGCTATTGCTCATCATGATCCCCCCTCTGCACATAGTGATAAGGAAGTGCAGAGGTTTCTAGGTCTGCAAGATATTGTAAATCAAATGCCAGACGCATTTAGCGACCTAGCAAAAGTCACGAGATCAATTATACCTGCTGCAAATGTGCCTGCAAGGATAGACGTCCCTGAGAGACGCCATGTTCCTGTAAAACATGTTGCTCCGGTCGAACCGGCCGAGCAAAGGATGCTGCCATCGGCCGTCCAGTCCGTCGCTATTCCCAAAAAGAAGGGAAGACCGGTTGGTTCCAAAGATGTTCTGCCCCGGAAGTGGAGAAATCTTGTTAAAAGCGTTTTGCCACATGAGATCATTAAGGATCACGGAGATGTATTACAAGAGCGCATTCCAGATGAAACGCCTATTCCTAATCATGCCGATAACCTCGAAATATCCGTCGAGTATGCTAGCTTAGACGATATTTTGAAGCGAAATGAAACTGTCATCGATGATGTGTTCATATACTCAGTGGCTACTGACATTATGAACAATGATGACATGGAACCTCGTAGTGTTGCCGAGTGTCAACGACGAACGGACTGGTCATAATGGAAATAAGCAATCCAGGCTGAACTAGACTTCTTAGCGAAAAGAAGCGTGTTTGGACCTGTTGCTCCAACACCACCCAATGTTAAACCAGTTGGTCACAAATGGGTTTTCCTAAGGAAGCGTAATAAGAGAAATGAGATTGTGTGATACAAGGCTCACCTTGTGGCGCAAGGCTTCTCACAACGCCCTGGAATTGATTACGAAGAGACGTATTCTTCCGTAATGGACGTCATAACGTTCCGCTATTTAATCAGTTTAGTAGTTTTCGAAAAACTGAATATGCAGCTCATGGATGTGGTCACAGCCTATCTCTATGGGGATCTGGACACAGAGATATACTTGAGAGTCCTTGAAGGACTAAAGATGCCTGAATCAAGTAGTTCTCGACCACGGAACACGTTCTCGATTAGACTGAGACGTTCGCTATATGGATTGAAATAATCCAGGCGAATGTGGTATAACCGCCTAAGCGAATACTTGATCGATTTGGGATACATTAATAACGAACTTTGCCCATGTGTGTTCATAAAGAAATCCACTTCAGGATACGCAATCATCGCGGTCTATGTAGATGACATGAATCTCATAGGAACCGAAAAAGACTTGTCAAAAACTGCTGATATCCTGAAGAGAGAATTCGAGATGAAGGATCTTGGGAAGACACGGTTTTGCCTCGGCCTGCAGATCGAGCACCGTAAAGATGGAATTCTTGTCCATCAAGCGAACTACACCCAAAAGGTGTTGAGACGCTTTAGTCATTTTGACGTTAAGTCGTCCGCTACTCCCATGATCGTCCGCTCTATAGACATTACTAAGGACCCATTCCGTCCAAAGGAGGACGACGAAGAGATATTGAGTCCTGAGTGCTCTTATCTGGGTGTAATAGGCGCTTTATTGTACTTGGCCCAATGTACTAGACCGGACATCTCGTTTGCTGTGAATTGTCTAGCTCGACACAGCACCGCGCCAACACGCCGCCATTAGAATGGCATAAAAGACATTTTTCGCTACCTTAAGGGTACTACGGACTTGGGCTTGTTCTATCCCTACGCGGTTTTGAGTGAGTCCAATGCTCTTGGCACTCGAAACAACGCAACCCTTGTTGGCTACGCCGATGCAGGATACTTATCTAATCCGCACAAGGGGCGTTCCCAATCTGGTTACGTCTTTACCATTGGGAACACGGCGATTTCTTGGAGGTCTCGCAAACAGACCTTAGTGGCTACTTCAATGAACCACTCTGAGCTACTTGCGCTCTATGAGACGACTAGAGAGTGTGTATGGCTTCAAGCTATTATTGGCCATATTCGAAGTACATATGATCTTCCATATGACCCAGATGAACCTGTTGTCGTCTATGAGGACAATACCGCTGTTATTGTTCAAGCGAAACATGGTTACATCAAAGGGGATGCTACCAAGCACATATCGCCCAAATTGTTCTTTACATATGAACAACAAGCGCTTCAGAAGATTGAAGTGCAACACATTGGATCGGAGAATAACCGTGCAGACTTGTTCACCAAGTCACTGCCGAAACACTCGTTCCAGAAACATGTCAGAGCAATTGGACTTAGGAAACTTTCAGAGCTAGCCTAAGTGAAATATGTTTCCTGTACCCTGTTGTGTGCATGTGAGGGGGAGCGCCCCAACGAGTGCCTCCAAACGCCATGTTGTGCGTATATCCCGCACCCTGTCGAGTGCGAGTGAAAAGGGAAGCATCTTGATGTATGCTTGTGTACTCTTTTTCCCTTCGACCAAAGTTTTTCCCACTGGGTTTTCTTTGGCAAGGTTTTTAACGAGGCACAGTTCAAATCTCTTATTCACTAAGGACTATTGTAATCAGGGGAGTATACAGTATACACTTTTAATCCATCGTGTACTCTTTCGTCCTTCGATCAGCGGTTTTTCCTACTGGGTTTTCCCTGACAAGGTTTTTGACGAGGCACCTTTGCAATGGTTAGTTTACCCCCATCATCACTGACCTGTGTGTACTCTTTTGTCCTTCGACCAAAGTTTTTTCCACTGGGTTTTCTTTGGCAAGGTTTTGACGAGGCACAAGTAGGTGGTCAAATTTGAATCAGCAAGCTACAGACAGATGAAGAAGCTCAGAGGTGTTTACAAGCAGAGTTTGTGAAGAGCCAAGGGGGAGTGTTGTAACTCATGGTAATCCTTCATGTTCCCAAGTGACTCTTCACCTTTGTAACTCCCAAGTGACTTTTCACTTTGTAACTCCCAACCTCTCTCCCCCTATATAAAGAGAGGTTGGGATGGCTTATAGAGACACATTGAGATATATTGATATACATTGAGAGGTTGAGCTAATTTTCCACACAACAAACATCAAGTAAATTTTTTTTAGCCAAAAATAATAATAATAGTTTTCAGTCAATAAAATGGAGAGGAAAAAAATTGCATATATGTTATGCCAAAAGCAAACCAAAAGTATATTGATACTTGATTCTGCATCATAATATTAAACACATTATATATGAATTCAAACTAAATTACTCATGCATTTGGAATGTTCATTACAATAAGAAAATAAAACATTATTGTTGATGAAGTATTTTTTTTTTTTGGTCTAATCATAAATTTACTTAAAACATATATAGTCATCTAAAATTAAGATTCACACAATTAAAAACATTCATATCAAATTGTAAATCTTCATATTAGAGTATAGTACTATATAACCAAATGTCACCAAATATAACATATTGACTAAAATAATAATTCATGAATATTTTAATAATAAAATAAGCAATATGATGGTTGCATATATATATATATATATATATATATATATATATATATATATATTATTAAATATATATATATAGTACTATATATATATATTTAATAATAAAATAAGCAATATGATGGTTGCATATATATATATATATATATATATATATATATATATATATATATATATATATATATATATACTTAAAGGATGAAATCCAAATGAGTAAATCAAACTATATATATTTAAAGTTGAAGAAAATTACATAGAATTTATGTAGCCTGCAAAAGGATACGCGGATCTCAAGTCCTTATTATATTAGGAAGGATTACTCCTGGAAAATGCATAGAGAACAATTACTTTGCACAATTTTGATAAAACCTTCTATTTTGGGATTTTTCAAATGTACACTTTTATTCTAATTTATTGAGCCTCAAAAAATGATTGCTAAAACTAAGTATCTCTGCACAAACTAGTTATTATTTATACTTCTGGATTTTAGAGGAAGATTAAAAACCAAATTCTTTTATCTAAGTGGATTATACCAGTAAAGCAAAACTGAATATAGATTAGTAATGTTAACATAACAAATGAGTATAAGTCACATAACTTATGCTCTTAAATAAATTTATAGTAGTAACCATAAGTATTGACATTACAAGCACTCAATATCAACATGTCAACAGTGAAGTAGATGGAAAGATAGTAACATTTTTTGATGCATAGTATCTTATTTATTGGCTTGTCTGCTCCGGCAAGCAAATCAATATAGAATACATAGAGCATTTAAAAAATACTATGACTTGTCCGTTACATAATTCTACAATGATTCACCAACTCTAACGAGTGAGCAAATATAAATAATAATCATCAAGAGAAACAAATCAGATTTATTAGGAAAAAAAGATTTTTTTCGAAGACTGAATTTGTAGAATTATAAAACTAAACTTAATGATAACAAATGTATATCAGAAAACATAATGATGATATATAAACTTGTCATATCAATTTTGTAACACGATATCAACTATATATTAGAAAGGCCTAGCTTTCCACCTACAAATAGACAATCATTTCTTATGAGTATGTTGCAGTAATGCAAAAGTACAAAAACATAGTTGAAACACACATGTCTATGCTAGAGGAAAAGTTTTTGTGCTGAATGACAACATACTGAAAATAGAAGTTTCTTATGCCTAATACATTGACACTCCATAACAAAGCCAACAACTGCATATCATTAGCACATAAATCTCTATACAAATATACAATTTTAATGCTCAGAGCAAATCACGTCACTGGCACAAATCTAAACAATTAGTAGTAGTCTAAACTATTACTACTATTGCTAAGGCCGAGTAACATAATAGAAACATTAGATAAATTTGAAAAAAATACTAAGCAGCATAGCTTTAAGATTTTTCTTATGTGTATTTTCCAGTACACAGGAATCTCTAGAATTATAGATATATCAATGATAATAATGTTGGAGTGGGTAGGGTTCCCAACCTATGTAGAGAAGACCCTAGAGTGCGATGAGCGCCGTCTGTGTGTCAGAGAAGCTCGACAAGGTGACGAGGCCAGTAGGAGATGACGGAGATACTCGAAAGCTGACCAGAAGAGCTACTGGAAGGAGGGGCCAGAGTTTGGACCGAACTCTGTCCCCTGGTTCCAGAACCTTGCTGGTTGCCAAACACAGAGTTCTGGCCGAACTCTGTGTCGTCGGGGCTAAAGTGTTTTTCAGGGTGATTGATTACCGTTGGATCATATCCTACGGTCCAGATTTTGTTGCGGGATTAGGGTATTTACATATGCTTTTTCCTAACCCTAATCACATACGTAACACACAAGAGAGAAAAAAAGAGACAAGAGTGCCATTGCAACTTTGGGAGAGAAGAAGGAGGATTGAAGGCCGGTTTTAAAGGAGGATCGTGTTCGAATAATCTTTACTCGTCGTCTTTGTTCTTCGAATCCTTGTAATTATTATTCTTGCTTCTAAGTGTTGTGGGGATCCGATTTGGATCAGAAAAAGTTTGTAGAGGGTGTACTCCTTTATTTCATTAGTGAAGGCTTCTCAGGATTGGACTCCGATCGTCCCGTGGTTTTTTTTTCCGCAAGGTTTTTCCACATCTAAAATTCTCTGTGTCTGTGTGGTTTGTTTTGGTGTTTTGGTTCGTGCGTTGTATTGCTCGGTTCTCTCGCAGGTACTCTCTTATTTGGGGAAAGGTTTTCGTATTTCTTTTCCAACAAAGTGGTATCAGAGCCAGGTTCTAGAATTCAGAAGGGTGTCAGGAGTTGACAGGAAAACTAGAGAGGAGAGATAGACGTGAAGTCGGTGCGCATGGTGAACCTGAACGGTACCAGCTATCATTATTGGCGGAGCAAAATGAAAGATTTGTTGTTTGTCAAGAAGCTGCATCTGCCCGTATTTGTTTCCAAGTGACCAGTTGATAAATTCGAGGAGGACTATAAATTCGAGCACATACAGGTATGCGAATATATCAGACAGTTCGTTGACTAGAACGTGTATAATCATGATGCTAATATTGAGCACGCGAAAACGTTATGGGATAAGCTAAAATCTTTGTATGCGAAGAAGACCGGGGTAAACAAGTTGTTCCTGATCCGGATGATGATGGGTCTGCGGTACAAAGATGGGGTGTCTATTACAGATCACTTGAGTGATTTCCAGGATGTGGATGACCAGCTATCCTCGATGGGTGTCAAGTTCGACGACGAGGTTCAGGGACTATGGCTGCTGTGTACATTGCCAGACTTGTGGGAGACCGTACAAGTATCTATGATCGCTTCTCCTCCAGAGGACGTAGTCAATCTGGAGTTTGCCAAGAGCGGGGTGCTGAATAAAGTGATGCGGAGACATTCTCAGGGCATTTCATCCATATCCCACCACTCAGAGGTACTAGTTTTAGAGCACCGTAGCAGGGGCAAAAGCAGGGGTCCAGGTGGTGGCAGAGACAAGAGCAGAGGGAAGTCCTAGGTCGGTACGAGGACTCAGAGTGTTACCACTGTGGCAAGAAGGGCCACATCAAGCGGAACTGTTTTGCTTGGAAGAGAGAGAAGAAAGGCGACAAGGGGAAGCAAGATGAGAACATTACAGCGGCGACCTTGATACATAAAGATGATGTGATCGTCGTAGGTAATGAGGTTATCAAAAACCTCACATGCGATGACAATTCTTGGCTGGTGGACTCAGGGACTCGGTACACGTATCTCACAACAGGGCACTATTTGCCACTTACACGACAGACGACTGTGGACTGTTGAAGATGGCAAATGGAGATGTGTCGAAGGCGGTTGCCATTGGAGATGTGCATTTGAGAACGAAGACGGGTGCAGTTCTTGTTCTCAAAGATGTTCGTCATGTCCCTGATATCCATTTCAACCTGGTGTCAGTTGGAAGGTTGGATGATGAGGGATTCTTCTGTCTCTTCGGGAATAGTCAGTGAAAGCTTTCCAGAGGTTCGATGGTGATTTCCAAAGGAAGCAAGAAGTCCGGTCTCTACTATATGGAGGAGAGCGCATAGGGGGCACAGGAGGTGAACGCAATCAGTGATGCGTCTACCGAGTTGTGGCACAGGCGGCTCGACCATATCAGCGAGAAGGGGATGAGCTACTTGGTGAACAGGAAGATGATTCCAGGGCTCAAGTCTACAAAGTTGGAAAAGTGCATGCACTGCTTAGCTGGAAAGCAAAATAGGGTGTCTTTCCAAAGTCATCCAAGTTCAAGAAAGCCGGCGTTGCTCGAGTTGATTCACTCGGATGTCTGCGGTCCTATAAAGGTAAAATCTATTGGTGGTGCTTCTTACTTTGCAACTTTTATTGATGACTGTTCCAGGAAGGTTTGGGTCTATGCCTTAAAGATCAAGGATTAGGTGCTGCCAACTTTCAAAGAGTTTCAGGCCTCTATTGAAAGAGAGACGAGCAAGAAGTTATTGTGTGTTCGGTCCGACAACGGTGGCGAATAAATTGGTCCCTTTGATGCTTATTGTAGAGAGCGGGGGATACGATACCAGAAGACTCTGTCCAAGACACCTCAGCTCAATGGTGTAGCAGAGCGCATGAATAGGATACTGATGGAGAGGGTACGGTGTTTGCTGTCAGAAGCAAACTTGCCAGGCAGTTATTGGGTTAAGGCTCTTCTCACAGCTGCTTATGTTATTAATTTATCTCCTAGTACTTCTTTGCAGGGTGATGTGCCTGACAAAGTATGGTATGGCAAAGAGCCGTCATACAATCACCTGCGAGTGTTTGGCTGTAAGGCCTTCGTGCATGTACCAAAGGATGAGAGGTCCAAACATGAGCCGAAGACGAGGCGATGAGTCTTTGTCGGCTACGGTCGGGATGAGTTTGGCTATAGACTCTATGACCCGGTGGAAAGAAAGCTCTACAGAAGTAGGGATGAGGTATTCGTCGAGGATCAAACCATGACCAACACTCAGGATTCTGAGACACCTTCTGAGACTGAGGAATTGTCTGAGTTAGAGTCATTTCGCTTCGAGTAGTTTCCAGAGGACATCGTAGATGATCCAATTATGGGGAGTCAGTACATGGAGTTGCTCCCAACCTTGATCATCAGCCTGCTGATGGTGGTCAGGGTATCCCTCAGGAGGATGAGCATGCCAGAGATGCAGTTCCTGAAGGAGAGGAGGCTGTTGGTATACAGCCAGCACCAGTGGCTCCATTGAGAAAGAGCGATAGAGAGCATCGACCATCTACGAGATACTCACCGGGTAAGTATGTACTTCTGACTTACAAGGGAGAGCCCGAAAGCTTTGTAGAGGCTATGGAAAACGAACAAAGGCAGGAGTGGATGCAGGCTATGCAGGAGGAGATGAGTTCCTTATATGCCAATTCTACTTACGAGCTGGTGCGATTGCCAAAGGGCAAGAAGGCTTTGAAGAATCGATGGGTGTTTAGAGTGAAGCAAATGGATGATGCTACTCGTCCTCGATACAAAACGAGGCTGGTAGTTAAAGACTACGGTCAGCGGAAAGGCGTGGATTATGATGAGATCTTTTTGCCAGTCGTCAAGCAGTCGTCTATTCGGGTGGTGCTAGCATTGGTAGCCAGTCTCGACTTGGAGGTCGAGCAGATAGACGTGAAGATGATATTCCTCCCCGGTGATCTTGAGGAGGAGTTATATATGGAGCAGGCAGAGGGATTCTGTGAGAAGGGCAAGTCACATTTGGTCTGCCGGTTGAGAAAAAGCTTGTATGGTCTGAAGCAGGCTCTGAGGTAGTGGTACAAGAAGTTTGATTCGTTTATGGGGGAGCATGGTTATGCACGGACGACGTCGGACCATTGTACATTTGTGAGGGTACTTTGTCGAGGATGATTTTGTTGCTCCCCTTCCCAAAATTTTTTGTAATATTTTATATTATTTATTTGATTCGAATGTAAATTTTTAGAATTTCATAAATAATTAATTAGATAGTTATTACGGTAGATGACTTTAGCCACGGTTGAGTTTCGAAGTACCAGATGACCAGAAATCGTGGCATGGAAAATATTGTCGTGTGCCTTGGCTAATAGGTTAGCCATGGCAGGGGAGGCTGAGCCATAAGTGTGTCCCAACTAGAAAAACCATGCCAAGTTGCGGCATGACCCTGATTAATAATAAATTATTTATTAATTATATTATTGACTTGTAGGAGACCCGGTGGTGTCAATTTAGCCCGAACTGGGCCCGAACCGAATCCAGGCCTATGTAGGCATGCAGTGAGACTAGGGACGGCCATGTAGTCATATTTTATATGTGTACACATATTCTTATTTATTTTTATGAATTGGCGACTAATTTCTAAATATTTATTATATGGAAGATTATAGGTATTATTAATATTAAATAGCGTTTTAGAATATTGTACGATATACTGGAGCCAAATAAGGATTGCGTAGGTGATGTTCACCCAAAAACACTATTGGGCTATTTTAATTGTTATTAGGATTATTATTGTCATTTATGTTATTGTTGTTGTTATTAAATAAAAGTATTTATTATTATTGGTGGTTATGTTTATCCCAGTGACAAATGAATTTATGTATATATATATATATATATATATATATATATATATATATATATATATATATATATATATATATATATATATATATATATATATATGTGGGTGCATGTTCTATAAATAGGCCATACCATAGGAGTAGATAATACTAAATTTTATTTAGATAATCTTGAGTATTATACATATATATTTGATTTATGTATATTATATATATATATATATATATATATATATATATATATATATATATATATATATATATATATATATATATATATATATATATATATGAATTTATCATATGCATATAAATATATGTGTGTATGCGTATATATATAAATATATATATGTATGTATACATACATGTGTATATATAAATATATACACATGTAAAATATATATATATATATATATATATATATATATATATATATATATATATATAATATTTATATTAAGAAATAATAAATCAAAAACCCATCCCAAACTCACCCCTAAACCCAAGCCCAGCCTAGCAATTTCTCTCCCCCAGCCGATCGGCCCAGCAGACAGCCCGAGCAGAAGAGTCCCAGCCGACCCCTTCGTTAACAGCAATATATATATATATATATATATATATATATATATATATATATATATATATATATATATATATATAGCAAGATCGGGGTAGAGAAGAACAAAAGAAACGCAAACCCTAGCAAACCTCCGTCGACCCCCAGCCTGGCGACCCTGCCCCGACCTCCGTGAGTCGCCGCAAGCCGTCGCCCCTGGCCGGCCAAGCGCGGGAACCGGCCGCGCGCACCATGAGTGCGACAGTAGCAGTTGCAGTCGCGGGAGGCAACTTCGCAACGGTGGTTCGTTGTGCACGCTCATTATTTTAATGAGCCATTTCCTCGGATATTTAGTCAACCTGACAGACTTCAACATCCTCTAATTAGTTTTAAGTTATACGAAACAGATTGTCCGATAATTCGACGGGAAGTCGATGAAAAACTGTTCCGAAACATGACATATAGCCAACCCAGGTAACCCTGTTTGGGGGCAAATCCCGAGCAATCCAGTAAGCTTCTGTCAAAAGTAATTGAAGGAAATGTTAGACAACATATAGGGGATCGAAAACTATTTTATAGTTTTGAATTTCATAAACTGTGTACAGATTAATCTATTCTTGAAAATCAGGAAAAATCCAAGTTTTAAATCAACAAAATTTAATAAAACCCTCGATACGATGTGCGTCCCACCAATTCGAGCAACGTGGTCACGAACCGAAAGCATCAAAAGGTGCGTATCGACTTCGCGGATGTATGGGCTTTGATGGAATTCAAATTGGTTGCGTGTGCGCAACGAATTTGATGCGTATCCGTCAAAATTTACCGTATCGGCCTCTGTGCAACTTTTTCAATTGCTTTGTGCACGTTCGTCAAATCGAGACGAAACTTGTGCCAACAGGACCGTATCATTTTTTTGGTCCTGTATGCCAAGTTTGGTCCGATTCTGAGACAGTTGATCGGATCGCCGTTTTCCGAGCCCCACGGTCCGACTCGACGGGCGATTTTGTACACGGTCCGTCAGAATCCAACTTTGGACATACGGTTGAGTTCGTATCAGAAAACCAAACCTATAGACATATAGTTTGACGACTTTAGAGACCATAGACTTTGGCACGCTTTTCGGTGCAAAGCAGGTCCAACGGCGGACACTGTTTTGACCCGAAATTATCGTGTTGCCCCTGTATCCAGAATTGGACTTAAGTACAGGCAATTCTAGATAATTTGAATATTATAAAAAGTTTTGTAATGTTTATTTCAGCATCCAGAGACTTCTGCATGTGTTGACTGATTGTGGCTCATTGAGTGGTATAGAATTATCGGTTTCACCAGCACAGGACCTCAGACGAGTACATCTCTGATAGTTTTCGTATTTGACTGTCTCTATACTTCTATATTTAATATTGTTTTATATTGATATCATGTTGATTCTTGACACGCTTGTCACACGAGATAGTAGTTATGGATTCTTGCATGTTGTTCGTGACTAATTTATTGTCGTGTTCGTGGCCTGTTTGAATCCATGGGTACTAGTCGGGCAGGAAAGTACATTAGTAGACATGTAAATATACCCAAAAATATCCCTAAAACGTCTATTCTTGCCTGATAGCAGTCGCACAACTCACGTGCGGGGTGCCGGATTTACCCTTTAGCTGTTTACATAAAGTGTATTTCAAATCACTTGTTAGATATAGTCTTGCTACATTACAGTTTCTTGTCATTGCTTGTCTTGTATACCATGTCTTCCTGCTTTTACTCGCATGATTCCTACCCTGATTTGCCTGTTAAACCCTTATCATGTATCTCAGTATTATTACAGATTTATGGATTTTGTTATTTATTGATTCTGTTGTGAGATTGTACTCGTTCCATTCCTGACTGAAAACCAATATTTTTCAGGTTAGCTGTGGCTTCACTTAGCTTTGGAAGATACGGGTGTATTTGCAGACAGAAACCTAGAAATAGATAGCAGTTGTATCATTTTCATTAATTATGAGAACTTTGTATTTTCTTTAATTTTAAATATTATTGATGTTGTAATAAATTTAGAAATGTGAATGAACAATAAAGTTTATTTTGAGCAATTATTCTTGCGGGCTTGACAGCGTTCTACCGCCGACTCTGCGGCGTAGGCTGGCTTGGACACGTCTCGTATCCGAAAAGCGGGTGTGGATCGTGACAGATTTCATCATCTTATTGCTCTATGTTGATGTCACGACCCGCACCCGGATATACGGGTACGAATACGTGGGCCACGCCCAGCCTACGCCGCAGTATCG
Organism: Iris pallida; assembly: GCA_029216955.1. NCBI lineage: Eukaryota > Viridiplantae > Streptophyta > Magnoliopsida > Asparagales > Iridaceae > Iris > Iris pallida. The sequence continues at coordinate 10,929,255 of JANAVB010043418.1, read as the reverse complement.
GCTGTAGAGCGCTGTCAAGTACCCGATACTAACTACAACTGTAAACCCCCTAAAATTTCTACTACAATTTTTTATATAAATAAATCGATGTTTAAATTGTACTTCGTATTGTACGTCGCATAGTTTGTTCGCGTTATTCGTATTGTATGTCGCATGCGATGTGGCGTTCGTATTAGCCCGACGAGTGCGAATATGTGCGGGATACATATTTTAGAAAACATTTTGGATTTTATTTTAAAGCAAGTATAGTTTACAAACATATATATATATATATGTGATAAATACTTAATTTGTTTTAAGGTTGTGAGCAAGAGAATTTTAAAACTCCATATATTTTGCCTTATAAAATGCTACTTTATTTTTAATACAAATATATTAGTAATTTGGAAAAACGACGCTATTGTAAATATTTGCATACATAAATCTATATCATATATAGATTTAATTTCTAATTTTCAAAATTAATTATCATATTATTTTTCCAACTTATAAAAAGATATTTAAAATATATTTATTGTGATTTAAATCGCGATTTGATTTTATTGGAAAATTTTCAAATAGCTTTACATTAAAGATAAGGATTTTTCTATGTTATATTCGAGAGATTTAACAAATTAATTTTTTAGCAATTTAAATTTAAAAGATGGAATTATCCATCGAGGTTTAAACCATCACAAGTCCTTATCCTAATGAGAATTCCCACCTCCTATATAAGGAGAGGTACTCGTCCATAAATTATTCCATAAATTCTCCACAAACACAAAGTGCATCGTATCTGTGTTCCCTGTCCATCCACTATATATATATCTGTTACATATACAACAAGTTCCCCATCTCGTGCCCAACAATTCTGGGCAATCCTTCCCGTCGTGTCGGTCACAACCCAACACGATGGCAACCAAACCCGTCGTCATCACCGTCTAATCCCCTCTTCCGTCCCGTTGCGGCCATCGCTGGCCGCAACTGCCGCTACCCCGACCAAATGCCACCACAGTCATTTCCAGTCCCTCAAATCACCACCACAACCACCATCGTCATCGCTACCGTACTCCTCCTTCAGTCCGCCACCTCCATCTACCCGACCAGACCTCAACACCATTGACACCACCATGTCATCATCGCCGTCACCCGAACACCGCAACCACCACCGCCATTGACACAACCACCTCCGCCGTCTCCCCAACTCCGGCCATCACTGCCAAAACAGCACATAATAGGGGAAAGAAGAGAAGGGGAAAACCCTAACCTCTGTCATCCATCGGAATACTTCCATCGCCGCCTCCGCCAAGGCCCCGCGAGATCCAGCACTTCCGTACCACCGCCGAGGAGTCGCCGGCGTGCGCGCCGACACCGCTGGAGATCCCAACGCTACACAAGACCGCGTGGACCCCCAGGACCGCCGCGCCCAAGCACGCAGCTGCGAGCCGCCTCGTCCCGGACCGCCTCTGCGTGTGCGAGCGTACACCGACTTGATTTCTTCCCTCCGTCGGCAGCCGACAGCGCCGTCGGCCACGACACCGGAGCCCCCTGGTGAGCGCCGCGCTATCCGTCGCGTCTCTTCGCTCCAGAACCGGCGCTCGTCGTGTGCGCCACCGCACGACCACCCGTCGCTGCCTCGCCGACGACTCGCCAGTGATAACCCTTTTCTCCCGCTTCTTCTTCTCGCGTTCTCCAACTCTCTCTCTCACTGTTTCAATTTGGGGGAGAATAATGGTATATTAATGAGAGGTATTATTATACTATAATTATTATTGTCCGTCGTTAGTTATACTATTTAATTATTACCATAGTCTTATATATATTTTTAAAAAAGTATAAAAAATAAAATAAAATATATAACTGCTATTTACAACAAAATCAATTGGGGTTAGGAGCCTATTAAATTATTTTATAGTATTACTTTAGACTAAAAGTTATGTTTGGCAAAATTTTAGTTTTGACTAAAATAATTTTGATATTTTCGAATATTATTATTATTATTATTATTATTATTATTATTATTATTATTATTATTTATGTTATAAATATTTGATAGAAACTTGGTTTAAATCTTAAATATTTTCTAGAATTATTTCGTATTATCTAGGAAGAATAATAATAATAATATAGTTTTGAAAATATAGATTTGACTTGAGATACTATTTTGACAAAACTTAGAGTTTTCAGTTATAATAATTCTTTTAGATTTTGTATTAAAAAAATAATATATAGTTTAGCTAATAAAAATCTATTTTTCAATTATTATAAATATTTTCTGAGAATAATATAAGTATTACCCTCCGTAATTTTTCCCTTTATCATCACAAATTGTGACTAATGGCACGTTCAAATTTCCTTGTGACTCTCGGACCGTTACACATCGAACATGGCTAATGGACAATCAAATTTGCCGGATTATTGTACCACTCCAGGCAAGATATCTTGCCATCTTTACTGCTTATATTTAGTTACATTTTATTTCGTTTATTGTATCTATATTCCTTGTTTATTATTTTCTTTTGCTTGTGGACCTAAAGTTAAGAGACTTTCGTCAATAGAATGCATGTCATTGATTTTGTCACGATTGTATCACGAGTTATGTGTGAGTTATGAGTATCATGTAGTGGTCACTTGCGTGTTGGATGATCATCCGTACGCATGCATAGGAATAACTGTCAATAGATGCATGTTAGAAGACTTGACAGTTATCTATTATAAACAGAGTTGTGGAAGCGACATGTGTTGGTGCGTCGTGGTTACGATGCATGTATAGTATCATTGGGGAGAGGGGACAGCTACTAGCGCAGGGTCTACATTTACTTTTTGCACATTTGTGGGCCGATAGTGACTCTTATGAGCACTACCTTCTGCCCCGGGATCGATAGCGACTCTGAGGAGCGCTACTTACTGCCCATGGCCGATAGTGACTCGGATGAGCGCTACCTACTGCCACTCTTTATTTACTCTGCTAATCCTATAGCCCTTGCGTAGAACGTTGTCCTCAAAGTGCATATTACATAGACGGTTATAATGGCATGTTCTTCCTGTATCTTGCTACGTCCCTCTGAGGACCTGGTGATCTCTCCAGGTGTGTGTTTCGTGATTTCTTGCAGGTGCTCTAGCTAAGGCCATGACTTGCGCTCTATTCCGTCGTGATGATTGCTCTTGGACTCGTCATTTGCTTCGCTCGACCAAATCAGTTATTTGTATATTTTTTTCTTATTTAAACTTGTTGGTAGTGGATATGTCTTCGCCCAACGTTTGTACAAATGACTATTTGATTATATCATTAAAACTTCATATTTGTGGATGAGATTTAGTTTGAGCATGGCTTTCTACATTTTACAGCATATGTATACATACGAGCCTTATATTTACTCGTATGTATACAGCTGGCATGATACGTATCTAGTTCTAAGTATTTTGGGACTGGGGCGTTACAACAACATCTAAAAGATCCATAACTGTAAAGGTACTTTTATCACATCACAAAAGCTAAGGAAGATAAGACAAGAAATAATAACAATATCACTAGAAGAACTAGAATCTACAAAGGATCATATAAGACAAAAATGAAATAGAAGAAAAATAATAACAAAACTAAATAACTATCAGGCCTAGCACTCATGGGAGACAACTCACGGTGAAAGAATAACGAATCTGCCTCAGTTAGCAACATCCTGAAGTCCAATAATGAGGTCATAACAACTCCGAAAATATTGTCAACGTATCCAGTCAGGATGGAAACGAGTACATAAACTAATAGCAGTTTCATATGAATTGACAAATTCTATAAGAGACAATTATAATGAAATACAAGATAAAATATCAAGAGTGAAAATAAAGTAGTATATGTAAAACTGGATATCATGTCAGGGTATAAAATACTAGGATGTAGAACAGTACAGTAATATCTGATGTATAATGTAAATATAAACAGTGCCTTGAGATATTATGGCATTATGTGATCGTCTTGGTTCAAGATCAGGCTAAAAATGAATTATTGAAAGTATTTCATTTAGAAAAATTAAAAAAATCTCTAAAATTCAGGAGACTTACATCCTACCCACTTTAAAAGAATTTCGTCCTCGAAATTAAAGGTTGGTAGTAGGGTTAAAATAAGATAGAAGGTTTAAGCAATATGTTAGGCACGATCAAAGAACGACAAGTTTTTGCATGATCAAGATAATCAATTCAAAATTATTCATACACGATTAGGGATTTTTGCATGATAGAATCATGATATGAACAAAACTATATATATGCACGATTTCAGAAATAAGTTAAGTCATTGGGGCATGATTTCAGAGATGATTAGAAGAATCGAAGATATATATGAAGCTCAAGTACGGGATGATCTGTAGGACTTAGGCTTGATAAAAATCAACCTGAAAGTCACACATGCCCGATCAAGATAAATGGCTAACCATAACCAAGATAAGGTTTGGCATGATTGGGTTTAAAGTCACAGCTTTGTAGGCAAACAACACGAAGCCGCGACTAGAAAAATCAAGAATCATTCGGTTACGAACAAGTCAGAATCAGACCAAAAAATATCAATTAATTGGATCCAGGTTGACAAAATCAGATTTAGGGTTAAAGATAGGCACGATCAAGATAAAAATGACGTGATTAGGCAATGTTAGGAATAAACGATGCTTAGCACAAACATTGATCAAGAATTTAACCACTAGTCATGAGTGGAATCAAGACCCAGACGCGTTCAAGAAATTTGGAATGATTTACCACTTAGGCACGATGTAGAATAGAGCGGCGAAAATCACAAACCTAGTCATGATCAGGAATGAAACCTGAGCACGAGTGACTAGAGAATCAAAATTTAGGTATGAAAGAAAATATATTCCGATACAATCGATTAGAGTTTCAAGATCTTTAGCACAATTTGAGGGTTAAGATTATAATGATCATAAAAATTGAAGTTGATTAGTCACGATCTAAACCAGGGCTAAGAGAATCAATGGAGAATAAAATTTGAGTACAGCACGATCGATAGTTAGAATTGATGGAAAATCAAACTCTAGGTCACACAAGCACAATATAAATCCAGGTTCAGTTATGAAAGACGAATAAATCATAAATTCGAAATCAAGGTCTTATAAGCACGATTTAGGAAGAAACCCAAGTCATTTAGGCACAATGTAGAGGCAAGGCAATATGTATAGTCATGATCGTTAAAATAAGATCAAGGGATTTAAAATCGTCTTAGTCATGCTAGGTCATCTAGGCACGACTAATCAGAAAAATTTTATATATAATCAGGAAATCAAATCAAGGTCGAAATGAGTTTAAGCACGAGTGTTCAAAATCCAAACATGATCAAAATCGAAAGTTATAGCACGAGTGGTAATAGCATTGAAATCGAATTACGATTAAATTTTTTTGTCTCAACACGATCTAAGTTGATCGATTTGTGAGTAAATCAGAATTTGGGAAAGTTGGAGAACAAAATCATCGAAGTCTGGGCATGAGCACCCAATGTTGGAAATCCAAGTCACAATTGAATTTAATCCAATTGAGTACGATCCAGGATATGGATATGATTAGAGATATGACCAAAGTCGATTGGTCGCGATCAAGGGAATTAGCTAGGGTTCAATGGTATTGAAAACTCAAAGGAGGATTCAAAGATATGGAATAATTCAAATTCCCTTTTGATAAGGAAATCAAAAGACAAGGTTTCATAAGGAAGCCAAATTAATCATCTCTCTCTGATATTATCAAATTTATCTGATCATCATTTGCCAATCATACATTTATCTCACAAGTCCAAGTATGAAAATCAACCTTTACAAGACTGCTACCAAAATTATACCCTTCTGTCATGAAGATTAGACCTTGTTATGATTACCATAGATATAATTCCTAAATTCCAAAATATAGATCTCAACACTATCCACTTAGTCATCTTTAAATCCAAATTCTTCCACCGTGTCCTAAATTGGATCCGAAACCTCTAAATCAAGTTTATAATATCCTTGAACTTGTCCAAATCACGCTCCTCGTGTTATACAAATCTAATACCACTAGGCCTTACAAAACTAATTTTCCATTATAAAACCAGCCTGCATATCTTTCTTCAACGTACTCCTTCAAATATTATCCATCATAAAATTCTCCCTCCCTTTTTTTATCCACAAAATCTCCATTTTTTACTAAAAAATCTGTGTTTCTCTAACCTCTTACCAATGTCTTGTCCAATTTCATATTCATCATCACATATAGCTAAAATTTCTTCTCCATTATTTCAATTCCAAATTTTAGAATCAAAATCTCAATGTGAAATATCTTGAGAATCAATAACCTAAAATTATCCAAATTCAAAAATATTTAAATATCAGATATCCTCGTCAGTTTCTGAACCATGTCCACGAAATATAAAGGTTCTAACCATTAATGCACATCCTATTGTCTTTCTCATTGAAATTCTCCTACTTTTTTTCCAAGTAATTCATTTTCGAAATCCTCTAGTAAATCATTTCTAATCTCATTATATCGACCTCTTGGTTTTATTTCTAAATCTCAACCATGATTTCATCTCAAAATTCTATACCAAGATCCAAAATCTCATATTCCTACCAAGATATCACTTGATGACAAGTTCGCCTTCTGAGCCAGATAATTTATAATACTTCTTTAACTTTTCCAAGGTGAAAAGATACAAGAATTTAAATGATTTTCATAGTATAGCTGAAAGAAACAGATACAAGATAGGTGATTGGTGAAATCGAGACATAATTAATCAAGACGAATGAAGTAAGGGTAAGATGAGGAAATCATCATACGATGAGAGAGGAAAAGAATAATAAAACAAGAAATAATAGTAGGAATTGTTCTTGCTCAATAGGTCAAAAGAAGTGAATCAATTCAAGATATGCTCTGATAACCATACACGTTTATCCAGAATTATGTTGCCAGAATTTTTGTCACGCCAGTAAGCATAGCTGCAATAAACGATGGAGTCCATAACTATGATATACACCCTATAATCATGTCATCTAGATTCCTTACCACGTCAACGGGTATGGTTGTAAAAAAAATCTAAATTCCATGACTAGGATAGTATAGCCAAAATCTGGCTCCATGTCCCTGTCGTACTAGTTAGTATGGCTGCGATAAATTCTAAACTCCATAAATAAAGTAGACATTTACCGATCTCATCATCCTCATCAAATATATTTATCAGGATATCTTAACTCAATTCATAAAAACTTATCCAAAACAAAAGTCAAAGTCAACAACGAACATCAAGATTCAAAATTCAACAACAATTCAAGGGTAAGTAAATGGAAACAAGCGGAAACAACTTTCGAGATAGGGTTTAGAGAATGAAAAAAATTCTCAGGAGATGTCCCAAAGGTACAATCTAGGTCAAGATCTAAAAGTCTGGAATATTATCTAAAACAAATCTCAACCTAAAAGGCATATAAGTTCAACTTCTACATTCTAGTTCCATCTGGGGTCCATAAACACATCCCAATGCAAGAATAGGGTTCGATAACGGATAGATATTTCAAAATCAGGACGAATGGAAGCAAGTGGGAATAGATTCGAAAAACTTTCGAAATAAGACTACCAGGGGTCATCCCTGGAATCTATCAAGAGTTCCTAATATGTGACTGAGTACCAACATCTTAAAATATTCCTTGACTCAACCTTAATCCTAGGACAGCCTCGCAGTAGTACATATAAGCTCAAGCACTACCACGACTTCGCATTAACTGCAAAGACTGACCTGTATGGGCCACCACAAAAATATGTCATGACCCGCACCCGGATATACTGGAACGAATACGTAGGCCACGCCCAACCTACGCCGCAGTATCGACGGTAGAGCACTGTCAAGTACCCGATACTAACTACAATATCTAAAAGATCCATAACTATAAAGGTACTCATATCACATAACAAAAGCTAAGGAAGATAAGACAAGAAATAATAACAATATCACTAGAATAACTAGAATCTACAAAGGATCATATGAGACAAAAATAAAACGGAATAAAAACAATAACAAAACTAAATAACTACCAGGCCTAGTACTCATGGGAGATAACTCACGGTAAAAAAATATCGAATCTGTCTTAGCTAGCAACATCCTGAAGTCCAATAATGAGGACATGACAACCCCTAAAATATTATCAACGTATCCAGTCAGGATGGGAACGAGTATATAAACTAATAGCAGTTTCATATGAATTAAAAAATTCTATAAGAGACAATTATAATGAAATACAAGATAAAATATCAAGACTAGAAATAAAGTAGTATATGTAAAACTAGATATCATGTCAGGGTATAAAATACTAGGATGTAGAACAGTACAATAATATCTGATGTATAATGTAAATATAAACAGTGCTTTGAGATATTCTAGCATTATGTGATCGACTTGGGTCAAGATCAGGCTATTCCATTTGGCCCGGTTATCACAGAAAAATCTCAAGAAGGGTCAAGCTGGCTAACATGGAAAGCGAGCACAAGAAATATAAGATTTTGCTACACCCTACGTGCAGTGAGGGTGACGCAAGCACAAGAATAAAGACATGGGGGTATTGATCACATAACCTATAATAACTCTCCATCCCCGAATAGTATAATGGATCCGGACATGTCATGTCATGATGCGGGATTCTCTAAAAGAGTAGCAAATCCCCTTAGGAATCGACGTATATAAAAGTACAAAAAAAATAAGATCGAATAATGTACCAATATATCATGGTAACCCAGAAATAATATCTCATGACAGGATCCGACGTATACTAGTCTATGTACCATCGTGTCGGGAATCAAGTAAAATACTACAACTGAATCCGATATAGTAGATATCAAGACAATAAAAACTATCAGAGAATATACTCGCCTGTTGTCCTGAGAAATAAGTGAGGGTCTATGCCTGAATCGGCGTCACTGAGATCGAACATGAATTTACAGGATTACTTAGTGTTCTAGAGTAAACAACATATACATATATATAAATATATATACATACATACATATATATATATATATATATATATATATATATATATATATATATATATATATATATACATACATTAATTCTATGCTTCTAGGCCTATTCTAGGTCAAACTAAGACAAACTAAGTCAAACTGGGTCAAAGGTTGACTTACAGTTGACTTTGGTCAACTGGTCAACTCTAGGTTAAACTAGGTCAAGCTAGTCTCTAAAATCATCCACATAGGGAACTAGTTAATTTCAATGATATGAAATCACTGAAATCGACAGATTTCAATTTCGAACCAAAAAGAGAAAAATTATAACAAATGGTGATAGATAGGAAAAAAGTCTACAGATATTGTCGGATGATGAAACAAATATCACCAACGTATCCAGAATGGTCAAAATAGCTTGAATAGCCTACCCATATGTCCAATTTGGACACAGGAGCAAAAAGGTAATTTCGAGTCAAAACGGTGTCCGTGTCGAACCCGTTTTGTGCCAAAAATGTGCCAGAATAAAAGTACACTAAACCTAACAAATTATATGTCTGCGAATCTAGAATATCGATATGAACTCAACGGTATATTCAGAATTGGATTTCGATGAGCCGATCTCAAAATGACCCGTTGATCCAGATATTAGAATCCAATTTGCATGGAAATGCATGTCGGACCAATGTCCACAAAACTCAGCAAATTATATGTCAACGAGTCCAGAATGATGATACGAACTCAACGGTATATCCAGAATTGGATTTCGATGAGCCGATATCAAAAAGACCTGTTAACTCGGACTGTAGGGTCCACTTTGCATCGAAATGCGTGTCAGGGCCAACGTCTTCTAAATCTAACAAAATTTATATAAAATCGTAGCAGAACGACGCCACGAGTCTACGATGGTGTCAGAAATTGAATCCGGAGTTCCGGATTCAAAATTGGAATTTTATAACTTAAAAATTACGAATTTGGACGGCCAACTTTGGCGTCGAATTCAACCAACCAAACAAGCTCACAATGAATCAAAACTGAAATGGTTGGATGATGGTTATACCAGCTGTGCACAGGAACCAACGGCGCATCAAACTGAGCTGCGACGGCAAAGATACGAGTCTGCGAAGTAGGCTCCGTAAAATTATCCAAAAATAGTACATATTAAACAGTCAACTTGGCGGCTGATTTTGACATATCAAACGACAAAATTAACAGATGAAACTTGAGGAAAGTGAAGTGGTATATACCGAGATAGAGATGGAAGAAACGGATTGACTATCCAACGGTCGGATTTTTAAAAAAAATGTGCACAAAGTTGTTGTCCCGAAATAAGGTTCTGGATTCAAATCTCGCACACGTCACGACGGAATTTCATGCAAAACGCACGAATCGTGCGTTTCTTGCACCGAGGGCGAGGGGGCACGCCACGGGGGATCCCGTCGGGGTCGTGCGTGACTTGGGAGGGCTCGTCGGTGGTGGCGGCAGCCGTGGCACACAGCTGCTACTGTGGCAGCTGCTGCCGCGCTAGCTGCTGCTACGCTTTTACTGCTGGTGCTGCTGCAGCCTGCTGGGGAGGAGAGAAAGAAGGAGGAGAAGAAGGGAGGAGTGGTGACTGTGGTGTTGGTGCTCGGGGTGGTTCGCGGTGGTGGAGGAGAAGCTACGGTGAAGGCTCGGCCATGGTGGCGAGCTGGTGGAGGGAATGAGAAAAAATAGGGGTTTGGCTAGGAGAGGAGAGGTAGAGAAGTTGAAGGAATGGAGGTAGGAGTTTAAAAAGAAATAGAAAGGAAGTGAAAAAGAAAAATGGAGTGTTGTGAGAAAGAAGAATGGGGGGCCGATGTGTTCGGCCGGATATAGGGGAGAGGGGGTACAATAATGATAGAGAGAGAGTTATATTTGTGTGTGTGGATATATATTATATATAGAAAGAGAGAGAGAGAATGAGAGATATTAATTGAAAGAGAAATTGAATGGAAAGAGAGGGAGGGGTTGGTCGGCTGTGAAGGAGTGAGGGTGAGGTGGAGTGTAGGAGGGATTTAAGGAGGGGAGAGAAAGAGAGTTATATATATATAAAATATATATATATATATATATATATATATATATATATATATATATATATATATAATATAAGAGAAAGAAAATAAGATATTTATATATGAAGGGAGATATCTTTGAGTAGGGAAAAAAGGGAAAATACCAGTGGGGTGTATAGGTAGACATGGTAGGGGTCACACAAATTTTGGGTTGGGTGTCGAGCCAAGTTTGGTTGAGTTTGGGCCAAGATTTAATCAAAATACAAATTTAAGCCAATTTAAATCATGGATGAAATGAGAGCACAAGGGAGATCAATTGGGTGGCACGCAAGTTGTACGTGCATAGTAAACTCAAAACAGGTCAGAGTCATATATTAGGTCGATCAGATTGGACCGATGTCGGGTCCCGAAATTAAATTGGAAGTTAAATCACAAATTACGGCAGACGATAAATTGGTCTAAATTGACCCGAAAGTTGCGCGAAGCAAAAAGTGCACAAGGGAACAAGTTTGGTTGGGACATGATATATCAACAGGAAGATAATCATGTCTGCTACAAACTTAGAGAAGAAAGTTTCCAGAGACTGACATCTCTGATGCTCCATAAATCAAAGTCACAAAAAAGAGCATTAATGATAAAAAATAATTCAAATAAAAATGAATTATTGAAAATAATTCATTTAGAAAAATTTAAAAAATCCCTAAAATTCAGGAGGCTTATAGTTGATGATATACTATTAGTGGGTCAGAGTGCCACTAGGATAGCGGAGTTGAAGCGCCAACTGGGCGCGGCCTTCTCTATGAAAGATTTGGGTGCAGCGAAGACTATTCTTGGGATAGAGATCAGCCGAGAGAGAGAGAGAGAGAGAGTCCAAGATGCTTCACTTGTTCTAAAAGAAGTACATTTACCGGGTACTTCAACATTTCAGGATGGAAGGGTCGAAGAAAGTGAGTTGCCCCCTTGAGGCTCATTTTAAGTTCACTGAGGAGCAGTGTCCCTCTACCGAGGACGAAAAGGAAGATATGAAGCGGGTTCATATACCTCAGTTGTGGGAAGCATTATGTAAGCTATGGTGTGTACGAGGCCAGATATTGCTCATGTAGTTGGCACAGTTAGCAGGTATCTTTCAAATCCTGGAAGGGTACATTGGAGTGCGATCAAGTGGATTCTACGATACCTTTAGGGCACTGCCGATTGGAGACTTTCTTTGGTGGTGACGAGCCAAAGCTGGTTGGGTATACCGACGCTGATATGGCTGGAGATGTAGACACGAGGCGATCGACTTCGGGCTATGTGATGATGTTTGCTGGTGAAGCGGTATCGTGGCAGTCACGGTTACAGAAGTGTGTTGCCTTGTCAACGACAGAGGCAGAGTACATTACGGCGATGGAGGCTTGCAAGGAGTTGCTGTGGATGAAAAAGCTGTTACAGAAAATGGGGCTGAAGCAAGAGTAGTATACTTTGCTTTGTGACAGTCAGAGTGTTATTCACCTTGTTGTGAAGAACAAGACATTTCATAGTCAGTCCAAGCACATCGAGACTCGGTATCATTGGATACGGGATGTGGTTGAGAAGAAGGACGCGACACTTGAGAAGGTTCATACTGATGACAATGGAGCGGACATGCTCACGAAGGTTCTACAAAGGTGAAGTTTGAGTACTACAGGAAGATCGTCGGGATGACGAGTTCCTCCACCTAGTTGTGAAGGGGGAGATTTGTTGGAGTGGGTGGTATTCCCAACCTATGTGGAGAAGACCCCAGAGTACGACGAGCACCGTCTGTGTGTCAGAGAAGCTCGGGGAGGTGACGAGGCCAGTCGGAGATGAAGGAGATACTCGGGAGCTGACCAGAGGACCTACTGGAAGGAGGGGCAGAGTTCGGGCTGAACTTTGTCCCTTGGTTCTAGAACCTTGCTGGTTGCCAAACACAGAGTTCTGGCCGAACTCTATGTCATCGGGGCTGAAGTATTTTTTAGGGTGATTGATCACCGTTGGATCGTATCCTACAGTCCAGGTTTTGTTGCGGGATTAGGGTGTTTACATATGGTTTTTTCTAACCCTAATAACATGCGTAACACACACAAGAGAGAGAAAAAGTGGCAAGAGTGTCATTGCAACTTTGGGAGAGAAGAAGGAGGATTGAAGGCCGGTTTCGAAGGAGGATCATGTTCGAGTAATCTCTACTTGTCGTCTTTGTTCTTCATAGCCTTGTAATCATTATTCTTGCTTCTAAGTGTTATGGGGATCCGATTTGGATCAGAAGAAGTTTATAGAGGGTGTACTCCTTTATTTCATTAGTGAATGCTTCTCAGGGTTGGACTCCGATCATCCCGTGATTTTTTTCTGCAAGGGTTTTCCACGTCAAAAATTTTGTGTCTGCGTGGTTTGTTTTGGTTTTTTGGTTCGTGCGTTGTATTGCTCGGTTCTCTCGCAAGTACTATCTAGTTTGGAAAAAGGTTTCCGCGTTTCTTTTCCAACAAATAAAACCTCTATTAACTCTTAGATTGTTGGATATATTAACTTTTTTCGTTGAAATCCGTAAACAAAAACAACAAAAATTAAAGTTACCGGCCACCGGGGAAGTCGTGCACGAAGCACTGCCTTAAGAGTTAATCAGGGTCTGTGTGCAGACTTTTTCCAAATGCTCATAGTGGTAAAACCTCCGCTCTACCAGTATCTTCTCGTTGCACACAACTTGGAAAGAGTGACCTTGAACTTAGCTCTCCCAGGGCAAAAAAAAAGAAGAGAATGAGAGAGTTTTGGAGAGATTGAGTTGGAACAGGATTTTAGTGTTTTCTTTTTGATATTCCGTGTTCTCGGAAGGTTGAGAATTCCATAATATATAGAGGGCTCAAATCTATTACCAACGGACAGAATTCAATGGGTTTAAAAGCAGACATTACGAAAGAAAGACAAAATTTAATGGATTTAAAACAAGACATTATGAAATAAAAACAATGCAAAAAACATGGTTTATTGAACCTAGACGTTCAAAATATTAAAGAGAAATAATATAAACACTATTAATATGAATACACAGCCGATGGGGACTAAAGAGATTGGATTTTGAGCTTTTGCTCATCTTGTGTGAAGGAACAAACACACAAAGCTAACAACTCCGACAGCTGCAACGGGGAGGATTTCATCAACGAAGTCTTTACCATCGGTAGGATATACCACCTGAATATCGTGCGCCTCGTCGGCTTCTGTTCGGAGGGGACAAAGAGGGCTATCATCTACGAATACATGCCTAACGGATCGCTCGACAAGTACATATTCTCCTCCTCAAATGGTAGGTATTTCACCATAGAGAAGCTTAATAAGAAAGTGTGAAACTCGTAAAATTTTGGTTAATTTATTTGAATAATTCTATTAGCTAAATTATTATTATAATCATTATTAATTAAAAAAAATTGTATTTTTAGAAAAATTATTATTTCTAAAATTTTTAGTGTTTGGCCTGACCGTCCCGGACCTGTCCCGAACCCGTCTCGGACCCAATTTCGATTTTTCCGAAATAAATCCTTAAGTCCATTAGAATAAAATTATAAGCATAAATTCTATTTATAATATTAAAAAAAAGAAAATTTTCCTTTCAACTCGCTCATTCCAACATCAGTAAACCATTTTATCCCTTCCGTTCCCGAACGCCCGCAGCCGCACCCTTTTTCTTTCGTAACCTCCCGGCGACCTCTCCTCTCCCGAAACCCCCAAATCCTTCCTATAAAACCCTCTCCATCATTCTTCTCTACTACTCTCCCAAGCCCTAGCCCCAAGCCCTAACCTGAGCCCCGATGCCGACCCACGCCCTCCGGCGAGTTCGCGACCCCCTCCGCCCGAGGCCAGCGCCTCCCGTCGCCGTTCCAACTCTACGCGGCCGACTTCCTGTGCGGCTCTTCCCGTCGTCGGACCCCCTGTGCGATTTTCCTCGGCCGACCGTCTAGCCGCCTGTTCGGCTGCCTCCAGGGTCGCCGACCCCTCTTCCAGCAAGCTGTCCCAGCGCCAGCCTTCGGCACAGTACCCGAGCGGCCCCGATCTGCTGTCCCGTATCCCGATCCGCTGTCCAGCACCTCCGTGCGCGACTCCAGTGCTGTTCGGACTCGATCTGCTACTATCCACGTTCCGTTCCCGCTGTCCGTGGATATTTCTATCTATTTTATTCATCTGAGAGCTCTAGCCGAGCAATTGAGGTATAAATTCATGTCTCCGTGTCCCTCTTGTTGTGTCTATGATGACATGGTCCCCGATCCCGCTATGAGAATTAGATCGATTCGTTGCGATTATGGTTTCGGACCTTCCGAACTCCGTTTCGGAATGATTTCTGTAGTTTTAGTTTTGTGGTTCTATGGTTCTCAGAATTTCCGAGTTCGAATTTTTCCTAAATATGGTTCTGTGGTTTTCGGTTTTTTCGAATTTTATTTCGGATTCTTCGAATGTTATATTTCGGAAAAGGTTTTGTGATTATTTTAGAAATAAAAATCTACATTTGGTTTGAATAAATTTGTATCCCTGATTTGGGATTATTTTGTGGTTTGTTATTCATGGTTTGGAATATTTTGGGTATTGGCATTTTCCCAGGATTGGGTTGTCCCAATTATAGAGGAGGTGCTGCCCAAATTTTCGAAAAATATATTTTAAAGTTTTGAATAAAACTATTTTCAAATTCCGGTCTTTGCAAAACAAATTACAACTTGATTGTTGGTTTTAAATATGGATTTTTGTATCATTTTCGGGCGATGACCATATCGGTTCATGGGCCCTAGCTAAATGCCAACGAAATCGGCCATTCCGGACGTTGAGGCATAAGCTAGAGTGCAACCTGATATTTTGGACCAAGTCTGAGACCTCTTTTCATAAAATATATTTTATTATAATTTCTTTTAGAACATATTACTGCTCTTAGTATTTTGGGTGCAGTGCCTCGGCCTGCTGAATGTACCGCTTCCCAGCATTCAAAACTCACCAGCAGAAAATTCCTAAATTAATTTATGTAAAAAAAATTTGTAAGGGCATAAGCCCAAGTTTTTCTATTTCTTTTCCGTAGACCTATATTGTGTAGTATAGATTTTTCTTTTTCTTTTCTGGATTGTTGGTTTGTAGGTAAACGCGTTAATAATAAAATGAATAGTTATTTTAATATAGAAAATTAATAAGAGTTTTCTCACATTAAATAAAATAATAAGATTTCAAGTTTGTAACTTAGACAATTTCATGTTTTCTCATTAAAAAGAAAGAATAGTTTTATATATATTATGAAAATACCAAGTTTTGCCAAATAACCTGTAACTACCATTGTTTCCAATAAAATATTAAATTGACTTTTACTTCGTAAATTATTAATAGTAAAATTGTATCGATAAACGTGTTATGACTGTAACAACATAAAACTTGAGTAGGATCAAATTTTAGAGATTGTAACTAGCACACCTAGATATGGTTTCCTCATTGATGCTAAGTCAGGATTCTCAACTGTAGGATTTCGAGGACGAGTCTAAATTCTTTTCCGGAACCGACTTTCCAATCCAGTCATAAACCAAGGCAAGTACGGTTATGTTTATTTTTTAATTTAATTATTAATTATAATATTGCAAGATTAAACCACATTGCTACACGGAACTCTCTCCTAGAGTATTGATTGTTATTGATTGTGGGATTGGAGGAGTAGTGTAGTGTTCTATGACCAATACCTTCATATTGCATAATTGTGCGAGCTTACTCATTTTTCACACGGGGATAAGCCATATGTATCACTAGGATACTATTGTACAACCCAAGCCGGTCATAAGCATTATATACTCAAATCACATTGTTTTCAATTGTGAAAAATTGCTGGAAAATATTGTTCATGTATTTCAAACTGTTTAAATTGCAAATTTCTAATTATTAGTTGAATTGTTAGATTTTCATAATTGTACCTTGCTCATTTCCAGACTGGATTCTCCATCCCCAATAGGTTCCATTGATGATGCTGAGCTATTGACTAATAGCTATTACGACCCTGAGCTCTACCCAGCTGTGCTGCCAGAGTCCCAATCGGACGATGTTGATCTCGGGGCTGATGAGCCAACTTTCTAGATGATGACATTTCTTTTTAGTTTTGATGCTTGGATTAAAAGACAGTTTTATTTTATCAGATGTATCAAATAAATCTTTTTGTTGGACAAGTTTTAATATTCACAATTTTAGAAGTTGTGACAAATATTTTGTGTTGTTGTGATTACCTGCAATTGGATACAACTTACTGCCGCCGTCTCACAACGGTGCAGGCTGGGCATGATCCGATTCGATCCGACAATTTGGGATCGGGTCGTGACATATTTTTAGTGGTGGCCCATGCAGGTCAGATCAACAACTTAGGTAAACGTATCTAGAAACATTTAGAATACTAGAACATTAATTTGTCACAACATAAGACCGAAATATATTATAAATAAATATTTTTGTTTGTTATAGAATTGTAGGCTACCTTGCTTATGTTTTGCAATCCTAAACCTTCCAGAGTATGGCCACAGACAAGACCAACACTGCTGGCGATGGATTGTCATCACCCGATCACACCCCACCTCCTCAACCAAGTCCGGATCCTACACCTAGGCAGCTGACCGATCGTCCCTATAATGTACCAGCACCCCGTAGATTTTATACTACTACTCAAGTGACCGATCCTACATCTTCCCGAACTGAACAGTAAGCTCCTGCGGAAGTGCCTGATCCAGCTGCCCCACCAGTGCCCGTGAATCCCACCGACCTTGTAGGCCTGCTACGAGGAGTGCTTGAGGCACAGAGAACTCAAGCTGAAGTTCATCACGAACAGACGGCGATTATGAGAGAAGGCATGGAGAATGCCCACAATGTGGCTATGGCTGCACTTGAGAGAGGAGAAGCAGCCCAATCAGAACCAAGGCCTGCTAAAGTCGGCGATATTGAGAAATTCAAGAAGTTGGGCCCTCGACATTTCAAAGAAACCGAGGGAATTATCTATGCTGACGAATGGCTCGACAGCATGGAGCATCTCCTCAGCGTTGCTCGACTTCCTGATGACCTTCAAGTTGAAGCTGTGGTACTCCAACTGCTAGATGTAGAAAGCACCTGGTATCGGAATGAACCCCGACTCCAGGACAGGCAGCTTGACTGGAACACCTTCAAGAGGTTGTTCCGCAGGAAGTTCTTCCCAACATCAGAGTTGCGGGAGATAGAAAGATAGTTCCAAAATCTGAAGCAAGGGAACATGACGGTTGGTGAATATGCGGCAGAGTTTGGTCAACTTAGTCACTTTGCCAAGAACTTGGTTGTCGACCCCGCTGATCGTGCTGAAAGATTCAGGTATGGACTGTGGGAAGAGATTCGTACTCCTGTGATCGCAGGCGGCGCCAAGACGTACGAGAGGATCCTAATACGAGCTCAGGATATAGAAAAAAGTCAGCCTGCTCGTTCAAAGAGGGAATATTCTGGAACTAGCAACTTCCAGAATAACCAGAAGAGGTCCAACCACAACAATAACAACAAGCCTTCTCACCACCACCACCACCACCATCAGGCGAGGACCAATAACAGAGTGCCTCAGAAGTAGATTCCTGTCTGCGAGTTCTGTAAGAGGCCAGGACATCAGGCGAACATCTGCAGGAAAAGGCTAGGATACAGCCTAGTTTGTGGGTCTGCCACCCCCCAAGTACGGGACTGCCCTACGACATTCAACCAGTGTAGTACAACACCGCAGAAGGCTCCTCTACCCACTCAGTAACAACAATTTGGGCAACACCAACAGAAGACTGGGCGAGCTTTTGCCCTAGCAGCAAACGAGCAAGAGCCAGAGCAGGAACCCACCGTTGATGTCATCACAGGTTCCATTTATGTGCATTCACATCCTGCTTTAGCATTATTTGATTCGGGTGCATCACACAGTTTTATAGTAACAAAATTTATCTCAGCACACCACCTAGTTACGGGATTTAGCAAGAAGATATGTAGAGTTATGACTGGTGGTGGACCCATACCCATCACTGAGACCTGTAACTGCCCTATAACTATCTCAGGACATAATTTCTTAGCACCCTTACTTGTGATGCCCTTACCTAACTATGATGTAGTCCTAGGAATGGACTGGTTAAGTAAGCAGCATGTGCTGATAGATTGTCACAGAGGATGTATAGTCTTCAGCCCACCTGGAGAGCCGGAGTTTGAAAACTCTCGAGCTCCGGAAGATATGGAGGGTATTACTTACTCCTCTATCACCGAAGAACCTGGACCTCCTCACCCTATCATAACAGAATTTATGGATGTTTTCCCTGATAGTCTTCCAGGATTACCCCCAGATCGAGATGTAGAATTCACCATCGACCTAGTTCCCGGCACTGCCCCTATTTCTCGGGGATGCTACAGAGTCAACCCTAAGGAGGCCAAGGAGATGAAGGACCAGATCAATAAGCTAAAGGCCCTTGGATTTATCAGAGATGGAGCTTCACCCTGGGGAGCACCTGTCTTGTTCGTGCCCAAGAAGGACGGGATTTATCACCCTCATTTCCCGTATTTTGTATTTATGCTCGTATTTGGATTTTGGCACGTATTTTATTTTCTCGACTTGCGGATTTTGGTTTCTCGTAAATGGGTTTGGACCATGGCTTGGTTTTATTTTTGGAGTAGGATTGGTTTGGTTTGGTTTCTTATAAATGGAACACCTTAACCTACACTCCTCCCTCAACACACCACAACCCACCCTCATTAAAACCTACCAACTTCTTCTCTCTCCTCCATAACTCCATTAATTTCTAACTTCTTCTTCTTCTTCCTTCTTCCACACAACACCACACCATAGGCAAGTGCACCTTGCCATCAAATAAGCACCACTTTTTATTTGTCCATTAGCTAGATTAGGCCATGGAGAACAACTTTAGAACTTAACATTTTATGATTTGGAGCTTTCATTCTTCTAGATCTAGGTTTTAACCATTTTCGAAAATCCTTGGTTTTGATCTATTAAACTTTGATTTTTTGCTTGTTTTGATGCTTTCATGTGGAAGAGAATTCGATTTTACTCAAGTTAGAACTTTGAAAATCTAGATTTGGTTTTGATTTGACAAAGTTATGAAGAATTGAAGTTCTTGGTGTTCTTGGACCTGCTCTCGGCCAGGAAGAACATCCCTCTGCCTTGCGCTCTTTAGCGCATGGCCGGTTGCGTACCCCCCCGGCCTGTGCTCTTTAGCGCAGGGCCGATTGCGCATGACCTCAGCCAGTGCTTTGCGCTGCGCTGGATTGCGCTGGCGCAAGCCATCCATGCGCAAGCCAGCCATGCGCAAGCCGACCTCTGCGCAATCCACCTCTGCGCAAGCCAGCCTTGCGCAATCCACCTCTGCACAATCCATCCTTGCGCAATCCACCTCTGCGCAATCCACCCCTGCGCAGTCTACCCTTGCGCAAGGTAACCCTTGCGCAAGGCAACTCTTGCGCAGCTCTTCCATGCGCAGTACATACCCTGCGCAGCCCAACCCCTGATCCCCCTTGCACAACCCACTTGTCTATGATGAATTGTTTACTTCTTTAAGCTTGGCTCTTCTATAGCCCTATATATATTGGTATTTTATTAAATATTTTACGTCCATTTTATATCCTTATGCCTTTTGTCATGAACTTGATTTTATTTAGTATGTTTGGAATGACTATTGTACACAGTATGGTATGACAAGGAACTAGCATAACACGACAGTGACCCGTAGTGGAGCACTCCTGACAGTACCCTGATATGATTTATCTTGATAACTTGATAGTGGCCCGTGGCGGCGCACTCCTGACTTGACTTAACTTGTAACTTGTAACTTGACTCGTATAGTCAACTTGATACCGTGGGTGTTCCTGCTTGCTTGCTTGTACAATCCACTTGTCTTGCCTTGCATCATGTCTAGGACGTGACTTCCTGGGTACCACGGCCAGGGACTCGTGCTAAATTGGATTAGGCTAATTATTAGATCAAACTAGAACATGGAGAATTCCCAGTCACAGGCAATCTCGTTATCTGGGCGCTTTAATGGACTTGTAGCTTGCCGACGAGTAGAGCACATTTCCAGCACACTGTCATGTGTTGCACCCTCTAAGTCACCTAAGGGTACATTTGTCTCCCGGGCAATGTACCCACCTATAACTCTCAACCCGCGGAAGGATAACTGGATAGTCTGCAGGGCTTGGGACTGGAAATTATCACTTGCATCTTGTTAGTAATTAGGCTTGTGATAACCCTAGTTAGTTAAAGTAGTAAGCCGTAGTACTTGCTTGGCCGATTGTGAATGAATGGTGTCCAGCTCTATCTAAGTCTTGTCTAGCCCCTGTACCTGGAACTCTTGATCATGATTGTTTTACCTATTTCTAACGATAAATGGGTAGAGACAGTGAGCTATTCAGCCGAAGGGGTACAATCTCGGTCCTTGTTTGGTTTAAGGATTGTAACCTGGCTCCCGGAATGGTTCCACGTCCCTAGTCGTTTATCGCTCTGTGTACTTTTATTACTTGTACTTTCCTTTTATTCTTTATGTTCTGATATGCTGGCTTTTGTTCTTATTTATGGCCTCCTTTGTGGCACTTGCTCTTTTTGGGGTTTGACCCAGCTGGTTTTGTGTGGCCAGATTTCGGAGCAGCTCCCGAGGATCTACCAAGCTTCCAGCCCAATGGTGAACACTAGACGGAACCCGGACTACGAGTGGGTTTTCCCTTTTTGTTTCACCCACTTATATGTAAATTTATTCTTTTGAGGCGTTTAGCCAACGAGCACCTGTTAGCTCGATGCACATTTATTTACTGTCTGTCTACGGGCTGTAAACATGATTAACAAATCCTAGGGTTGATCATGTATGACCGAACTCTTGCTAGTCCTATCATTTTGTACGACTAGCTTCATGATCATCCAATATGTAATATTTGGGATGCCTTATATATATATTTGATGCTCTAATATTTTGTAACTCTGTTAATTGCTTGAGATTGAGACAATAGGCTTGACCTTAAGAGACTGCTGGCTTGTAGTAAACCCTCATATCTAGACAGCCGTGACCGTATAGTTGAGATGTATTCTATTTCAATATACGTAGCTGGCTATATCTGCCCCCGCTCTCCAGTATTCTGGTTCTGGGGCGTGACACGGTTTAAGTGGTGGCCCATGCAGGTCCAAGCATTCAAGAAATGTGAGGGTTTACCGAATAGATGTCTCAATCAATATTCGCCCTTGATCTCTGCTCGTATCTTCAAATCCTTGAGAATCTTGACCTGATCACATGCTTGTATCGTTGATCTGTCCTGGTCCTTCCTTACTGTTCCCTATGTCGTCTTCTTCAGCGGCATTGCTCCCGGACCTGCCAACCAGCCATAGGGAGCTCAGTAAGCACCCCAGCGCCAGGAAGATCAAGCTCAGCACTCTGGAGTAGCCTCCCGAGTTATGCTTCCCGGAGGCTCAGAACCTCCAGTTCAGGCAGCTCCGTCCGTTCAACCAGCTAGACAGGATGAGGGACCTTTGGTAGGGCTTATCAGAGAACTGCTTGCATCCCAAGATCGTCGAGGCGACGCCTTGCACCAGGAAGTTCATGACGCACTAAACCGAGGTCCCCAAGGGAATCAGGCGGGCAACAGTTTCAAGCGCTTGAACCCTCCCTTCTTTGATGGCAGTGAAGATGCGATTGCCACGGACGCTTGGCTTCAGGATACCGAGGTGGTTCTAGAAGCAGCTAGGACACCTGAGAATGAGAAGGTGGCGGTGGTACGGCTACAGTTGTTAGACTTGGCTCGCGATTGGTGGGCAGCTCAGGCCATGGGATTAGCAGCACCAGTCACTTGGGCGACATTCAGAGAGAGGTTCCAGATGAAGTACTTCGATGCGGTGGCACGGTACGACCTGCAGACCAGGTTCACCAACTTGAAGCAAGGAGGCAGGACGGTCGATGGCTATGCGACCGAGTTTTCCAGGCTGAGTAGGTTCGCCCCCACCTTTGTGGCGACCAGTTCGAAAGGGCTCAGCGGTTCCAGCAAGGGCTGCAGTTAGAGATATTATTGGCTGTAGAGCAGTTCGAGCACCAGACGTTCGATGCAGTGTTGAAGGCAGCAAGGAGGCATGAGTATACCTCCCGGAGAATTGTAGACAGGACCGGAGGCAGGAAGCGGTCCCACAGTCAGATGCACCAATCATCAGCTCCAGCCCCGGCAGGTAGGGGATTGACCATTGGAACTCCGAGGCGGGCGGCCTCAGTGACGTCGGTTCAGCATTCAACCCCGACGTATCCGCAGCAGCAGAAGCAGAAGCAGTCTTCCGCGGTGGGATGTTCTCATTGCGGGAAGCCGGGCCATGTAGTGGCAGAGTGTCGTAGGGCACAGGGATTGTGCCTGGCTTGTGGAGGAGCAGACCACCAGATAGGGACCTGCCCGAATAAGGGAGGCCCATCATCATCCAACCTTTCTAGTTCTTCGGTGAGAGGACCAGCCCCAGTTCCAGTCCAGCAGCAGCAGCAGCAGCAGTACCCGAGGCCATTGTTACCTCAGGCCCAGGCCTTTCAGCAGCAGAACCAGCAGCAGTTCACCCAGGCTCCAGCACAGAACCGGCAGAGGGGTTTCCAGCAGAGGGGACCCGCA
The DNA here is from genome assembly GCA_029216955.1 of Iris pallida. Lineage (NCBI taxonomy): Eukaryota > Viridiplantae > Streptophyta > Magnoliopsida > Asparagales > Iridaceae > Iris > Iris pallida. The sequence goes on along the minus strand of JANAVB010043418.1, from coordinate 10,905,670 downwards.
GCTAGAGGTCAGGCTATGATGATGACCATGGAAGAAGAAGTTGCACCAGGTGAGGTAGTGGCAGGTACTATTCTCGTCAACACCTTTCCAGCATCTGTATTATTTGATTCTGGTGCATCGTATTCATTCATGTCTGCACGATTCGCGACACGGATAGGATTGGAGCCTGAGTCATTATCAGTGAGGCTCAATATACTTACTGGTAATGGTCTTGTGGGAGTAGATCGAGTGTTTTCCTTGTGTCGGATCGTAGTTAGCGGTAGAGAGTTCCCCGCTAGGCTCATAGAGTTCCCTATGGCAGACTATGATGTAGTCCTAGGCATGGATTGGTTGAGGAACCAGTATGCTAGGATAGACTGCCATGTTGGCAGAGTTGTTTTTAGCATTCCAGGAGAGCCAGAGTTTTCATTTTCCAGAGGCGCGGTGGAGCCATCTTCCCCAGTATTGCGGATGGCAGTAGCAGCAGTGCAGTTGCCTAGGATCGTTGAAGAGTTTCTAGATGTCTTCCCAGAGGAGCTTCCAGGGATACCGCCAGAGCGGGAGATCGAGTTCACCATTGACTTGATTCCCGGGACAGCACCAGTATCAGAGCGAGTCTACAGAATGGCACCTTCAGAGTTGGAGATTTTATACAAGATGATTGAAGAACTCAGGACCAAGGGATTCATTCGTGCAAGTGGATCACCTTGGGGAGCCCCAATGCTTCTTGTGAAAAAGAAGGATGGTACGTCTAGGCTATGTGTAGATTATCGTACCTTGAACTCAGTAACAATCAAGAACAGATACCCTCTCCCGAGGATAGATGACTTGTTTGATCAACTCAAGGGGGCTTCAATTTTCTCGAAGATAGACTTGCGGTCAGGATACCACCAGATCAGAGTCAGAGAGCAGGACATCCCGAAGACGGCGTTCAGATCTATGTACGGGCATTGGGAGTTTCTAGTTATGCCCTTTGGAGCGACCAATGCGCCGACAGTGTTCATGGACCTCATGAACCATATTTTCATGCCTTACTTGGATCAGTTTGTGATAGTGTTCCTTGATGACATCCTGGTCTACAGCAAGAGTGAAGCAGAGCACGAGCAGCATCTCAGAGTTGTCCTCCAGATTCTCAGAGAGCACCAGTTGTACGCCAAGTTCAGTAAATGCGAGTTCTGGCTCGATCGCATTTCTTACTTGGGCCACATCATTACCAGAGGAGGAGTGGAAGTGGATCCCCAGAAGATTGTGGCCATCGAGTCATGGCCGGTACCCAACTCAGTGGCAGAGATTCACAGCTTCCTTGGATTGGCCGGCTACTACCGGCGGTTCGTCTCTGATTTTACAAGGATTTCCGCGTCGATGACCCAGTTGACCCGCAAGGATGTGCCGTTCGTTTGGACAGCAGAATGTCAGGAATCATTTGAGAAGTTGAAGCGAGGTTTGATAACGGCTCCCATTCTCACCCTTCCAGATGGGACCGGAGGATTCACAGTTTATTGCGACGCTTCAGGCAGAGGATTGGGATGTGTTTTGATGCAGCATGGGAAGGTAATTGCTTATGCGTCACGTCAACTCCGTGATCATGAGAAGAATTACCCGACCCACGACTTGGAGCTAGCAGCAGTAGTGTTTGCACTTAAGTTGTGGAGGCACTACTTGTACGGAGACAGAGTGGAGATATTTACTGATCACAAGAGCCTGAAGTATGTTTTCACCCAGAAGGATCTTAATATGCGGCAGAGAAGATGGCTCAAGCTACTGGTAGACTACGACATGGATTTGCAGTATCATCCAGGGAAGGCCAACGTAGTAGCAGATGCATTGAGCAGGAGAGCCGGAGTCTACCTTCTGACAGCACAACCAAAGCTATTGGCAGATCTTCAGAAGATGGATATAGAAGTTGTCCTTCCTTCCAATGTGGCCTTGATGGCCAGCCTACAGATTCAGTCCACCATAGTTGAGAGGATCCGGACCGCACAGTTAACAGATTCCAAGATTCAGCGGCTCAGAGCAGAGTGCGAGGCAGGGAGAAGGCCAGAGTTATGCATCCATAAAGATGGTACACTTCGACACGGCACTCGTCTTTGTGTACCCAGTGGAGATATCAGACAGGAAGTCATGGCAGAGGCTCACAGTTCGCAGTACTCCATTCACCCAGGCGGCACGAAGATGTACCGAGATATTCGTCAACACTTTTGGTGGAATGGTATGAAGAAGGAGATAGCCCGGTATGTCTCTCGATGTTTGGTTTGCCAACATGTCAAGGCTGAACATCAGAGGCCAGCTGGACTTCTTCAACCCTTGCCGATCCCAGAATGGAAATGGAAGCACATTACCATAGATTTCGTGACTGGGTTACCCAGATCTCCGGCAGGCAGAGATACTATTTGGGTCATTGTAGACAGGCTTACCAAGGTGGCATACTTTCTTCCATTTAGAGTTGGACAGTCGACGGCACAGCTAGCAGAGATGTATCTCAGGCAGATCGTCAGACTTCACGGAGTGCCAGTCAGTATAATATCAGACAGGGATACGAGATTCACATCGCACTTCTGGCGCAGTCTTCATCAAAGTTTGGGGACTCGTCTCAAGTTCAGCTCAGCATATCATCCGCAGACAGATGGGCAGTCAGAGCGTACTATACAAACTCTCGAAGATATGTTGCCGTCGTGTACCCTTGACTTCGGTGGTTCGTGGGAGGATCACCTGCACCTGGTGGAATTCTCGTACAACAATAGTTTCCAGGCCAGTATCCAGATGGCACCCTTCGAGGCTCTGTATGGTAGGAAGTGCAGATCCCCGTTAGCATGGGACGATGTCGGAGAGAGGCAGATGCTCGGTCCAGAACTGGTTTCTCAGACGGTTGAAGTGGTCAGGAGAGTCAGAGATCACCTCCGAGTCGCTCAGGATCGCCAGCGCCATTGGGCCGATGCTCATCGGCGTCCCTTAGAATTTGCTGTCGGCGACCATGTATTCCTTAGGATCTCGCCTACCCGTGGCGTCATTCGTTTTGGCGTACGGGGAAAGCTTAGTCCTAGGTATATAGGGCCGTTCGATATTCTAGAGCGAGTAGGTGATGTGTCCTATCGTCTCGCTCTTCCGTCGTCGCTAAGTGAGGTACATGATGTATTCCATGTATCCTAATTAAGACGGTACATCCCGGACCCGAGCCATATCCTAGATCATTCGGAATTGGTTGTTGGTACCAACCTTTCGTATGAGGAGAGGCCCGTGTCTATATTGGACCGAAGAGAAAAGACGCTCAAGAACAAGACTATTAACTTAGTCCGTGTTGCTTGGGGTCATCACTCTCTAGGTGAGTCAATGTGGGAGTGTAAGGATGACATTCGATCGCGATATCCCTACCTGTTTGACTCGTGAGGTATAATATCTTTCTTATGCCTTACGCTTTCCCTTCCTTACTTGCATTGTATGATTGTATGATTGAACTGCTTAGTGTAGCTTGCCTGTGCTTAGTATAGCTTGTCGTGACAATCTCTAGCTCTTTGATTAAATTCCGAGGACGAAATTCTTTGAAGGTGGGTAGAGTTGTCACCCTCATTTCCCGTATTTCGTATTTATGCTCGTATTTGGATTTTGGCACGTATTTTATTTTCTCGACTTGCGGATTTTGGTTTCTCGTAAATGGGTTTGGACCATGGCTTGGTTTTATTTTTGGAGTAGGATTGGTTTGGTTTGGTTTCTTATAAATGGAACACCTTAACCTACACTCCTCCCTCAACACACCACAACCCACCCTCATTAAAATCTACCAACTTCTTCTCTCTCCTCCATAACTCCATTAATTTCTAACTTCTTCTTCTTCTTCCTTCTTCCACACAACACCACACCATAGGCAAGTGCACCTTGCCATCAAATAAGCACCACTTTTTATTTTTCCATTAGCTAGATTAGGCCATGGAGAACAACTTTAGAACTTGACATTTTATGATTTGGAGCTTTCATTCTTCTAGATCTAGGTTTTAACCATTTTTAAAAATCCTTGGTTTTGATCTATTAAACTTTGATTTTTGCTTGTTTTTATGCTTCCATGTGGAAGAGAATTCGATTTTACTCAAGTTAGAACTTTGAAAATCTAGATTTGGTTTTGATTTGACAAAGTTATGAAGAATTGAAGTTCTTGGTGTTCTTGGACCTGCTCTCGGCCAGGAAGAACATCCCTCTGCCTTGCGCACTTTAGCGCATGGCCGGTTGCGCACCCCCCCGGCCTGTGCTCTTTAGCGCAGGGCCGATTGCGCATGACCTCAGCCAGTGCTTTACGCTGCGCTGGATTGCGCTGGCGCAAGCCATCCATGCGCAAGCCAGCCATGCGCAAGCCGACCTCTGCGCAATCCACCTCTGCGCAAGCCAGCCTTGCGCAATCCACCTCTGCACAATCCACCCTTGCGCAATCCACCTCTGCGCAATCCACCCCTGCGCAGTCTACCCTTGCGCAAGGCAATTCTTGCGCAGCTCTTCCATGCGCAGTACATACCCTGCGCAGCCCAACCCCTGATCCCCCTTGCACAACCCACTTGTCTATGATGAATTGTTTACTTCTTTAAGCTTGGCTCTTCTATAGCCCTATATATATTGGTATTTTATTAGATATTTTACGTCCATTTTATATCCTTACGCCTTTTGTCATGAACTTGATTTTACTTAGTATGTTTGGAATGACTATTGTACACAGCATGGTATGACAAGGAACTAGCATAACACGACAGTGACCCGTAGTGGAGCACTCCTGACAGTACCCTGACATGATTTATCTTGATAACTTGATAGTGGCCCGTGGCGGCGCACTCCTGACTTGACTTGACTTGTAACTTGTAACTTGACTCGTATAGTCAACTTGACACCGTGGGTGTTCCTGCTTGCTTGCTTGTACAATCCACTTGTCTTGCCTTGCATCATGTCTAGGACGTGACTTCCTGGGTACCACGGCCAGGGACTCACGCTAAATTGGATTAGGCTAATTATTAGATCAAACTAGAACATGGAGAATTCCCAGTCACAGACAATCTCGTTATCTGGGCGCTTTAATGGACTTGTAGCTTGCCGACGAGTAGAGCACATTTCCAGCACACTGTCATATGTTGCACCCTCTAAGTCACCTAAGGGTACATTTGTCTCCCGGGCAATGTACCCACCTATAACTCTCAACCCGCAGAAGGATAACTGGATAGTCTGCAGGGCTTGGGACTGGAAATTCTCACTTGCATCTTGTTAGTAATTAGGCTTGTGATAACCCTAGTTAGTTAAAGTAGTAAGCCGTAGTACTTGCTTGGCCGATTGTGAATGAATGGTGTCCAGCTCTGTCTAAGTCTTGTCTAGCCCCTGTACCTGGAACTCTTGATCATGATTGTTTTACCTATCTCTAACGATAAATGGGTAGAGACAGTGAGCTATTCAGGCGAAGGGGTACAATCCCGGTCCTTGTTTGGTTTAAGGATTGTAACCTGGCTCCCGGAATGGTTCCACGTCCCTAGTCGTTTATCGCTCTATGTACTTTTATTACTTGTACTTTCCTTTTATTCTTTATGTTCTGATATGCTGGCTTTTGTTCTTATTTATGGCCTCCTTTGTGGCACTTACTCTTTCTGGGGTTTGACCCAGCTGGTTTTGTGTGGCCAGATTTCGGAGCAACTCCCGAGGATCTACCAAGCTTCCAGCCCAATGGTGAACACTAGACGGAACCCGGGCTACGAGTGGGTTTTTCCTTTTTGTTTCACCCACTTATATGTAAATTTATTCTTTTGAGGCGTTTAGCCGACGAGCACCTGTTAGCTCGATGCACATTTATTTACTGTCTGCCTACGGGCTGTAAACATGATTAACAAATCCTAGGGTTGATCATGTACGACCGAACTCTTGCTAGTCCTATCATTTTGTACGACTAGCTTCATGATCATCCAATATGTAATATTTGGGACGCCTTATATATATATTTGATGCTCTAATATCTTGTAACTCTGTTAATTGCTTGAGATTGAGACAATAGGCTTGACCTTAAGAGACTGCTGGCTTGTAGTAAACCCTCATATCTAGACAGCCATGACCGTATAGTTGAGATGTATTCTATTTCAATATACGTAGCTGGCTATGTCTGCCCCCGCTCTCCAGTATTCTGGTTCTGGGGCGTGACAGGATTGTACGGATATGCATTGACTACCGGGTGCTGAACAACATCACTATCAAGAACAAATACCTTCTGTCCCGGATCGATGACCTGTTTGATCAACTAAGTGGAACTAAGGTATTCTCGAAGATAGACCTTCGATCTGGCTACCATCAAATCAAGGTCAGGAAGGAGGATATTCCAAAGACGGCATTCAACACCAAATATGGTCAGTATGAATTTTTGGTCATGCCGTTTGGATTGACGAATGCCCCTGCGGTATTCATGAACCTTATGAATAAGGTCTTCCATGAATAACTGGATCAGTTTGTTGTTGTCTTCATCGATGACATCCTGATCTACTCGAAGACCGAAGAAAACCATGAAGAGCACCTGAGGAAAGTTCTGAGAACTTTAAGGAAGGAGAAGCTCTATTGTAAGCTATCTAAATGTGAATTCTTCTTAGACAACGTAGATTTTCTAGGCTATGTTGTCACAGGAGAAGGAATTTCGGTAGATCCAAAGAAGATAGCTGATATTGAGAAGTGGAGTACACCAAGTTCAGTTGCTGAAATCAGAAGTTTCTTAGGCTTAGCTGGCTACTACCGAAAATTTGTGAAAGACTTCGCCAGGATTGTTGAACCGATGACGAAGCTCACAAGGAAGAATGAAGAATTTGTGTAGACTGAAGCTTGCCAGTCAGCATTTGAGGAACTGAAGAAGAGACTTACAACGACACCGATACTTGCGCTACCCGCAGGTATCGGTGGTTTCTCAATCTACAGTGATGCTTCTGGTAAAGGATTGGGTTGTGTTCTTCAACAACACGGGAAAGTAATTGCTTACGCATCTAGGCAATTACGGACTCATGAGAAGAACTATCCCACTCATGATTTGGAGCTTGCAGTAGTTATTTTTGTATTGAAGCTGTGGAAGCATTAACTCTATGGAGAGAGAGTGGAAATATTTACAGACCATAAAAGTCTTAAATATGTTTTCACTCAGAAGGAGCTGAACATGCGACAGAGGCGATGGCTGGAGCTGATGAAAGATTTCGACATCGACTTGCAGTACCATCCGGGTAAGGCTAATGTGGTTGCAGATGCACCTAGTCGATACCCCGATGGCGATGTTTTTGACCAAGGAGCGCCATTTGCTGGAAGACATAGAGAAGCTTGGACTGGAGATTGTACTGCCTGAGGCGGAAATAAAGAAGCTGGAAAGAGAAGCAATTATACCAGAAGCTGAATCATCAATGATGCAGTTGCAAGTGCGTTCAAGTCTGATGGATAAAGTCAAGGAGACACAGTTCCAAGATGAGACGCTTTGCAAACTCAGAGATCAAGTACTGGCAGGAACACTTGAAGGATTCTCAATCGCCAATGATGGAGCACTGAGGCATGGTACGAGGCTTTGCGTACCAACTGGCGAACTGAGGAATGAACTGATGCAAGAAGCGCACCAGTCGCAGTATTCCATACATCCAGGAGCTAATAAAATATATCGGGATATGCGTACTATAGTGTGGTGGTACGGAATGAAGAAGGACGTATCCAGGTTTGTGGCTAGATGTTTGATTTGTCAACAAGTGAAAGCTAGCAGACAGAGACCAGCAGGACTGTTGCAGCCGCTAGACATCCCGGAGTGGAAATGGGAACACATAACGATGGACTTTGTGTCAGGATTGCCTCGATCCCAAGGAGGAAAGGACGCCATTTGGGTTATTGTGGACCGACTGACAAAGTCAGCTCACTTTATTCCCTTCAAGGTTGGTCTATCCACCGAGAAGTTGACAGCACTGTACATGCAGCATATAACCGGGTTCATGGAGTTCCGATAAGTATCGTATCTGACAGGGATACCAGATTCGCCTCTCATTTCTGGAAGAGCTTACACGACAGTTTGGGAACACAATTAAAGTTCAGCACGCCTACCATCCCCAGACTGACGGACAATCGGAGAGGACCATCTAGACGCTAGAGGACATGCTGAGATCTTGCGTCTTGGAATTTAGAGGGTCTTGGAAAGACCACTTACACTTGGTAGCGTTTTCCTACAATAACAGCTACCAACCTAGCATCGGTATGACTCCGTTCGAGGCACTTTATGGACGTTGTTGCCGCACTCCACTTGCTTGGGACGACGAAGGAGAAAGAGTATTACTTGGACCTGAGATGGTGACCGATGCAGCAGAGAAGGTAAAGGTAACTAGAGACAAACTCAGGATTGCTCAGGACAGACAGAAGCATTAGGCTGATACCAGTCGTCGACCACTGGAGTTCGAAGCAGAAGATAGTGTCTTCGTCAAGATTTCTCCTACCAGAGGAACTATCAGATTCGGCAGAGCATGAAAGCTGAGCCCCAGGTACATCGGCCCATTCGAAGTTTTTAGCCGAATCGGAGAAGTAGCGTACCGATTAGCTCTACCAGCTAATCTTGAAGGCGTGCACAACGTCTTCCATGTTTCACAGCTCAGATGTTACATCCCGGATCCGAGCCACATCTTGGACCATTCAGAGCTGGAGATTGGACCCAGCCTCACAGTACCAGAGAAGCCAGTGGCGATTTTAGACAGAGGTGAAAAGAAAATCAGGAACTCTGTGACGCCTATAGTCAGAGTTATGTGGCGACATAATTCCCCAGGCGAGTCTACCTGGGAGCGAGAAGACGAGATGCGGGAGCAGTATCCGTATCTATTTGAGACCTGAGGTAACTCCTAACCCTATCTTTTAATTTCGAGGACAAAATTTTCTAAGGAGGGAAGATTGTAAAACCCGTAAAATTTTGGTTAATTTATTTGAATAATTCTATTAGATAAATTATTATTATAATCATTATTCATTTAAAAAAATTGTATTTTTATAAAAATTATTATTTCTAAAATTTTTAGTGTTTGGCCTGACCGTCCCGGACCTGTCCCGAACCCGTCTCGGACCCATTTTCGATTTTTCCGAAATAAATCCTTAAGTCCATTAGAATAAAATTATAAGTATAAATTCTATTTATAATATTAAAAGAAAAGAAATTTTTTTTTCAACTCTTAATACTCATTCAACTCTCTCATTCCAACATCAACAAACCATTTCATCCCTTCCGTTCCCAAACGCCCGCAGCTGTCACGCCCCGACCCAAAATCACCCGAATCATCGTCCTCGCAGGGGACGTGATACTGCACGAGCCTGGAGTTGCGCTCGTGCAAGGCAAGATGATAAGTTCTCAAATGGTTATCTTTTGATTCGATATTAATAAAGAAAGGAAAACAGAGTATACGAAACAATTCTCTTTATTGATATCCGAAACTGAGATTACAAAGGCTTTCGATAGCCTAACAATATATGTCAGATTGGCTACAACACTCAGGTTCTCTCTTGCCCACAAAGGATTTCACCGTTCCATACATCATGCCGTCTATATCTCGGCCGCATTAATCCAGTTGCGTAGTCCGAGCGTCAATGCGATCGCACGCTTCAATGCGCTTCGGCATTCCAAGCCTCAACACGTTCAAGCAACGCTTCGCCGCGAGCCATCCATTCCCTGCACCCTGTATGAAGCTGGTGGGGGATCAGTACGTTCGTCCTCGCATGTACTGATTCAAAGATCATCTTTCCAAACCAACATTGTAATATTTACGTTGAATCATGCAACTTAGCTTATGATCTTGCTATGTTCTCCTTAGGGTCAATTTCATGGCATCTTCGAAAGCGTAAAAGCATGGCAAGCATGTTATCGAATTGAATAGACAAGTAAACAAGCAATCTCGTGTTTGATTCGTGGCGCGACTTCTTACCAAGTCGACGCACTCGCCCTTGCACCGACGCAAGGTGAATACGCCGCATTCCTTCCCTGTCATGTTATATGTGCGTCTCTAAGCAGGATCTCTATGCGGGACGCATACACACCTGCACTTTCAACCCATCGTTCCTTAACTATATGAGGGCCGTTGGCGTATCCGCGCCGGAATGGACTAAAGGAGTTTCTTTCTTTTCTATCCTTCTTTTCTTAATATTTGGTCGGGCTGCCCGGCGTTTCACGGGTTAGGTCACATCCCAACAACCGAAACGTTCCCACTGCATACCATCATTTACGGCTTTTCTCATCTTGTTTAAGGATGTGCGCCTACAAAGATTATTCGAATCCCTCCTAGGCCAAAGCGGTTCCGGGGCGCTTCAGCATTTAACCGTTTGGGGGACACACCCGTGCGCGGGCGATATCACAATTTATCTCTCGTCCATTCCATTCGACCATGCAACGCCCTTATCATTCAAGCAATTAAATTCAAACAACCAAACATAGTCTTGAGTCCGAGACTCAGACTTATCATCTCGCATTTCTTCCATTTAACTTTCTATGTTCTTTCGTTTCATACTTCGTTTCAATGATTCAATGGCATCATGTCTCAACTCAATGCTCGTCAACCGAACGACCTGAAGGTCTCAAACACCTTTCGAGGCACCATGTCATAGCCGATAGTTCCGCCACATTCATGCCACAACTGTATTATCTCGCAACGAAGCCATCTTTTATTATCTCGTGCACGTAGGCACGTTTCGACCGTATTTTCATGTTCTATAACTTAGCATTCAATGTTCGGGGCTTGCGCGCTAGGGAGCTCGCCTATTGTCTTTCAATGTTCTAGCCGTCTAACTCGTGCGCAAGGTACGGTATGGTTCTTGCACTAAGGCACTCGTCGAGTACAGTTATCCCATGTTCTTACGGCTTGCGCACCGAGGCGCTCGCCTTTACGATATCCAATGTCCCATAACGACTCATACATATGATACACGTATCATTTCAATTATTCTAACTTAGTGTTCGACTCACAATATCGTTTATCTCCGATCGGACCACGCCCGTGGCATCGATAGGTTAACTTAGCATACAATAATATATTTGACTTATCGAATGAAGGAGTAAAAAGAAGTCAATCCTCCCACCTTGAGTCGATAGGCCTTTGTCGTTTCGTCGAGCCGATGCGGCTCGATTTCATAACTTCGTTGCACGGCCACTCTCCTGACTTAGCCATTCGAGCACTTCGTGCTTCATTGAATCATTCGTCCGATTTGCCTTAGCGTGCCCAAGTCTCTGCCCGTCGCAAGGCGACGATTTGATTTCGCGGACCCCTTACTAAATATTACAAAAGATCGACCTCTAATATTTTTGCGTCAAAGTATAACCTGCACACGAAACCAACTAAAATTAATACTTGCATCGATTTGGACTTGCGCCTTGGTCGATTCGATTTCTTAGAATCTTCGAGCCGATTCAACGCACTCATCCTTCGGGGCAACGCGGCGCTTCGCATCGAATTACTTGATGCATTCTTTGGGACAAGGCAACTCTTCGCATTGACTTAGTTCGATGCGTTGCTCGGGATAACTTAACTCTCGTATCGATTCACATCGATACATTTCATTCGGTCAACACGACTCGTTGAGTCAACGCTTCAGCGTAATGCACCGTGCGGAGCGGGGCATTACAGAATATACCACTCAAAACAAGGTTCGTCCTTGAACCAAAACCAACACTCCAACTAAGTATTTTATAGATCGTTTCACGATGTCGTCCCACCAATGTTGTTCAGTTTCACATTATCTCGCAAGCTTTTCATTAATATTTCAAAGTCATCCCTGCAGCTCGATTTGAATTTTGTATACAACTCGACTTGGATCCATACTTATATTCAAGGCGTCCCGAAGATATATGTATTTCGACCAATTCCAGTGGTAGCAAATTGGAACAAAGCTGACAGGTAAATTTCAATCCTATGCTTGCCATCTCGTACTCTCGATCGGATTTATCCTTAGCAACTGTTCTCAAAATTTCATCGCATACGTATATTCGATACATATTTGATTCATTCAATAAAGTCACTGCACGCGACGCGATTCAAAATTGCCTTTCTCGTTTCGTATATTTTATCAGGACTATCAATTCTATGCGTCGCGTCAAGCCGTCGCGCATCCAATCGCTACGAGTCTTCACAATGCCTTGTGTTCGAAGTTTTTGCCCAACTATTTCCGAAGTCTGGCTATGCACTTCTTTCAATTACGATTTCCTTCGTTGACTTGCAAATGCATCAACATTCAGGGCTACGCCCGCTCGGTGACTTACCTAGCACCGTGCTTAACTTCTCCCGACGTAACTTTAAATTGACATTGCACAAAGGCCACAATCTATCCGACACGAAAGTTTACATCAAGGCGACGGTGCTCAAGACAACGATTGCCTTGACCCGAAGTCTCTACGATGCATCTTACATCCGATTCCCTAACGAGTAGGAATTCACTAGCCAAATTCCCAACTTATCCATCTCGCAACATCGAATATAACTTCGATTCAGTAAGCTCAATTGCAAAGTGAATCCGAATCTAACGACATGACTCGTAAGCCATTCCCTTATCGTTCCCTCTCGTGTATAGCACGTTTCTCGCAATCGCCTACTCGCATCACCAAGTTCGTTGGTGAATTTCTCGTTCGACCGTCGATCAACATAACCATTCAAGTATTCATCCGACGAATACTCAAATCTAACTATATCATTCTCTCGAAAGTTGTTCCAACAATTCTCGATCGCCTAGACTTATCGTCAACATGTACCGTATTATATTTGTTATCGGTGCAATCTCATGTGCGATATCGCATGGTCATTTTACGGTCTGCAACACTCAATTTGATTTGGCGATCAAGTCTTCTAGGGTCAGCTGCCCCGAAGCTACGCTCGATAATTGTGGATCATCACCGAAGGACAGTTTACTACGAACCATACAATATCTTTATTTTGGAGCCAAATCACGTTCTGACGATTCTATGCGACTACCCAATTTCGGACAAAATCACTTCTATTGGCGCAACTGATGCACAACTATCCTCTGAGTCAAGTCATGCACTACCGTCGATGATTTCGTAATTTATGAAACATCTACTTGTATCGATTTCGAGTCTATCTTATTTGCGGTCGACACACGAGAATGCATACGCATCGAGCAATCGTCGATGACTTATAGTCTCGCCCTGATCAATCACAAAATTTACGATCAACCAAGTTCGTTCATTCTCGTATCGTTACTTACAAAATTTTGATAGCGCAAGGCGCACTCCATTTTGTATTTTCACATCGTGCTTACGTTTCCTTGCATATCGATCTTGATAGTTCAAATCAATTTCAATAGTAAGAGGGTCATCTTTGAATTCGTTTCAACGTCGACAACTTGTATTGCATACATCCAAGTTCGCAACAAACTTTTCTATACACATCAACTTATTTTTTGATTCGCCGCATCCCGCTATACTTTGATCGCGTAACCGAGTTACCGATTATCCAACATCGAACCCTCAAGTCATACGATCTCGCCCTCTAAGTTTTGTGTGTTTTTCAGTCGTACTCAAATGAGTTTCGCTATAACGTAACCAACTAGTTCTTAGACATGATTTCTCACGTCAACCAACTCTTCACCGAAGTTGCACATCGTGCGGTTTGATTACAATTCGCATCACCCAACATTTCTATCGAAATCGTAAGTCGTGCGATTCGATTCGCCTCGCCCAATATTTCTATCGAGATCACAGTCGTGCGACTCATTTGTAAGTTCGAGTTTTCCCTTTTTCGTCGATCCGATTATTGCGTCAAGGCATAATCGTTTCGCTAGTCTCGGTCGTCCGACGTATCGTTCATCGATACGAGTCTCGCCTTATCGTCCCAACCGATTTTCGAAGAATACTTGCATCAACATTCTGTCATACAATTTCCAATCAAGTCTCGGTACTCTCCCGTCCGTTGCGAACAAACCTTCCACAATTCTCACAACGCGTCGATGAAATTTATCGCACACGTGCTATACCATATACCACTCGAAATCGAGTCATTCATCGCCTACGTGGTATGGCATATACCACTCGGAATTTAAGCCATTTCCCTCGCATTATACTTAGTATAGACCAACGATCTCTTCCGACTCACGATTTTCGCAGTGATCGTGCTTGATCACAACCGTAATTTCGATTAATTCACATCCGACACAACTCGGTCGATGTTCTCGTTTGCCAACATAAGTTTGGTGTACAACCGAACGATTCGTTCTATCGATTTATGATTTCAATTCTTTCCTTACGTTGCATCTCGTGCAACAATTTATCTAGATATACGTTGTACCTCGTGCAATAATTTTACTTCCGATATGCGTTGCACATCTTGCTACGATTTATTTCTGACATTTCATTTCACTTTGTACAACGATTTATTTCCAATTTCTCTTGCACTTCGTGTAACGATTAATTTGATATGCGTTGCACCACGTGCAATAATTTTACTTCCAACACGCGTTGCATATCGTGCAACGATTATTTTCGACATTTACCGCACCTCGTGCAACGATTTACTCTCAACTTTCCAAGTCAATGCTCAATCCGTTTAACATATTCGGTATTAGCTTATCACTTCTCACTTTCATTTTAACGCATATTCACCCTTAACTCATTGCACTTCGTGCATCATTTTATTTCACATTCAACATGTTATATTGCAACAACAACATCCTAAATCGTATTTCACAATTTGTTGCGCTTGCAGCAACTAACATTTTTACGGCTCGTTGCATTCAATGCAATATACCCTTCGCGACTTTCTTAGCAAACATCATAAAATTTCCAAAACACATGCGACAAAATTTTACGATTTGTATTAGACTTATTGTATGGAACATCCAATGCGGCATCGAGTAGAGTCAAGAGTGATATCAAGTGGTGGTGGGCAACTTTTAGAATTATAATGAAGCGAGCGTCCAGAGGAAATTGATCGCCTAGAGCTCTGATACCAATTTGTCAGGCCCCGACCCGGAATCACCCGAATCATCGTCCTCGCAGGGGGCGTGATCCTGCACGAGCCTGGAGTTGCGCTCGTGCAAGGCAAGATGACAAGTTCTCAAATGGTTATCTTTTGATTCAATATTAACAACGAAAAAAAACAGAGTATACGAAACAATTCTCTTTATTGATATCCGAAACTGAGATTACAAAGGCTTTCGATAGCCTAACAATATATGCTAGATTGGCTACAACACTCAGGTTCTCTCTTGCCCACAAAGGATTTCACCGTTCCATACATCATGCCGTCTATATCTCGGCCGCATCAATCCAGTTGCGTAGTCCGAGCGTCAATGCGATCGCACGCTTCAATGCGCTTCAGCATTCCAAGCCTCAACACGTTCAAGCAACGCTTCACCGCGAGCCATCCATTCCCTGCACCCTGCATGAAGCTGGTGGGGGATCAGTACGTTCGTCCTCGCATGTACTGATTCAAAGATCATCTTTCCAAACCAATATTGTAATATTTACGTTGAATCATGCAACTTAGCTTATGATCTTGCTATGTTCTCCTTAGGATCAATTTCATGGCATCTTCGAAAGCGTAAAAGCATATTAGCATGGCAAGCATGTTATCGAATTGAATAGACAAGTAAACAAGCAATCTCGTGTTTGATTCGTGGCACGACTTCTTACCAAGTTGACGCACTCGCCCTTGCACCGACGCAAGGTGAATACGCCGCATTCCTTTCCTGTCATGTTATATGTGCGTCTCTAAGCAGGATCTCTATACGGGACGCATACACGCCTACACTTTCAACCCATCGTTCCTTAACTATATGAGGGCCGTTGGCGTATCCGCGCCGGAATGGACTAAAGGAGTTCCTTTCTTTTCTCTCATTCTTTTCTTAATATTTGGTCGGGCTGCCCGGCGTTTCACGGGTTGTGTCACATCCCAACAACCGAAACGTTCCCACAGCATACCATCATTTGTGGCTTTTCTCATCTTGTTTAAGGATATGCGCCTACAAAGATTATTCGAATTCCTCATAGGCCAAAGCGGTTCCGGGGCGCTCCGACATTTAACCGTTTGGGGGACACACCCGTGCATGGGCGATATCACATTTTATCTCTCGTCCATTCCATTCGACCATGCAACGCCCTTATCATTCAAGCAATTAAATTCAAACAACCAAAAAAAGTCTTGAGTCTGAGACTCAGACTTATCATCTCGCATTTCTTCCATTTAACTTTCTATGTTCTTTCGTTTCATACTTTGTTTCAATGATTCAATGGCATCATGTCTCAACTCAATGCCCGTCAACCGAACGACCCGAAGGTCTCGAACACCTTTCGAGGCACCATGTCATAGCCGACAGTTCCGCCACATTCATGCCACAACTGTATTATCTCGCAACGAAGCCATCTTTTATTATCCCGTGCACGTAGGCACGTTTCGACCATATTTCCATGTTCTATAACTTAGCATTCAATGTTCGGGGCTTGCGCGCTAGGGCGCTCGCCTATTATCTTTTAATGTTCTAGCCGTCTAACTCGTGCGTAAGGCACGGTATGGTTCGTGCACTACGGCACTCGCCGAGTACAGTTATCCCATGTTCTTACGGCTTGCACACCGAGGCGCTCGCCTTTGCGATATCTAATGTTCCTTAGCGACTCGTACATATGATGCACGTATCATTTTAATTATTCTAACTTAGTGTTCGACTCACACTATCGTTTATCTCCGATCGGACCACGCCCGTGGCATCGATAGGTTAACTTAACATACAATGATATATTTGACTTATCGAATGAAGGAGTAAAAAGAAGTCAATCCTCCCACCTTGAGTCGATAGGCCTTTGTCGTTTTGCCGAGCCGATGCGGCTCGATTTCATAACTTCGTTGTACGACCACTCTCCTGACTTAGCCATTCGAGTACTTCGTGCTTCATTGAATCATTCGTCCGATTTTCCTTAGCGTGCCCAAGTCTCTGCCCGTCGCAAGGCGACGATTTGATTTCGCGGACCCTTTACTAAATATTGCAAAAGATCGACCTCTAATATTTTTGTGTCAAAGTATAACCTGCACATGAAACCAACTAAAATCAATACTTGCAATGATTCGGACTTGCGCCTTGGTCGATTCGATTTCTTAGAATCTTCGAGCTGATTCAACGCACTCATCCTTCGGGGCAACGCGGCGCTTCGCATCGAATCACTTGATGCATTCTTTGGGACAAGGCAACTCTTCGCATCAGCTTATTTCGATGCGTTTCTCGGGACAACTTAACTCTTGTATCGATTCACATCGATACATTTCATTCGGTCAACGCGACTCGTTGAGTCAACGCTTCAGCGTAATGCACCGTGCGGAGCGGGGCATTACAGCAGCCGTACCCTTTTCCTTCCGTAACCTCCCGGCGACCTCTCCTCTCCCGAAACCCCCAAATTCTCCCTATATAACCCTCTTCCTCTCCATTATTCTTCTCCACCACTCTCCCAAGCCCTAGCCCTAAGCCCTAACCTGATCCCCGACGTCGACCCACGCCCTCCGGTGAGTCCGCGACCCCCTTCGCCCGAGGCCAGCGCCTCCCACTGCCGTTCCGACACTGCGCGGCTGACTCCCTGTGCGGCGCTTCCCGCCGTCGGACCCCCTGTGCGGCTTTCCTCGGCCGACCACCTAGCCGCCCGTTCGGCTGCCTCCAGCACCGTCGACCCCTCTCCCAGCGCGCTGTCCGTGCGCCAGCCTTCGGCACAGTTCCCGAGCGGCCCCGATCTGCTGTCCCGTATCCCGATCGGCTGTCCAGCACCTCCGTGCATGACTCCAGTGCTGTTCGGACTCAATCTGCTGCTATCCACATTCCGTTCCCACTATCCGTAGATATTTCTATCTATTTTATTCATCTGAGAGCTCTAGCTGAGCAATTGAGGTATAAATTCATGTGCCCGTGTCCCTCTTGTTGTGTCTATGATGACATGGTCCCCGATCCTGCTATGAGAATTAGATCGATTCGTTGCGATTATGGTTTCGGACCTTCCGAACTCCGTTTCGGAATGATTTCTGTAGTTTTAGTTTTGTGGTTCTATGGTTCTCAGAATTTCCGAGTTCGAATTTTTTCAAAATATGGTTCTGTGGTTTTCGGTTTTCCGAATTTCATTTCGGATTCTTCGAATGTTATATTTCGGAAAAGGTTCTGTGATTATTTTGGAAATAAAAATCTACATTTGGTTTGAATAAATTGGTATCCCTGATTTGGGATTATTTTGTGGTTTGTTATTCCTGGTTTGGAATATTTTGGGTGTTGGCATTTTTCCAGGATTGGGTTGTCCCAATTATAGAGGAGGTGCTGCCAAAATTTTTGAAAAATATATTTTAAAGTTTTGAATAAAACTATTTTCAAATTTCGGTCTTTGCAAAATAAGTTACAACTTGATTGTTGGTTTTAAATATGAATTTTTGTATCATTTTCGGGCGACGACCATATCGGTTCATGGGCCCTAGCTAAATGCAAACGAAACCGGCCATTCCGGACGTTGAGGCATAAGCTAGAGTGCAACATGATATTTTGGATCAAGTCTGAGACCTCTTTTCATAAAATATGTTTTATTATAATTTCTTTTAGAACATATTACTGCTCTTAGTATTTTGGGTGCAGTTCCTCGGCCTGCTGAATGTACCGCTTCCCGGCATTCAGAACTCACCAGAAGAAAATTCCTAAATTAATTTATGTAAAAAAATTTGTAAGGGCATAAGCCCAAGTTTTTCTATTTCTTTTTTGTGGACCTATATTGTGTAGTATAGATTTTTTCTTTTCTTTTCTGGATTGTTGGTTTGTAGGTAAACGCGTTAATAATAAAATAAATAGTTATTTTAATATAGGAAATTAATAAGAGTTTTCTCACATTAAATAAAATAATAAGATTTCAAGTTTGTAACTTAGACAATTTCATGTTTTCTCATTAAAAAGAAAGACTAGTTTTATATATATTATGAAAATACCAAGTTTTGCCAAATAACCTGTAACTACCATTGTTTCCAATAAAATATTAAATTGACTTTTACTTCGAAAATTATTAATAGTAAAATTGCATTGATAAACGTGTTATGACTGTAACAACATAAAACTTGACTAGGATTAAATTTTAGAGATTGTAACTAGCACACCTAGATATGGTTTTCTCATTGATGCTAAGTCAGGATTCGCAACTGTAGGATTTCGAGGACGAGTCTAAATTCTTTTTCGAAACCGACTTTTCAATCCAGTCATAAACCAAGGCAAGTATGGTTATGTTTATTTTTTAATTTAATTATTAATTGTAATATTGCAAGATTAAACCACATTGCTACACGAAACTCTCTCCTAGAGTATTGATTGTGGGATTGGGGGAGTAGTGTAGTGTTCTATGACCAATACCTTCATATTGCATAATTGTGCGAGCTTACTCCTTTTTCACACGGGGATAAGCCGTATCGTATCACTAGGATACTATTGTACAACCCAAGCCGGTCATAAGCATTACATACTCAAATCACATTGTTTTCAATTATGGAAAATTGCTGGAAAATATTGTTCAAGTATTTCAAACTGTTTAAATTACAAATTTTTAATTATTAGTTGAATTGTTAGATTTTCATAATTGTACTTTGCTCCTTTCCTGACTGGATTCCCCACCCCCAATAGGTTCCCTTGATGATGCTGAGCTATTGATTAATAGCTATTACGACCCTGAGCTCTACCCAGCTGTGCTGCCGGAGTCCCAATCGGACGATGTTGATCTCGGGGCTGATAAGCTAACTTTCTAGATGATGACATTTCTTTTTAGTTTTGATGTTTGGATTAAAAGACAGTTTTATTTTATCAGATGTATCAAATGAATCTTTTTGTTGGACAAGTTTTAATATTCACAATTTTAGAAGTTGTGACAAATATATTGTGTTGTTGTGATTACCTGCAATTAGATACAGCTTACTGCCGCCGTCTCACAACGGTACAGGCTGGGCATGATCCGATTCGATCCAACAATTTGGGATCGGGTCGTGACTTAATTTTTAGTGGTGGCCCATGCAGGTCAGATCAACAACTTAGGTAAACATATCTAGAAATATTTAGAATACTAGAACATTAATTTGTCACAACATAGGACCGAAATATATTATAAATAAATATTTTTGTTTGTTATAGACTGGTAGGCTAACTTGCTTATGTTTTGCAATCCTAAACCTTTCAGAGTATGGCCACAGACAAGACCAACACTGCTGGCGATGGGTTGTCATCATCGATCACACCCACCTCCTCAACTAAGTCCGGATCCTACACCTTGGCAGCTGACCGATCATCTCCATAATGTACCAGTACCCCGTGGATATTACACTACTACTCAAGTGACCGATCCTACATCTTCCCGGACTGAACAGCAAGCTCCTGCAGAAGTGCCTGATCCAGCTGCCCCACCAGTGTCCATGAATCCCACCGACCTCGTAGGCTTGCTACGAGGAGTGCTTGAGGCACAGAGAACTCAAGCTGAAGCTCATCGCGAACAGACGACAATTATGAGAGAATACATAGAGAATGCCCACAATGTGGCTATGCCTGCACTTGAGAGCGGAAAAACAGCCCAATCGGAACCAAGGCCTGCTAAAGTCAGCGATATTAAGAAATTCAAGAAGCTGGGCCCTCGACCTTTCAAAGAAACCGAGGGAATTATCTATGCTGATGAATGGCTCGACAGCATGGAGCGTCTCCTCAGCATTGCTCGACTTCCTGATGACCTTCAAGTTGAGGCTGTGGGACTCCAACTGCTAGATGTAGCAAGCACCTGGTATCGGAATGAACCCTGACTCCAGGACAGGCAGCTTGACTGGAACACCTTCAAGAGGTAGTTCCACAGGAAGTTCTTCCCAACATCAGAGTTACGGAAGATGGAAAGACAGTTCCAGAATCTGAAGCAAGGGAACATGACGGTTGGTGAATATACGGCAGAGTTTGGTCAACTTAGTCGCTTTGCCAAGAACTTGGTTGCCGACATCGCTGATCGTGCTGAAAGATTCAGGTATGGACTGAGGGAAGAGATTCGCACTCCTGTGATCGCAGGCGGCGCCAAGACATACGAGAGGATCCTAATACGAGCTCAGGATATAGAAAAGAGTCAGCCTGCTCGTTCAAAGAGGGAATATACTGGAACTAGCAACTTCCAGAATAACCAGAAGAGGCCCAACCACAACAATAACAACAGGCCTTCTCACCACCACCAGCAGCACCATCAGGCGAGGACCAAAGACAGAGTGCCTCAGAAGCAGATTCATGTCTACGATTTTTGCAAGAGGCCAGGACATCAGGCGAACATCTGCAGGAAAAGGCTAGGACACTGCCTAGTTTATGGGTCTGCCACCCACCAAGTAAGGGACTGCCCCACGACATTCAACCGGACTGGAACAACACCGTAGAAGGCTCCTCTACCCACTCAGCAGCAACAGTTTGGGCAACACCAACAGAAGACAGGACGAGCTTTTGTCCTAGTAGCAGACGAGCAAGAGCCAGAGCAGGAACCCACCGCTGATGTCATCACAGGTTCCATTTATGTGCATTCACATTCTGCTTTAGCATTATTTGATTCGGATGCATCACACAGTTTTATAGCAACAAAATTTATCTCTGCACACCACCTAGTTACAGGATTTAGCAAGAAGATATGTAGAGTTATGACTGGTGGTGGACCCATACCCATCACTGAGACCTGTAACTGCCCTATGACTATCTCAGGACACAATTTCTTAGCACCCTTACTTGTGATGCCCTTACCTAACTACGATGTAGTCCTAGGAATGGACTGGTAAAGTAAGCAGCATGCACTGATAGATTGTCACAGAGGATGTGTTGTCTTCAATCCACCTGGAGAGCCGGAGTTTGAAAACTCTCGAGCTCCGGAAGATATGGAGGGTGTTACATACTCCTCTATCACCGAAGAACATGGACCTCCTCACCCTATCATATAGCAGAATTCATAGATGTTTTCCCTGATAGTCTTCTAGGATTACCCCCAGATCGAGATGTAGAATTCACCATCGACCTAGTTCCCGGCTCTGTCCCTATTTCTCGAGGATGCTACAAAGTCAACCCTAAGGAGGACAAGGAGATGAAGGACCAGATCAATGAGCTAGAGGCCCTTAGATTTATCAGAGATGGAGCTTCACCCTAGGGAGCACCTGTCTTGTTCGTGTCCAAGAAGGAAGGGACTGTACGGATGTGCATTGACTACCGGGCGCTGAACAACATCACTATCAAGAACAAGTACCCTCTGCCCCGGATCGATGACTTGTTTGATCAACTAAGTAGAGCTAAGGTATTCTCGAAGATATACCTTCGATTTGGCTACCATCAAATCAAGGTCAGAAAGGAGGATATTCCAAAGACGGTATTCAACACCAAATATGGTCAGTATGAATTTTTGGTCATACCGTTTGGATTGACGAATGCCCCTGCGGTATTCATAAACCTTATGAGTAAGGTTTTCCATGAATATCTGGATCAGTTTGTTGTTGTCTTCATTGATGACATCCTGATCTACTCGAAGATCGCAGAAGAGCATGAAGAGCACCTGAGAAAAGTTCTGGAAACTTTAAGGAAGGAGAAGCTCTATGGTAAGCTATCTAAATGTGAATTCTTCTTAGACCAGGTGGATTTTCTAGGCTATGTTGTCACAGGAGAAAGAATTTTGGTGGATCCAAAGAAGATAGCTGCTATTGAGAAGTGGAGTACACCAAGTTCAGTTGCTGAAATCAGAAGTTTCTTGGGCTTAGCTGGCTACTACCGAAAATTTGTGAAGGACTTCGCCAGGATTGCTGACCCGATGACGAAGCTCACAAGGAAGAACGAAGCATTTGTGTGGACTGAAGCTTGCCAGTCAGCATTTGAGGAACTGAAGAAGAGACTTACAACGACACCGATACTTGCGCTACTCGCAGGTACCGACGGTTTCTCAATCTACAGTGATGCTTCTGGTAAAGGATTGGGTTGTGTTCTTCAACAACACGTGAAAGTAATTGCTTACGCATCTAGGCAATTACGGACTCATGAGAAGAACTATCTCGTACATGATTTGGAGCTTGCAGCAGTTATTTTTGTACTGAAGCTGTGAAAGCATTACCTCTATGGAGAGAGAGTGAAAATATTTATAGACCACAAAAGTTTTAAATATATTTTCACTCAGAAGGAGCTGAACATGCGACAGAGGTGATGGCTGGAGCTGATGAAAGATTTCGACATCGACTTGCAGTACCATCCGGGTAAGGCTAATGTGGTTGCAGATGCACTTAGTCGATATCCCGATGGCGATGTTTTTGACCAAGGAGCGACATTTGCTGGAAGACATAGAGAAGCTTGGACTGGAGATTGTACTGTCTGAGGAGGAAATAAAGTAGCTGGGAAGAGAAGCAATTGTACCAGAAGCTGAATCATCAATGATGCAGTTGCAAGTACGTTCAAGTCTGATGGATAAAGTCAAGGAGACACAGTTCCAAGATGAGACGCTTTGTAAACTCAGAGATCATGTGCTGGCAGGAACACTTGAAGGATTCTCAATCGCCAGTGATGGAGCACTGAGGCATGGTACGAGGCTTTGCATACCAACTGGCGAACTGAGGAATGAACTGATGCAAGAAGCACACCAGTCGCAGTATTCCATACATCCAGGAGCTAATAAAATGTATCGGAATATGCGTACTATAGTATGGTGGTACGGAATGAAGAAGGATGTATCTAGGTTTGTGGCTAGATGTTTGATTTGTCAACAAGTGAAACCTAGCAGACAGAGACCAGCAGGACTGTTGCAGCCGCTAGACATCCCAGAGTGGAAATAGGAACACATAACGATGGACTTTGTGTCAGGATTACCTCGATCCCAAGGAGGGAAGGATGCCATTTGGGTTATTGTGGACCGACTGACGAAGTCAGCTCACTTTATTCTCTTCAAGGTTGGTCTATCCACCGAGAAGTTGACAGTACTGTATATGCAGCATATATACCGGATTCATGGAGTTTCGGTAAGTATCGTATCTGACAGGGATACTAGATTCACCTCCCATTTCGGAAGAGCTTGCACGACAGTTTGGGAACACAATTGAAGTTCAGCACCGCCTACCATCGACGATTAACCAAAGTTGCTTCCGCGATCACTCAACGTTGCTTCCGCGATTAAATTAAAGATTGCTTTCGCGATTATGCTGTTGTTCTGTAATCATCCTATGTTGTTTGTGTATGAATGTTCGTTGACCCTCTTGGCTGCTCACTGGATGTTCCATACAATAAGTCTATATACATTGTGATGCCCCTGAATGAATGATTGTTGTTGGTTTGGACACAAATAACCCAACAATGACTCGATGCCATAGAATTCTATAGTGCGAATGCTGTTTGGAATGTGGGAATAAAGAAAAATGGCTATGTATGCTGTAACAAGTTGAGAATTGCACGTGATGTTCGAAAAGAGCTAATTGATGGATGAGTTTAACGGAACTGGTGAGTTGACTCATGTGTGATGGCTAGTGCTTTTGAGACCCTAAGAATGTTGGCTAAGAGTTATGATCATTATAGATCATGAATGTCCAAAATAGATTTGAGTTGATATTGTTTGGGAATGACTTCATTTCTGAGTGGTATATTGCCTCTACCACCTCAGAGCTAGATGTATGTTGACCCTTTTCATAGGATAGTAATGAGACTATCTGTGGGTACTGAGTAGTGCCGAAACTTAGCTGGAAGTCATGTATTGTTGCTAGATGACTCGAGTGTCCCTTGATGATGATATGATGTTGGGTAGCGAGATTTCTAGAAATTGTAACAGGTGGCTTGGTTAGAAATTGTTTAGTCGAGTGATGACTCAGACTAGTAAGACAGTTAGTATGCTATGGGTAAATGGATATGGCTAGAGAATGTTGTGGCTTAGAACATCTGAATGTTGACTTCGATTGGTTGGATGCAAATCATATGTGGCTAAAACAATGTTGGTTGCTAAGTTGAAAGTTTTTGAAATATTGTCGATGACCCAAAGGAATATTAGAAATCTGTGTCTTGACCCTAAGGTGTAATAGATGTCAATACATCTTGATCACCAAAGGATAGTCATTGCATATGTGCATGAATGCTGAGGAATTAAATTGTCCTAAAAAAGTAACAAGTAGCAACCCTGAATATTTGTGTTGCATAGAGGATGGTAAATTTGATACATAAATTGTCGGATTAAATGGAATGAATTACTCGACCCTTGCAGTATGAGATTTTAAGAATGCCTGTACGATAGTCTGATGACGGAGAAGCGAATGGGATTGAGAAATTACAAATGTGCTGGATAATGTTGGTACATGTGACTGTTGGTTGGGGGTATAGTTTATTGCCTTATGGCTTAGTGGTACATGTGACTGTTGGTTGGGGGTATAGTTTATTGCCTTATGGCTTAGTGGTGTCGATGACCCTTGAATAGTTGGCCTTGGCTTATGGGTTCGTCTGAGTACAAAGGATTTGAAATAGAAATTGAATCATTGAAAATTTACTTGATAGATTATTAGAACAATGTGAATCGTATGTCGGGTTGGGAATTGACCGTAATGTTGATAGATCGATCTTAGTCGATCATTGGGTAAGTCTAGAATGAGCCTCTGTGGGAATTATTTTCTTGAGGAAGACCCTGAATAGATAGACTTAACCCTAGCGACCAGTTGATGACTTACAAATTGTTGGCATAGCTGACAACGGTGATTAGTTATTCAGACCGAGTTGATACCCATAGGTTTGGGTAGAGTTCCTTAGAACTGCCGGTTGCTTGTTGGCCCTGAGAATAAGAAATTTGTATGATCCCTAGTAACCGTCCACTCTAGGGGAGTCACCTGAATGATTAGGTTAGTTGTAGATATAGCTAACCATGGAGACTTGACCGAATAATAGGGTACCATTGGCGATCGTAGGATAACCTTTGGTACTGAACGAGAGATGGTGATGAGTATGACCTAAGAATGATATGTTGTATGTATATGCTTCAATATAAAACTTAGAGATGTTTGACTCTTGAGGATTATGTGTCGGCCTATAGCGGAAACTAGAATCGTGGTATGAGACTTGAGTTATATGTATCGAGTAGTGAATTATTCTATGAGATGTAATTGACTGCTTAGGATGGGAATGTTGGATCGGTATCTATAGTTGAGTAGCTGTGTTAACCTTGACTATTGCATAGAATTGTACCCTTGGCTCGGGTAATCGATAGTGGGTGACATCGGATTGTATCTTTTAGAAAAGATGAATTGCCTCGGTAGGAAATACTATTGGATTTGGGAAGAATATGAATGCATGTTGTGAACTCTCGATATGATTGGCTCTAAGTTAGACCCTTGACCGAATGTTAGAAATATTATGCATGGATAGAGGGCTTGCCCGAGTTGTCCCTGATGTTAAGTGTTGTGGCCAGGAAGATAGTGACTGTGGCAAAGTGAATGAAGTAATAAGTCAATTGAAAGGATGCTAAGTCGGATTTGGAAAAGAGAGTTATATTGTGGCTTATCGAATCGCACTGACATGGAAGTTGGCTGAAGTACATATGTTTTGGGGACGCCTAAAATATGTGTATGGATCTAGCCGAAGTGATACGTTGCAACTGAGAGAACATTATGGGAAGAATTATCGCACTAGCGTGAACTTTGGCTAAAATGCATATATTTTGGGACGCCTAAAATATGTGTATGGATCCAAACGAAGTGATATGTTGCGACCGAGATTGAAATACAAGGAAAATGTTAGGGAATCAACGAGAAGTTGCAAGTATTTGTAAAAGAGAAAGATGGATTGAATCATTGATGGATTAAAATGGTACAGTTGGATAGCTATTTTGATGTGACCGAGTGTGCTGAAATGAATATTGAATTGAAGCTGAATGAGTAACTTGATGTGACTAAGTGAATCTAGTTGTCACGCCCCAGAACCAGAATACTGGAGAGCGGGGGCAGACATAGCCTGGTACGTATATTGAAGTGCAACCCACCTCGCTATACGGTCACGGCTGTCTAGGATACATGAGGGTTTATCTACAAGCCAATAGTCTCTTAAGGTCATGAACAAGCCTAGTGTCTCAATCACAAGCAAGTAAGTAAGTGTTGCAAGATGTATGATCATTAAATATACAATAATAAGGCATTCCAAATATTACATATTCAGCTGATCATGAAGCTAGTCGTACAAAATGTCAGGACTAGCAAGAGTTTAGTCATACATGATCAACCCTAGGATATGTTAATCATGTTACAGCCCGTAGGCAGACAGTAAGCAAAAGTACAATCGAGCTAAACAGGTGCTCGTCGGCTAAACGCCTCAAAAGAATAATTTCTACAATAGAGTGGGAGAGCCAAAAATAACCCACTCGTTGCCAGGATTCCTTCTAGTGTTCACCATCTGGCAGGAAGGTTGGTAGATCCTCTGGAGCTGCTCCAAAATCTGGCCACACAAAACTAGCTGGATCAGACCCCAGAAAGAGCAAGTGCCACAAAGGAGGCTTCACTTAAGAACTAAAACCAGTAATCAGCACAAGATATAAATAAAAGTAAGAACTGGAAATAAAGAAAGTACACCAGGATGATATACGACGAGATAACCATGGAACCGTTCAGATAACCAGGTTACAACCCGTAACCCAAACAAGGACCGGGGTTGTAACCTTTCGTCTGAACAGAACTTGGAATTCTCACCATTTATCGGTAAAATAAATGTAAGCATTCTAGTCATGCAGTAATCTGGAACAGGATCAGGGCAAGACTAGACTAGTTAAACTTCATCCAATCATTACACGGCCAAGCAAGAATTACGGCTTGATACTTTAACTAACTAGAGTTGTCACAAGCCTAATTACTAACAAGATGCAGCGAGATTATTCCACAGCCACAAGCCCTATAGACCATCCAGGTTACCCAGGTCAAAAGATTAGGGTTGAATTCAGGTGGGTACATCGTCCAGAAAATGCATGTACCCTTAAGTAGCTTGAAGGGTGCAACACATGATAGTGTGCTGGAAATGTGCCCTACTCGACGTCAGGCTACAGATCCCCGGCGCGCCCAGGTAACGGGATTGCCTGTAGCTGGGAAATCTCTTCATGACTAATGAGATAATCTAGTTGTTAGTCCTTAGTTCATTTCAATAGGTATTCCTGACCGTGGTACTCAGGAGTCCCATCCTAGACATGATGAAAGACAGGACTGGTTTAGTTATACAAGCACAATCGCCCACGGTGTCCAGGTTATTATACAGGTCATGTCATGTCAGGTAGCCGTCGCAACAGCTTAATCGAGATAATCATGCCAGGTTATCAGGTCAAGTATACTTGTCAGGAGTGCGCCACGATGGGCCACTATCAGGTCATGCCAGGGTACTCATGTCAGGAGTGCACCACTAAGGGTCACTATCGTGTCAGGCTCAGTTATCAATTTCAAACATATCAAGTAAATTCATGATTATCAAGTTCATGACAAAAGGGGTATAGAAGAGTCAAACTTAAGGAAAATAAAACCAAAGTGACATGCTGACATAAGACCAAGTCAGCCAAAGGCCATACGCTCAGGTCAGGTTATGCTCAAGTCAGGCTACGCTCAGGTAAGGCTACGCTCACAAAAGGCAGCGTATGAGGTCCATACGCCTCCTTGTCACCCAAGCGAGCGTATGCGAGTCATACGCTCCAAAAAGGCAGCATAGGGACTCCATACGACTCCTTGTCAAGCAAGCGAGCGTATGCGAGTCATACGCTCCCAAAAGGCAGCGTATGCACTCCATACGACTCCTTGTCAAGCAAGCGAGCGTATGCGAGTCATACGCTCCCAAAAGGTGGTGTATGCACTCCATACGACTCTTTGTCAAGCAAGCGAGCGTATGCGAGTCATACGCTCCCAAAAGGCAGCGTATGCACTCCATATGACTCCTTGTCAAGCAAGCGAGCGTATGCGAGTCATACGCTCCCAAAAGGCAGCGTATGGGGACTGCGCTGCGCTAAAGAGCGCGCACAGCTCAGTGACACAAGCTAAAAAGCTCGTGCACTGCTCACTGTCTTCTCCAAACCAGCAAGAACTCCATGGGTAGAACCCAAAGCTTCAAAAGTCCATAACTTGGTCAAAATAAGTCCAAATCCAACTTTTCAAAGGACTAAATTGGGTAGAATAAAATTCTCTTCCACATGAAACCATCAAAACTTGAAAACGAGGAAGTTTGATAGATCAAAACCACCAAAACCCAAAAATAACAAATTTCTAGATCTACAAGAATTAAAGCTTCAAAATAGAAAATGACAAGTTCTAAAGTGTCTTAGAAACATAGGGAGAAGCTAATGGAACAATAAAAATGAGCTCTCTTGTGGAAGCAAGTTGCACTTGCCTAAGGGTTGGGGAGTTGCGGAGAGGAAGGAAGAAGAAGAAGAAATAAATGAGAGTTATGGAGGAGAGAGAAGGTTGGTGGGGAAATAAATATCATGGGTGGTGGTAGGTAGGGGGTTCATCCCTTGGGTTCATGATGAACCAAGCATTGGGCCGGCCGAACCAATGTCAACCCAAGCCAACCCAAACTGAGAGCAAACCAAGCCAAGAAATAAATAAGGAATAATACAAGAAAATACGTACACGTATTTCCAAAATACGTAATACGAACCACAGGCATTACAACTCTACCCACCTTAAAAGAATTCCGTCCTCGGAATTTAATCAAGAGGCTAGAGGAGCAATGACAAGCTACATCAATCACATGCAAGCTATAACTAGGCAGACAATCACTCATTCAAGCAAGGAATCGAAGGCATGAGGCATAAGAAAGATATTATACCTCACGAGTCAAACAAGTCAGGATATCGCGATCGGATATCATCTTCACGCTCCTACGTTGACTCCCCCAAAGAGTGATGACCCCAAGCAACTCGGACTAACTTGATAGTCTTGTTCTTAAGGATCTTCTCTCTTCGGTCCAATATAGACACGGGCCTCTCCTCATACGAAAGGTTGGTACCAACAACCAATTCCGAATGATCCAGGTTGTGGCTCGGGTCCGGGATATACCGTCGTAATTGGGATACATGGAACACGTCATGCACCTCACTTAGCGACGGCGGAAGAGCGAGACGATAGGATACATCTCCTACTCGCTCCAGAATGTCAAACGGTCCTATATACCTAGGACTAAGCTTTCTCCGTACGCCGAAATGAATGACGCCACGGTTAGGCGAAATCCTCAGGAATACATGATCGCCGACCGAAAACTCGAGAGGACGCCGATGAGAGTCGGCCCAATGGTGCTTGCGATCTTGGGCAACTCGAAGATGATCTCTGACTCGCCTGACCACTTCAACTGTCTGGGCAATCATCTCTGGACCGAGCATCTGTCTCTCTCCAACATCATCCCAGGCTAGCGGGGATCTGCACTTCCTACCATACAGTGCCTCGAACGGTGCCATCTGGATACTGGCCTGGAAACTGTTGTTGTACGAGAATTCCACCAGGTGCAAGTGATCTTCCCATGAACCACCGAAGTCAAGTGTACAGGACCGCAACATGTCTTCAAGAGTCTGGATCGTGCGCTCCGACTGACCATCTGTCTGCGGGTGATATGCTGAACTGAACTGGAGATGAGTTCCCAAACTCTCTTGCAAGCTACGCCAAAAGTGCGACGTAAATCTTGAATCTTGGTCCGAGGTGATACTGACTGGCACACCATGCAATCTGACAATCTGCCTGAGGTACATCTCTGCTAACTGAGCTGTCGACTGACCAACTCTGAATGGAAGAAAGTGAGCCACCTTCATGAGCCTGTCAACTATAACCCAGATAGCATCTCTACCAGCTGGGGATCTAGGTAATCCAGTCACAAAATCCATGGTCACATGCTCCCACTTCCACTCTGGAATCGGCAATGGCTGAAGAAGTCCAGCCAGTCTCTGATGTTCGGCTTTAACTTGTTGGCAAACCAAACACCGAGAGACAAACCGAGCTATCTCCCGCTTCATGCCATTCCACCAGAAATGCTGTCGGATATCACGGTACATCTTCGTACTGCCGGAATGGATGGAATACTGTAAACTGTGCACTTCTGACATGATCTTCTGCCGGATATCTCCGCTGGGTACACAAAGACGCTTACCATGTCAAAGTGTACCATCCTCATGAATGCATAACTCTGGTCTTCTTCCTGCCTCACACTCTGCTCTGAGTCGCTGAAGCTTGGAATCTGCTGACTGCGCCATCCGGATCCTCTCGACTATAGTGGACTGAACTTGCATACTGGCCATCAATGCCACACTGGAAGGGAGAACAACTTCAATACCCATCTTCTGAAGATCTGCTAACAGCTCTGGTTGCGCTGTTACAAAATAAACTCCGGCTCTCCTGCTCAAAGCATCTGCTACAACATTGGCCTTCCCAGGATGATACTGCAGGTTGACATCATAATCCACAAGAAGCTCTAGCCACCTTCTCTGACGCATGTTAAGATCCTTCTGGGTGAAAACATACTTCAGGCTCTTGTGGTCGGTGAAAATCTCCACCCTGTCTCCATACAAGTAGTGCCTCCACAACTTAAGTGCAAACACCACTGCTGCCAGCTCCAAGTCATGGGTTGGGTAATTCCTCTCATGATCATGAAGTTGTCATGACGCATAAGCTATTACCTTCCCATGTTGTATCAGAACACACCCTAAACCTCTGCCTGAAGCATCACAGTACACTGAGAATCCTCCGGTCCCGTCTGGAAGCGAGAGAATATGAGCTGTTATCAGGCATCGCTTCAACTGCTCAAAAGAACTCTGACACTCTGCTGTCCAAGCAAACTGCGCATCCTTGCGGGTCAACTGTGTCAATTGTACTGAAATTCGAGCAAAATCTGAAATAAACCGCCGGTAGTAGCCGGCCAATCCAAGAAAACTACGAACTTCTGCAACTGTGCTGGGCACTGGCCATGACTCAATAGTCACAATCTTCTGGGGATCCACTTCTACTCCTCCTCGAGTGATGATATGACCCAAGTACGAAATGCGATCGAGCCAGAACTCGCATTTACTGAACTTGGCATATAACTGGTGCTCCCTGAGAGTCTGAAGAACCACACGAAGATACTGCTCATGCTCTGCCTCACTCTTGCTGTAGACCAGAATATCATCCAAGAACACAATCACAAACTGATCCAAGTAAGGCATGAAGATGCGATTCATGAGGTCCATGAATACTGCCGGCGCATTGGTTGCTCCAAAAGGCATGACAAGGAACTCCCAATGCCCATACCTCGATCTAAAAGCTGTCTTCGGGATGTTCTGCTCTCTGACTCTGATCTGATGATAACCTGAGCGCAAATCAATCTTCGAGAATACTGAAGCCCCCTTGAGTTGATCAAATAAGTCATCTATCCTCGGGAGAGGGTATCTGTTCTTGATTGTCACTGAGTTCAAGGTACGATAATCAACACATAACCTGGACGTACCATCTGTAAACCCCCTAAAATTTTACTATATATTTTTTTTTAAATTTTGGTTTTAATTTTTGCCTTGTATTATAAGTCGCATGGTCGTATTGTACGTCGCATATGAGTTAATATTTTCGTATGTCTCGTCGAGTGCGAATAGGTGCGATGTACATATTTTTGTAAAACATTTTTAGAGATTTTATTTATACAGAAGAAATGTTAGTTTTAAAATAATGTGATAAATATTTTATTTTAAAGAAGAGCTATTTGTTCGTCGTTTGAAAATAAGTAGTGATTTGAAATTTGTGGTTTATATGGAATGCATTCCAAAATATTATGTGAAATTTAAAATTTGTTTAATAATATATTTTATTATTACAAAAGCTAGTTTATGATTTAATATTTAAATTATTTGTAGTGATTTTCGAAATCTATTTATTACTATATTAGGAAAATGATATTTGAGAATTGTTGTCTTCAATATTTGATTAAATATGAAAAATTAAAATTTGAAAAGATTTCATTTGATTTTAAATTAAAAGGTGAAGTTTTTTTTCCTATGCTTGAATTGGATTTGAAAGATTTAGAATCTAAATCGAATTTAATTTAAAGTGGTAACTATCTAATGGGGATTTAAACAATCCCAATCTTTATCCTAATGGGAATTCCCACATCCTATATATAGGCAGGTACTCCTCCATAATTCTCTACCACACCCATTGTGCATCGTGTCCGTGCATCTCATCCACTAAATTTTTCCACTACAAATACAATTTTTATCTCGTCCGACAACCCGGACGTCCATCATTTTTGTGTCGGACACACCCCCGACACGAACCAAAACAATCCTAACCCTAGCCTCCTTGACTCTCGGCTTCCCGTCCACCATCACCACGCCGCCATTGCCCGACCACCATCTCCCTGCCGCAACCACCCACATCCACCACCAGCATCCCAAACAAACAAGCACGCCATCTCTCTCACCGTCGTCTCCCAAATTCGGACCAACACAGGAAATTCCGACCAACACAGGGAAGCACCACCTGTCGCCCCACCGGCGATCCCAAAAACTACCAGAAGAAGAAGAGAAGGGAAAACCTTACCTCCGCCGAGATCCCGAGCCACGCGCGCAAGCCTCCTCCCGCCGACGGGAAGCCGCCGCCCTTCTTCAGGTGGCCGCCGCGCGCGGACCAGCCTTCCCACCGCCGAGTCCGGCGACCAGCCGTGCGCAGCCGGCCCTTACGTTGGTCGAAACCCTTCGTCGCCGCCATAGAAGCCTTTGTCCCGCCGCCCGGAGTCGCGCTCCACTGCGGAGCCACCCTCCGCTGGACCCGAGCCAACTGCCTCGCCAGCCCCAAACGCATCGGAGCCACCCTCACTCACAGGATCGCCCCTCCGGCTTTCCGCGCCGCACCCGCTCCGCCCGACGCACCGACCGATCGACCGCCTCCTTCACCCATGTCCGCCGCCGCGCCGCCTCATCTCCGCTCACCGGAAACCCTCATTCGTCGGATCCAAGCACGAGCGCCGACCCTCCCGTTTTCCTTCGCGTGCTGCTCCAGTACGCGACCAGAGCTCAGCGCCACCCGCCGCCGCCTTCGCCGCCGGCCACCCGGCCGAGTCCCCGCGGTGAGCCCTCGTCCTCCCCCTTTCGTTTCTCCCACTCTTACTGGGTTGGGAATAGTAGAGAAATTTTTTGATGTATATTATTATTAATATTATTATTATAATCTTTATCAATGGATTGAGTTAGATATTTTAGGATTCATTAATTATTATTATTATTATTATTATTATTATTATTATTATTATCATCATCATTTAGTTTTGTGGCTATAATTATTATTATTATTATTATAATTATTGTTATTTTTAACATCATTATTTTGATTATGTATAAAATTAATATACCTCTTGAACGTAATAATAGTAGTAATATTTTTATTTGGATTTTTAAAGTATAATATATACATAATTATATGATGCCTAATTAAAATCTAGTTTCAAACAATTAAATTATATATATCATTTTGATAATTTTAAATATATACATATATAGATATTTAGATTTAATAAAAAGGCAGTTTTCAAATGATGATTTTGGTACTGAAAAAGTTGGTGAAATTTCTGGTATTTCTTATAATATTATTTAAACATATTTTTATGGATTTCCTTAATTACAAACAACTAATAAATATTTTTAAAGTATGTATAAATATGTTCAAATTAGTATAAGCACATATTTCCACAAAGCCTCCGTGAGTACTACCAATCATGTCTAATTCTTGCCTTTCTATTTTGTGAATTTCGACCCTCATGCATTGATCACGGCATTGGACAAAACAGGACATCACGATCATCGCATCACGCCAGACGACACCCCAGGCAAGACACCTTGCCTTTACTGTTTAAATTTCCTGTCAATATCATGCATGCTTTAGTTGTTCTTTTTAAATTATATGTAAGTGCAAATTACTATATTTTATGAAATTGGCTTAGAGTTAAGGGACTACCGTCAACTTAGTGTGTCTCATTGACTTGTCACGATTGTACACGAGATGTGTGTGAGAGTTGTGAGTATCATGTAGTGGTCACTTGCGTGTTGGCTGATCACCCGTGTGCATGCGTAGGAATAGCTGTCAATAGATGCATGTTAGAAGACTTGACAGTTATCTATTATAAACCCGTGTTGTGGAAATGACACGTGTTGGTGTGTCATGGTTACGATGCACATATAGTATCATTGGGGGGAGGGGACAGCTACTAGCGTAGGGGCTACTATTATTTTACACATTTGGGAGATAGTGTCTCGGATGAGCGCTACGTGTTACCCGGTCGATAGTGTCTCGGATGAGCGCTACTTGTTGGCCACTCTTTATTACATGCTTGAGACAGCCCCTGCGTAGAACGTTGTCCTCTAAAATTGTAATTCACATAGAATGGTTAGGAACCTTTATACATGCATACGTTTCTGTTGAGCTTATTTATGCAGTTTATCGGCATGATATTATGTGTCTTGTTACGTTCCTCTGAGGACCTGGTTTTTTCCCAGGTATGCGTTTGCGTGACTTCTTGCAGGTGCTCTAGCTAAGGCCATGACTTGCGCTCTATTCCGTCGTGAGGATTACTCTTGGATTCGTCACTTGCTCTCGCTTGCTAATTCTTTCCTTGTATATTTTTCCATATTTAATTTGGTTGGTAGTGGACTTTGTCTCCGCCCAACTAATGTGTACTTGACAAACTCAAAGTTGCTTTATATCATTATTTAACTTTGTGGATGAGATTTAGTTGTCTTGGATTACTACATTTACAGCTTATGTATACATACGAGGTCCATGTATTTCGTATGTATACAGCTGGCATGTCTACGTACTTGGTCCTACGTATTTTGGGACTGGGGCGTTACATGTTTTTGTGGTGGCCCATGCAGGTCTAGTTTGTCACTTCGGCTATATAATTGTACCGAAGTGGGCCTGCAATATAGGATTAGAGTTTAGGAATCTCATCCACCTACTTGACATCCTTTCTTGACTTCAAATTTTAAACCCTCGTTCGACCTCCTTGGTTTGCATCTTGCTTGACTCCTTCTACCTTAAAAATTCTTAGTTTCGTATTTAGTAAGGTGACTACACTAGTATATGTTAAACACATGGCTAGATGGATTGCATTGACAATCAATATGCATGGAGATTTTTATTTGAGTTATAAAGGCATTTATTCTTAAGGATTAGTTAATTCCAAGTTGGGTAGCAGCATATTTTTTTTTGCTTTCAAATGATAGTTGGAAATTTTATTTTGCTATTACATGGTGGTGTACACAAGAGAATAGCTAGATCGAGAAAACGAATTTATGATCTTTGCAAATTGTGAAATAGACTACGATTTAGCAGGATATGAAACCGATTTGGAAAACATCTTTAAATTGTGACATATGATTTACGATTAAGTTCAAGTGGGATTGAATATGTTAAAGTTTATCTCGAAATTTTTAAAGTACTTTAAATTATAAGTTATGATTTTGTAACGACCAGAGAAAATGAAAGGTTTATGAATTACGGTTTATTGGAGAGCTTGGGGTTTTAAATTGATTCTACGATTTACGAATTATAAGTATTTAATTTTGAGCTTGAAGAGATAATGGTAAAAAAAAAAAAGGTTGTTGAAATATTTTTGGAAGATATGAGATCGACGTTGAAGGAAAAATTTAAACATTTAAAAATTGCTCATATGATCTATGATATATAAAGTTATTAAGATTTCGAGTTTAAATCCTACGATTATGAATATTTTAAATTTGGTGGAAAAAAAATGATGAGGAAATTATTTATTCGCTTTGCGAATTACGAGGATCGTTCGAGATTGACTGGAGATTTAAAATTGATTAAAGTTGATAGTTTAAGATAATTGAAATTGGCGAAGTATCTTGGAAATTGTATTAAAAAATTTCTAGGAATTTGAAATTTAGATTAGATCGTATTGGTAGAGGACCAAGAAGCAAGGAAGGTCGCCCTAGTGAGATAGAAGTATTGTACATTAGATTGCCATGCCACCTATGATTATGATATTGCATATACACAAGTATAGTTAGTCATCGACAAACTGATGAACATATCTTTTGACTTACTCGACCTTCCCTAAATTCTAGATCTTTTTGTCATGACCCTCTAATTATTTGAAACTTGAGAAATGATTAGATTGTTCCGTAATCATACTCCATCTAAGTGGCTATCATATCTCTAAAAATTGTATTCCTAACTTATTTTACCTTGATTCGTTAGAATCTAAATTATCTTTATTCCATGCTTTTAACTTGATAAATTATTTATGCGTTATCTCATGAACTCCCACTTTCTATTTTAAATTCTTTTGTGTCCTTTACCGTGACATTGATATTTGGAGCACAATACTAGACTTTTCCTTCCCACAAATTTTACATGCAAGACCTACACGAGCCCACCCAAACCGAGAGCAAACCAAGCCAAGAAATAAACAAGGAATAATACAAGAAAATACGTACACGTATTTCCAAAATACGTAATACGAACCACAGGCATTACACTAGTAGATGAGTTATTTCCTTAAGTTTCGAGGACGAAAATTTTTCTGAGTGGTATATTATGAAATGCCCCGCTCCGCACGAGACATTTGGTTGGCTTGTTGGATGGGATCAGAATGTTGGACCGTAGCTTGGGTTGGAAATCAGGAGAATTAAGACGGATGTAGTCTCTCTTAGCCGGATAGACGGAACAAGTTTTGGAACGTGGCTCGTTGGTGGAGCTACGTCTAGTGGGAATGTGTGTAATCGGAGCAGAAAGACCGTTATATAAGGCAAGTGGAACTGTCCCCCTTCCTCCTTATTCTTGCATGCTTAATAAATGGAATAACGTGATGCTATGAATTGTTCCTAAATGTCCTATATTTTAGTTGCTGAATAATAGAGATGCTTATGCTGAGAATTATAGAAATGAATAAGACAAGAATATTGAACTGCTGAATGAATTATACTTGAACTACAAATGTGACTTGAAGCTTGAAATGAATTGATAATGTCCCTTCGGTTAATACTGCTTAAGCAATGAAATACTTGAGTAATGAGATGCTACGTGAATGATACATGAGTAATGAACTGGTTATGCTATTAACACAAAGAATTGAATGAAACACTTCAATTATGTATCTTCTGCATAACTGTTGTTGTTGCCTGTTTCCTTATAAGCAATGAAAGAAAGAATACTGTCCCTATGAAATGAATGAAATTCTGCAGGTCTTATCGAGATGAATGAAATATTGTTCGTTCCTCTTTGAAAGGAATGATATGAGAAATGTTGTAATGATTGATGCAATGAGAAATGATGAGGCTTGGGATCATTGAGATCACCAAGTGAACAGGTGGTAATATTGGAAAGATGAGATAATGAACTGTTGTCTTTACTTATCTTATTATTTTATCATGCGAATTCGAACACGATCGAGTCAGACACGCATTCGCATGACCATGGGCAAACTTGTATACAAGGTATTATTTCCTCGAACGGTACCCGCGGTGGTGGGATCGAGTCGGCCTAGGAGGGAATCGGTGTGCTTTGGTGGCACGCGGTATTGGGACCTTCATTCGGGCTCGCAACCTGGTGAAGGGCACATCCCATACCCTATGAAGTCCTACATGGCAAAGTCCTTAAATGGTGTGTATCACCAGTGGTCATGTAGTCAGGATGCATGCTAATGAATATTTTGTGCAGACAGAGTAAGTATATCATATTATTCTGTATCCTTATGCAGGTATGCGGAGTCGGATATCGGTAAAAAATTACTTAAATGTGATACATGCAAAATATGTTGGTTGAATTGTCTGCTTAATCATGCTAAACAAGACAATGTTATGATATTGCCTTTAAAGAGAACTCTATGACATGCTCAACATGTGAAATGAAATATGCTGGAGTGTTGCCTTGCTAAAAGAATACCTATAACATGTTTGGCTAATGTTAACTCAACGACGCTTAAGAGATGCCTCTAAATGTACACTGTCAGGACTTGATAACACCAAGTATGTTTCATTGTTGCCTTTACATAAGAAATGAGATAATAAGTTTACATGTTTCATTATGATTATTGCCCATGAACTGTAAACTGATGCTAGGTCCCAAGTAGAAAGATCATTCTATTAAATGCTTGCTAAAATTGACCAGTTAATGTTGGTTTAGGCGAGTGGGTTGGATTCTGCTCGCAGTACATAGATGATGTGCTGACCCACGTTTTGTGGGCAGGTACTCGTGCTTGGGATGTGTAGTGTCCCGTCCCGCTCAGTCAATCGGAAGAATCGAAACGCCAACGGCGTTCGGACTTAGCCTTGCAACGGCTACTCGGAGATATCACTCGGTCAAGGCGACCGCTCGATCAGGTGGGGTAGTTTCGGTGAACTTGCCTCATCTTAGCCTTCACATAATAAATCGCATGTTTTCAACTTGCACAAGTAGGCTTGATAATAAAAGAGACGCATCCACATAGCAAAAGGAAATAATCCCGACGGGTCGAATTGAGTTAGAATATGGAAAGGTCCAACGGTCGGCTTAGAGTTGGTGCACGGCGTGCTTTGAAAATGACACTCGATCCTTCGTCCTGTGGCTTGGAAGAAGGAAAGTTGGTTGAGTCGACGAAGTTATGAACATAGCCTAAGTCATAGGCGTCGCCCGCATGAATGCTTCATAAAGTATGCACGGTCCTGTCGTCCAAGGCTTGGCATAGCCTTGGCTTGCCCTATGAGTCAAGTTGCGTTGCACAGCTTGTGCCATAAGTCTAGGCACCCAAATCACTTGGTCGTTCAAAGTTGAACGCGTGCATGGCACGTTCCATCGAGGCAAGGCTTAGCGCGGCCTTCACTCGTTAAGTTGTAGGCTTGAGTAAGTTAGGCAAAGTTATGCCGGTCGACCTAAGTTATTCCAAGCATTGTCCTGCTCATTTTGCGGTTGTCAAATCAAATAGTCCCACGATCCCAAGGCTCGTCATATAAAGTATGACTTGGGCGATAGCGTCGCGTAGATCAGAAGTCGGTTTGAGGCACGGTGCACGGACCTAGTGTTAAGGCAGGAACCACGGTTGATTGAATGAGTTTTGGAGAAAGGACTATCGAATAGGCATTGAGTTGAATGAAATGATATGACAACATGGAAAGAATGCTCGCGACCGTGGGTCGTCGAAGGGTCTCAAATAATAGAAAGAATGCTCACGACCGTGGGTCGTCGAGGGGTCTCAAATGATAGATGGTTTGATATTGGTTTTGAAAGAGATGGTAACATTAGAAGATGAATGACTGTGTGAGACATCAGTTTGTGTCGAGTCTTGTATGGTCATTGGACAACTTGTCGACAAGGAGGAGTTTCCACGCGCGACAACCCTGGGCGCCATGGGACCGCGGCGTTCCGGAGGGAAACACGGTATAGCCGTAGCTGGACGAACCGCTCGGATCATTCGGTAACTTTCAGCGGGGCAAGCTACTTGCGCTGAAAGGGTCGCCAAATGGCAAGGCTATAGTCCAGGATAGCTTGTGATGTTAGTGACCAATTCATATAGATGGGTCAGCACGAGCGGCAATCCGCGTGTGTGCCTTTGGATTCAGTCTAGCAATTGTGTGTATGGTTGGGACACAAGTGTTTGGGCCTAAGAATGGCTACAGCATAGGCAACGTGCTTCGGCACGATATGTGGCGTCGGGTCTTAAGTTGTCGGCATATAAGTTGCATAAGTTGGTTTGAGTTGTCTTGAGTCTAAGTCAGGAACTGCCGTAAGGCATAGTTGCTCGAGTGGCACTTAGCCCACAAGTCTTGGATTGGGTCGGATGATGGTTTAGTAGCAAAGGGCCGCAAGGCGGCGATACGATTGAGTCACATTGAGTAGTTGGCACGGTATGATGGATTCGTAGCACGGTCACAAGGAATGGAGCCTTATCGCGTAGTTGCATCTCCGATTTTGGTCGAAAGGCAAGCACGACTTGATAGGTTAACGTTGTTCGAGTCGACATTGTTATTGCAAGCACGGGATAGTCTAGAGGTACAGAATAGGTCAAGGCGTCGGTCCTAAAACTGATCCTAAGGCAAGAGTAGAAAGACAATAAAAAAGGGGACTAAGTTGCACAAAGTAAATCAAACGTGTTGGGTTTGTATGGGCGGGCGAGGAGCTCATTCCACCAGTACAGTTGAGTACTGACACCCACATAGTTTACATGTGCAGGCACAGGTAGAAGCTCGTGGCGCGGAGCTCGCTTGGATGCGTCGAGGCACGGAGTTCCTTGGCGATTCGAAGCGTGCGGCCGTATGGAGTAAAGACTTATACAGGACATAATGTATGGACGTCGCCTTCTGAAGCATCCGCTGGATCAAGACTTGTAATTGAGAGATGAGAGAGAACTGAGTGAACTTGTAAAATATGAGAAGAGTGAGCTTGAGTGATTGTAATATTGGCCTTGCGCTCCCAATGTAACCGTTGTTTCAATATCAATAAAGAGCTTCTTTGAATAACTTGTGTTTGTTCTTAATTTCCGCTGCTATCATTCAATGTCTCTGCTTGGGACTTCTGTGCGACGACCCTGTCGCAGCCGCTGAAATCGGCCGTTATGGAACCCGCCTTGCACGAGCGCAATCTAGGCTCGTGCGACATCACGCCTTAGCGAGGACGATGGCTCCTACGGGAGCGGGGCGTGACTTAATGGTATCAGAGCACGGCTTTACGTCCTTGGACTATCGATTGAATTCTTTAACTCGTTGTTTCCGCAAACTCTGTTGCTTCCGTAAGTTGATATCGTTGGTGCGCTCTCTCTCAATTGTCCCACGGGATGTCCATACAATAAGTCTAACTATTTTGCAAAACATAGGAGAACAGTTTTTGATAAAACGAAAAGATGGTTTGCGTAAGCACGGTTGGCTAAGTCGGGCTGGGCATATACACCAAAGTTGCGTCGACCTTAGAAAAGTCGAGTGCAAGAATTGAATTGTATCGGACGAGAATGAGTTGAACTCGATTGAGTAAAGTGGGATGACTATCGATAGGGGCGCTAGTGAGCGACAATAACGTCGGTACGATATAGACGAGCGTGCTTGGAATTCGAAGAATGGTTCGAACAGAAAAATTTAAAGAAGTGAATTTTGATTCGAATGATAAGTTAAGGATTTGTTGAATGACTTCATCCCTGAGTGGTGTATGCGATAGCCTCAGGGATGTCGATCGATTGATTGAGGAAATTGATGTTGTGAAGGATTCGAGGGATAATGATTGAACTTGAACTTGAACGTCGAGGAGATTATCCAGTCGGACGATAGCATTATTCGCACGACTCAGAATTCATTGCAAACGAAGATCGTCAAGTTACGTATATCGTCGATGGTATTGAGGCGTATCAAAGATGATATGCGATAACTCGGGGGTACTCTGACTCGACAAATGACGATCGTGCAAGTGTTATTGTTCGGTTGGATGCAATACTTAGGATTTTGACCGAGATGAATGTTGGATAAAAATGATTGTGTCTTGATGGTTACGCAAAAAACCACAACGTCGACGATCTTGTCTTGCGTGAGCGCAACTCTAGCCTCGCCCATGCGTTGCGTCGGGTTTGGGGCGATCGTTCCGCGTGAGCGCTGACATGGTGATTCATGTCGCGGGAATGATCAACTCAAAAAATCAGAACGCAGCAACGTTGATTGTCTCGACTTGTTGGCTTGATGCTAAGGTGGACTCGAGGATTGTAGGACTTATGATTGGCGAATGAGTGAAACTAAAGGATTGAGTAGGTCCAATCTGCGCATCGAGAATGAATTAGTCTGGACACAAAACAAGAGTTACGTCCCGATGAGAATGATTATCTTGCGGGAGCGTACATGGTGATTCGTGCCCACCGTGGATAATCTGACTCGCATAAGATCGGAACGCAACGCATTGTTAAGTCGGACGACCTTGTGATCGATTTCGTGAATTGGAATAAATGAATTAGGGAGTATGGAATGTGAATCATGATTTAGCGATGAATCGTGTGGTAGCATGCTTAACTTGAGAAGGATTGATAGGTGGATTATGTCGAACGTGTGCGAAGAGATAGACTATGTGAAACAGCTTGATAAACGAGTGATATGGTCATGTCGAGGATTGGTTGAACGTGAGTTATCTTAGGATGGTTTTGCTGGATGACTCGGACCCCGTGCGACGAATATTGGGATGTACGTAGGGAATCGATGCTCGATGTTTAGAAATCGGAGTGATGTGAGCTTGGGTAGCAAAACCCCCGTACTATCAACTTGGTTTGACCTTAGGATGGGGTCAGTGTTGATATCGTTGTTTGGGAACTATGATTCCAATACTGACAATTGACTTTAGCCTAAAGAGATTGCCTAGCGGCTAGGCGAGATGTCCATGTTGCGAGGGTTAGCATCGGTAGTATTGATTTTCAGGATTGAGTGGATGGATCGATAGGTGGAATTGGATTTACTATCACAAGGCTTGGTTGAAATGCATATATTTCGGGGACGCCTGGAATGTGTGCACGATCCAAACTAAGTGATACGCTGAATCAGGTGAGACTTGAGGAATGAGAAGTGTCGAGGATTTTGAGATCGTGATTTCTGAAGAACGGATTGAGGGTAGCACGAGCGTGGCTCGAATTTGAGGGAACGCATAGGAGAAATGTGTGCGAGAGTTCTTGAATGTTGAGTAAGAAGTTATAAGTCGATAAGTGTACTCAGTTAGTGTCACGACCCGCACCCACCGGGAGGGTACGAGTACGTAACAACGCCCAGCCTATGCCGCAGTGTCGGCGGTAGAACGCTGTTCTAGGTCATGAATTATAACTATATAACATGAATATACTCTCCAAAAGGAGGCCAACACAGAGGTACAACTCAATCACAATCTAAGGCAGAATGTAGCATGATGGAAATAGATAAGAAATCCTCAACTGAGGTACAGCAGAAATAAATAACAAGTCTCAACATCTATAAAATATACAACACTGAAAATAAAGACAACAGTTAAACATGAAAAGAAAGGACAGTCTAAGCTATCTACACTATACAAGGTATCATCCTGTGAAATCCATTATTTGTAATTAATTATTAAATAGGGTTTAGTATTATTATTATTTTTAGCATTTCTAAAAATAACTATTATTAATATTATTATTAAATATTTTTGGGTGAAAATGATTTCGAAAATAAATTACAACTTGGACTTTTGATTTTCGGACCCAGACCCAAGTCCGAACCCAGATCCAGGCCTGAGCCCGAACCCAAATCCCTTTTTTCTTAAAATCTGAATTGACTGGGTTTAATGTTTTTATTAAAAAAAAATGTTGGGGAGCTGGTCCACGAAGGACCAGCACATTTCCCCTCTTCCCACGTACAACCCCCTATTCTCTCCCCATTCCTTACTCCTCTCCACACAGAGCACCACCATTCCCTCTATTCATTCACCCACTTCTTTTTAACTCTCACTTCTCTTCTCCTCACGAATCAGCATAAGCAAACTCTCTCCTCTCTCTTTCACTCTCCCTTACAGAAGGAA
This sequence comes from Iris pallida, assembly GCA_029216955.1. Lineage (NCBI taxonomy): Eukaryota > Viridiplantae > Streptophyta > Magnoliopsida > Asparagales > Iridaceae > Iris > Iris pallida. The sequence goes on along the minus strand of JANAVB010043418.1, from coordinate 10,861,265 downwards.
GAGCTTCCCCTTTCTTCTTCTCTTGAGAAGCACTCTCTTTCTCTCCCAAACCCACCATCACCTCTCTCTCCCACAATTTTCCCTCACCCTCACCCCTTTCTCTCGGCCATCCTCCAAAACCCTTCGGCCGACCACCGGAGAACCGCAGCCACGCACGGCCAAAGCACAGCGCCCCTCTTCCCGAGCTCCACGCCGCCCTAACCCTCTCACCCGACAGCTTCCTCGAGGCCGACGCCGGAGCTCCGACGCCGACGGCCGCCACCCCCTCGCGGCCGAGTACCCCGCCGAGCTCGTCGGCTCCCTCCGACGCTGGAGGCCCCGCGCCTGCTCCTTTGGCTGACCATCTCTGACTCTGCGGATCTGCCCCGCCAACCCACGTTTACTCCGATCCGTGCGACTCCCTCGCCGGAGCCCTGTTCTCGGCAGCGCCTTTGGTGCTGTCCCTGCCCGGAGCTGGACCAGATTTTGGACACTGTCCCGAGATTACGTCGCTGTGCTGGACTTCTATTTTTTCTTTTTATATCATCTGAGAGCTCTAGCCGAGCATCCCGAGGTATAAATTCTCTGCCCCGTTGCATTTCATTGGTAGTCGATGATGATAACGGTCCCCGGTTTCCCTTCGAAAATCCGGTTTAGCTACGCTGTAGTTCGGTTAGCTACGTTAGCATTTTGTGATGTGGTTTGTGGAGATTTTATGATGTTGGTTTGATTACGGAATTCTCGAGTATTTTGGGAAGGTTCTGTTGTTTGGAAAATAATTTTTGTGGTTATATTTTTGGTATAAATGGGTTATTCTTTGGTTGGGACAATTGCAGGATTTGTTGTTGGCGCATTTCCCAGTTTTGGGTTGTCCCGAAATAGAGGAAATGCTGCCCAAATTTTTACAAAACCTTATTTATTTGGATTTCAAATTGGTTTTCGGAAAATGAATTTAAAACTGATTTTCGGGCGACGACCGTACCGGTCTGTGGGCCCTAGCAAAATGCAAACGCACCGGTCCGACCGGGCGTTGAGGTATTAGCTAGATGTGACGATGGACCGAGTCTGAGACTCCAAACTTTTGTTTTAAATTATTTTATTTGATGTTTAAGTTATTTATTATAGATAATTATTTACTGCACATTTTATTTAGGAACTAAACTTTTTCCCTCTTATTTTATGTAAAAGAATTATACAGGGCATAAGCCCATAACTCCTGGATGATTAGCTGTGCCCCTGTATTGCGTAGTGTAGGTTTGTCACGCCCCAGAACCAGAATACTGGAGAGCGGGAGAATGACTCAGCCAGCTACGTATTACGGGTAGATGAATACCGTATAATACGATCAATGCTGTCTAACCAGACGAGGGGGGTGCATACTACATGAAAGTCTTACTTACGGTCACTTCACATCTATTGTCTCAATCATTCGAACAAGGAAACAGAAAATAGAGAACATATAAGATAAAGCAGTAAGGCGTCCCAAACGCTCAGTCAAAATGTTCTTTGAGATCTGGCTTTACAAAATATAGCCAGATGATATAGCAAGTATACACAATTGTTATCAGCTGCAGTCTGACTTTAGTTACAATTATGCAAAAGTAAGTACAAGACAATCCGACTAACATGTCGGTGCCAAACGGCTAAGTATAAAGTAAATGACAAAACGAGCGGTGAAGTAAGGAAACCCACTCGAGTCCTCCTGCGATCATTCCCCTAGTATTGACCATCTTGGAGGTAGAAGTAAGCTGGATCCTCGGGGACCGGCTCTAAATCTGGCCATGCAAAACCAGAGAGGTTAGATCTCTAATAGCAAGTACCACAAGGGAGGACGATATGAAGGACAAAACCAGTAAGTAAGAGAATATAATAATAGATCTCTGCTTGCTACTAGGATTCACATCACATTACGACACTTCGAACCAACCTCCCAACCAAACAAGGACAGAAGTTGGCCCGTCATGTCCTGACATTTTGATCATCCCAGTTAGGCAACAGAGTAGGTACAGTATACAAACAAATCCTCTTGAACGGCTAATCAACTACTACGGCTTGCTATTGTGAGTCCCAAGTTATCCTGGAATTATGCAAAAATAGGGATTTCTCAGTTCTTACTATGTGGGAGCAAGGCTAGTCGATCCAGTCAATCAATTGCGCCAATCATGTAGTTAGACGAGTCCCAGCGGGACGCCCGCCGCTATAGCATGTACAATAATAATAAAAGCAGATACTGTTCCCTGCCCGTGTGACAGATTTATAGTATCTATGGGAACCAGCCGGCCCGTCGGGCACTTAATAGTCCCAAGGGGGCTGCCATGTAAGAACTCGGGAATCCATTCTCTCCATGCCATCATTATTTTATTTGATTTAATAGTCTCTACGTTGAGTGAAGTTCCATGCCGTGGATCATGGTCATTCAAATGAGTACTTTTGTACGGGGTACGATATGCGCAACTCCACAACGATACCAGTGCGGCTAGGTTGTAGGTCTTACATAGCGTAATGCAACAATCAATTCTAACCACGGAGTAATCATGCCTTGACCATAAAGTACACATGCTGTTTTTGTAAAATAGATGAATAAATAATTTAAAACCTGCATGTGCCTGTATGCCAATATTCGGGATTGGCTAATCGAGTACAATAGTTCATTACATGAAAGTGTCTCATTCATTCCATTTAATAAGACGACTAGCCAGTCTCTTAGTTCCAACTAGGAACGCATGATCAATTATTAGTCAATGTCACAATTATTATCAATGGTGACAAGGCATGAAAGTCAATCAATATTACATGGGGTCGAGTCTATAACTCTTAGGGTTAAGTTCCAGTCTTACTGGGTATTCATAAACCAATCAAGACACATGACACATTCTACACAACAATCCATATTAACTACATTAACATGTCATGATTTATCAAGTTCACGCAAAAAGGCGTAAGGATATAATAGAAGAATTATCATGCCATCATTAAATGAATAAGTTATAAAGCAAATAGAAACACCCTGGTTAAAAATCACGCAAGCCTAAGCTAAGGCCAAAAGTCACGCCAACAAGTCTTAGTTGAAGTGAGCGTGGAAATGGTCCCTGTTGACATGCACAGTGTGAGTGTGGAAAATGGTAAGAAATCCACGCACGCACTCGTGGACATGTGCGTGACTAAAAATCCACGCACTCATGGATGTATGCGTGACTAAAAATACACGCACGCTCATGGATGTGTGTGTGACTAAAAATACACGCACGCTCATGGATGTGTGCGTGACTAAAAATACACGCACGCTCATGAGAACGTGTGCGTGACTGAAAATACACGCAGCCACGTAAGAACGTGTGCGTGACTAAAAATACACGCACGCTCATGGATGTGTGCGTGACTAAAAATACACGCACGCTCATGAGAACGTGTGCGTGACTGAAAATACACGCAGCCACGTAAGAACGTGTGCGTGACTGAAAATACACGCACGCTCATGGATGTGTGCGTGACTAAAAATACACGCACGCTCATGAGTTTGTGAGCGTGGCTAAAAATACACGCAGCCACGTAAGAACGTGTGCTTGACTGAAAATACACGCAGCCACGTAAGAACGTGTGCGTGACTGAAAATACACGCAGCCACGTAAGAACGTGCGCGTGACTCAGCCTTCGTCCCAAGCTAGAAAATGAAGTTCCCAGCCAGAAACACGCTAAGTTGGGAGGTCAAAACCCATGAATAACCGAAAATATAGAAACTTAGATCTAGGAAAAACCAGCCATAAAAATCGAAAATGCCAAGTAGTAAACTCTCTCAGAATCTTGAGAGGAAGAGTAATGATCCATAAAAATGGATGAAGGAGAAGCAAGATTGCACTTGCCTTCTCCTGCTGCTTGTAGGTGGTGGGGAGTAATGGGAGGAAGAAGAAGGAGTAATGGTGAGAATGAAGTTATGAGGAGAGAGAATGGAGAGGGGAGCTTTAAATAGCAAAGGGGGTGGTAGGTGGGAGTTAATGGGCCGGGTTGTGAGGGTTCGGCCAAGGCCAACCCGAAAGGAATAGCTAAAGCAGAGAATAAAATTGCAGAAAATAAAATGCAGATAATAAAATTGCAGAAAATAAAATTACAAGAAATGAAATTGCAGGAAATAAATTAACATGAAAATTAAAGAGCAGATAATTAATTAGCATGAAACCAGAGAGATTTAATACAGGATACTATATGACAAATACTAGATAAATATACATGAATTATACATGATAAATATTTAATAAATCTACATGAGTTGTACGTGTATAAAAATGCGTATTCTGGGAACGGGGAGTGACATCTCTACCCACCTTGAAAAAATTTCGTCCTCGGAATTTCAAATTCAAGCAGCTAGAAATGTCGGAGCTAAACTAATACAAGCAATTCTAGTGAGCAAGCAATCGTTTACCATATCAAAAACAAGTACTATATATGTAAATTCATCAATCCATGACATCAAGCAGTTCTACCCATAAGGTGATAAGCATGAAGATTCAGGACAATCAAGGTATACAGAAAGAGATATACCTTGTGAGTCAAACAGGTGTGGATACCGTGATCGGATATCATCCTCACGTTCCCATGTTGACTCTCCCAATGAGTGATGACCCCAAGCAACACGGACAAGACTAATTGTTCGGTTCTTGAGTATCTTCTCTCTTCGGTCCAAAATGGTTCCTCGTAAGACAGGTTGGTACCAACAACCAGCTCCGAATGATCGAGGACATGACTTGGGTCCGATACATACCTACGTAATTGAGATACATGAAACATATCATGCACCTCTCGTAACGAAGGTGGAAGGGATAAACGATAAGCTACATCGCCTATCCGATCAAGGATAACAAATGGGCCCACGTACCGCGGACTCAATTTCTCGCGAACGCCAAATCTAATGACCCCACGAGTAGGTGAGATCCGCAAGAATACGTGGTCCCCAACAGAGAATTCTAATGGCCTACGATGCTGGTCCGCCCAATGAAGATGTCGATCCTGCGCAACTCGAAGTCGCTCTCTAATTCCCTTGACTACTTTAACCGTCTGGACAATCATTTCTGGGCCTAACATCTTCCTCTCTCCAATATCATCCCATGCAAGCGGCGACCTGCACTTCTTACCATATAGTGCTTCGAATGGCGCCATCTGGATACTGGCTTGATAACTATTGTTGTATGAGAACTCGACTAAGTGCAGGTGACTCTCCCAAGATCCTCCAAAATCTAGAGTGCAAGCTCGCAACATGTCTTCCAAAGTCTGAATCGTTCTTTCTGATTGCCCATCCGTCTGCGGATGGTAGGCCGTGCTAAATCTTAACTTGGTACTACTATGATGTAAACTCTTCCAGAAATGTGATGTAAAGCGGGTATCTCGATCTGACACATTACTGACAGGGACTCCATGCTGCCTGACTATCTGTTGCATATACAACTCTGCCAACTTTTCTATAGATTGTCCTACTCTGAAAGGAAGAAAGTGTGCCACCTTCGTAAGCCGATCTACTATCACCCAAATAGCATCCTTACCACTTGTGATCTCGGTAAACCGGTCACAAAGTCCATCGTAATATGCTCCCACTTCCATTCCGAGATAGGAAGCGGTTGTAATAACCCAGCTGGCCTCTGCTGTTCTGCCTTCACTTGCTGACATACCAAGCAACGAGAAACAAATCTAGCTATCTCTCTCTTCATCCCGTTCCACCAGAAATGCTGCTTGATATCTTGATACATCTTGGTCCCTCCAGGGTGAATAGAATACTGAGAACTGTGAGCTTCTGCCATGACCTCCTGTCTAATATCTCCACTAGGCACATATAGATGTGATCCAAACCTAAGTGTATCATCTTCATGAATTCTCATCTCCTTCCTGAGTCCTGACTCACACTCTGCCCTAAGCTTCTGGATCCTTGGGTCTTGTGCCTGAGCTGCCTTGATCCTGTCTACCAAGTCGGATTGAACTTGCAGACTTGTTAGAACTCCTACATCACCAGGAAGTATAACTTCAATGCCCATCTCCTGAAGGTCTTCTAAGATATGCCTCTGTGTTGTCAACATAAATGCGCCGCCTCTCCTGCTAAGAGCGTCTGCTACTACATTAGCCTTGCCTGGGTGATACTGAAGCTCTACGTCATAATCCTTAATCAACTCCAGCCATCTCCTCTGCCTCATGTTCAGCTCCTTCTGAGTAAAGATGTACTTCAGACTTTTATGATCTGTGTACATCTTTACTCGGTCACCATATAAGTAATGCCTCCATAGCTTCAGAGCAAACACTACTGCTGCTAACTCCAAATCATGAGTTGGGTAATTTTTCTCGTGGTCCCGAAGCTACCTAGATGCATATTCTATCACCTTCCCATGTTGCATAAGGACACATCCAAGTCCTTTACCTGACGCATCACAATATACTGTAAAACCTCCGGGTCCAACTGGCAATGTAAGAATAGGTGCTGATATCAATTTCTGCTTCAAAGTCTCGAATGATACCTGACATTCTGCCGACCAAACAAATGGCACATCCTTCCGGGTCAAGCGGGTCATGGGTGCTGAAAGCCTTGCAAAGTCTGATACAAACCTTCTGTAATATCCTGTCAATCCAAAGAAACTCCGCACATCTGCTACAGTCTTGGGTACTGGCCAACTCTCTACTGCTTTTACCTTCTTGGGATCTACTGCTACTCCAGCTCCTGAGATGATATGACCCAAAAATGAAATATGATCCGTCCAAAACTCATACTTACTGAGCTTGGCATACAACTGGTTCTCTCTCAGAACCTGCAACACTTTCCTGAGGTGGTCTTCGTGCTCCTCTTCACTAGCAGAGTATACGAGAATGTCGTCAAGAAACACAACGACAAACTGGTCTAAATATGGCATAAAGATGCGGTTCATCAAATCCATAAATATTGCTGGAGCATTGGTCAAACCAAACGGCATTACTAAAAACTCATAATGCCCATACTTCGACCGGAATGCTATCTTGGGAATATATTCCTTCCGAACCCTCACCTGATGGTACCCTGAACGAAGATCTATCTTGGAGAAAACTCTAGCCTTGCTCAACTGATCAAATAAGTCGTCGATCCTGGGTAATGGGTACTTGTTCTTCACTGTTGCCGCGTTAAGCTTCCTGTAGTCAATACATAATCTGGATGACCCATCCTTCTTTCCCACAAGTACCACTGGTGCTGCCCACGGTGATACGCTAGCTTGGATGAACTTCTTCTCCTTCAGTTCCTCTATGTGCTGATATACCTTGGCCTGCTCTGAATCCGCCATTCTGTAAACTCGATCTGATATTGGTTTAGTTCCTGGTGCCAATTCTATACTGAACTCAATATCCCTAACCGGTGGTAGACCTGGAAGTTCTTCAGGAAATACGTCTAGAAATTCTTCAACTACCTTCGGAATCTGAACTTCTTCCATTGCTGCTACTATTCCCTGCTCCTGCTGAGTTGCCTCTGATCTGACTAAGGTGAACCTCTTCATGCCTGGAATATCAAAAGATACACTCCCTCTACGATAATCTATTGTCGCATTACTGTCTTTCAGCCAGTCCATGCCTAAGATAACGTCGAAATTTCCAATAAGAAATTCTATTAACCGGGCGGGTAAAGAATGCCCGCAAACTACAACGCTACACGCTAGGATAACTCTACTAACCCCTACGAGCCCATTACCAGTGAGTATATTCAACCTCCCTGGCAATGCCTCGAACTCCATTCCTAGCCGTGTCGCAAATTGTGCAGATATAAATGAATGGGATGCTCCCGAATCAAACAATGCTACTGCGGGATATGAGGCGACGAGAATGTTACCTGCCACAACATCTCCTGATGCCAATGCCTCCTCTAAGGACAGAGTGAATGCTTGCCCTCGACCTCCTTGCTGGTTCCCATGCTGCGGCCTAGCCTGGTGCTGCTGCTGGCCCCTGCCTTGATGATGTTGGGGTGGTCTATGCTGGTGTTACTGCATCGGCGGTCCCTGCTGCCAAAATATCTGAGCCTGCGGACGCTGTGCCAACGTCCTTACTGCCACTGCTGGTCCTCGATACTGACCTGCCCCTGGTGCTGGTAGAGCAGGAAACTGCTGCCCTGGTCCTCCTGCCCTCGAATTCATGGGACACGTGGTAACCCGATGGTCTGGATTTCCACATATCAGACACAGTCCATTCAATGTCCGACACACATCTCTAGTGTGTCCCATCCTCCCACAATAAGTGCAGCCTGCCGGGGGTTGCTGGTTCTTCTTTGGTTGCTGTTGCTGCTGCCTGGGTGGTGGTGCCGGTCCTCGTATCGCCACATCGTGGATACGAATGCCAGTGGATGGTGCTGTTGTTCGGGGCGCTGCTCCCCCTCCTCCTTCAATCTGACTATGGGATCTCTTCTGACCCCCAGTCCTTACTGCAAGCCTCTGAATGGTGATCTCATGCCTTCGAGTTGCCGTCAATATCTCATCAAAAGTCTGGTAATTGTGCCCCTCGATCAATTGTAAGAGTTCAAGATGAAACCCTTGCTGAAACCTCATAGCCCTCTGGCTCTCTGTTGCTACCATCTCTGGGGCGAATCTACTCAATCTGTAGAACTCCGCTGCATAAGCATCTACCGTCTTGTCGGCCTGCCTGAGGCTGATAAACTTCTGTTGTAGCTCAAACTGCGCCACAACTCCATAGTACTTGGTCTTGAATCTTGCTGTGAAATCGTCCCAAGCCACAGGACGTCTGATGCCCACTTCCTCTGATTCCCACCAATCACGTGCGAGATCCTGAAGTAACAACTTCACTAGATCCACACGTTCTTCTGCCGGCACCTTCGCTGCTGTCAGAATAGCCTCCATGTCCTTAAGCCATGCATCTGCTGATATGGCATCCTCCGTGCCCTCAAAACGGCGGGGGTTGTACTTGCAAAACCTGGCTGACGCTCCTGAATCAGTCCTTACTCCTCTTTCTAATGCCGTCTGCAATCCTTGATTGAGTAGAACATTCTGCTCTTGTAGCTGAGTGTGCATGCGTTGTTGGGCCAACATCTGATGTTGCTGAGTAGCCATCATTCCTCTCATGATCTCCAAAAGGGCTGGTGTGTCCACTTGGGTAGGTGGAACTGTTGGTGGGGGTGGAACATCCGGATACTGCGATCCATCTGCTGGTTCCACTATCACTTCTTCCTGGATAGCCTCCTGAGTTAGTACTGGCCCTTGTTGCTGACCAACAGGGTCAGGTTGTCCATGTTGCTCTTGTTGCTGTTGTCCAGTCCTGGCAGATACGGACAAAGTACCCCTAAGAAAAGGGATAAGAGAACAATCAAACAACCGGACATGAAGGATCAATGAAGTCAAAGGATACCGGAATGTCAAGCTATAGTCGAGAGTAACGAATCATGAGATCAAGGGGAACATGTACGATTGAGACATCCTATAAATCAAAACACCCCACAAGTCTGAAATCAGACCTGCATGGGCCACCACTAAAACCTTGTCATGCCCCAGAACCAGAATACTAGAGAGCGGGGAAATGACTCAGCCAGCTACGTATTACGGGTAGATGAATACCGTATAATACGATCAATGCTGTCTAACCAGACGAGGGGGGTACATACTACATGAAAGTCTTACTTATGGTCACTTCACATCTATTGTCTCAATCATTCGAACAAGGAAACAGAAAATAGAGAACATATAAGATAAAGCTGTAAGGCGTCCCAAACGCTCAGTCAAAATGTTCTTTGAGATCTGGCTTTACAAAATATAGCCAGATGATATAGCAAGTATACACAATTGTTATCAGCTGCAGTCTGACTTTAGTTACAATTATGCAAAAGTAAGTACAAGATAATCCGACTAACATGTCGGTGCCAAACGGCTAAGTATAAAGTAAATGACAAAACGAGCGGTGAAGTAAGGAAACCCACTCGAGTCCTCCTGCGATCATTCCCCTAGTATTGACCATCTTGGAGGTAGAAGTAAGCTGGATCCTCGGGGACCGGCTCTAAATCTGGCCATGCAAAACCAGAGAGGTTAGACCTCTAATAGCAAGTACCACAAGGGAGGACGATATGAAGGACTAAACCAGTAAGTAAGAGAATATAATAATAGATCTCTGCTTGCTACTAGGATTCACATCACATCACGACACTTCGAACCAACCTCCCAACCAAACAAGGACAGAAGTTGGCCCATCATGTCCTGACATTTTGATCATCCCAGTTAGGCAACAGAGTAGGTACAGTACACAAACAAATCCTCTTGAACGGCCGATCAACTACTACGGGTTGCTATTGTGAGTCCCAAGTTATCCTGGAATTATGCAAAAATAGGGATTTCTCAGTTCTTACTATGTGCGAGCAAGGCTAGTCGATCCAGTCAATCAACTGCGCCAATCATGTAGTTAGATGAGTCCTAGCGGGACGCCCGCCGCTATAGCATGTACAATAATAATAAAAGCAGATACAGTTCCCTGCCCGTGCAACAGATTTACAGTATCTGTGGGAACCAGCCGGCCCGTCGGGCACTTAATAGTCCCAAGGGGGCTGCCATGTAAGAACTCGGGAATCCACTCTCTCCATGCCATCATTATTTTATTTGACTTAATAGTCTCTACGTTGAGTGAAGTTCCATGCCGTGGATCATGGTCATTCAAATGAGTACTTTTGTACGGGGTACGATATGCGCAACTCCACAACGATACCAGTACGGCTAGGTTGTAGGTCTTACATAGCATAATGCAACAATCAAGTCTAACCACGGAGTAATCATGCCTTGACCATAAAGTACACATGTTGTTTTTGTAAAATAGATGAATAAATAATTTGAAACCTGCATGTGCCTGTATGCCAATATTCGGGATTGGCTAATCGAGTACAATAGTTCATTACATGAAAGTGTCTCATTCATTCCATTTAATAAGACGACTAGCCAGTCTCTTAGTTCCAACTAGGAACGCATGATCAATTATTAGTCAATGTCACAATTATTATCAATGGTGACAAGGCATGAAAGTCAATCAATATTACATGGGGTCGAGTCTATAACTCTTAGGGTTAAGTTCCAGTCTTACTGGGTATTCATAAACCAATCAAGACACATGACACATTCTACACAACAATCCATATTAACTACATTAACATGTCATGATTTATCAAGTTCACGCAAAAAGGCGTAAGGATATAATAGAAGAATTATCATGCCATCATTAAGTGAATAAGTTATAAAGCAAATAGAAACACCCTGGTTAAAAATCACGCAAGCCTAAGCTAAGGCCAAAAGTCACGCCAACAAGTCTTAGTTGAAGTGAGCGTGGAAATGGTCCCTGTTGACATGCACAGTGTGAGTGTGGAAAATGGTAAGAAATCCACGCACGCACTCGTGGACATGTGCGTGACTAAAAATCCACGCACTCATGGATGTATGCGTGACTAAAAATACACGCACGCTCATGGATGTGTGTGTGACTAAAAATACACGCACGCTCATGGATGTGTGCGTGACTAAAAATACACGCACGCTCATGAGAACGTGTGCGTGACTGAAAATACACGCAGCCACGTAAGAACGTGTGCGTGACTAAAAATACACGCACGCTCATGGATGTGTGCGTGACTAAAAATACACGCACGCTCATGAGAACGTGTGCGTGACTGAAAATACACGCAGCCACGTAAGAACGTGTGCGTGACTGAAAATACACGCACGCTCATGGATGTGTGCGTGACTAAAAATACACGCACGCTCATGAGTTTGTGAGCGTGGCTAAAAATACACGCAGCCACGTAAGAACGTGTGCTTGACTGAAAATACACGCAGCCACGTAAGAACGTGTGCGTGACTGAAAATACACGCAGCCACGTAAGAACGTGCGCGTGACTCAGCCTTCGTCCCAAGCTAGAAAATGAAGTTCCCAGCCAGAAACACGCTAAGTTGGGAGGTCAAAACCCATGAATAACCGAAAATATAGAAACTTAGATCTAGGAAAAACCAGCCATAAAAATCGAAAATGCCAAGTAGTAAACTCTCTCAGAATCTTGAGAGGAAGAGTAATGATCCATAAAAATGGATGAAGGAGAAGCAAGATTGCACTTGCCTTCTCCTGCTGCTTGTAGGTGGTGGGGAGTAATGGGAGGAAGAAGAAGGAGTAATGGTGAGAATGAAGTTATGAGGAGAGAGAATGGAGAGGGGAGCTTTAAATAGCAAAGGGGGTGGTAGGTGGGAGTTAATGGGCCGGGTTGTGAGGGTTCGGCCAAGGCCAACCCGAAAGGAATAGCTAAAGCAGAGAATAAAATTGCAGAAAATAAAATGCAGATAATAAAATTGCAGAAAATAAAATTACAAGAAATGAAATTGCAGGAAATAAATTAACATGAAAATTAAAGAGCAGATAATTAATTAGCATGAAACCAGAGAGATTTAATACAGGATACTATATGACAAATACTAGATAAATATACATGAATTATACATGATAAATATTTAATAAATCTACATGAGTTGTACGTGTATAAAAATGCGTATTCTGGGAACGGGGAGTGACATCTCTACCCACCTTGAAAAAATTTCGTCCTCGGAATTTCAAATTCAAGCAGCTAGAAATGTCGGAGCTAAACTAATACAAGCAATTCTAGTGAGCAAGCAATCGTTTACCATATCAAAAACAAGTACTATATATGTAAATTCATCAATCCATGACATCAAGCAGTTCTACCCATAAGGTGATAAGCATAAAGATTCAGGACAATCAAGGTATACAGAAAGAGATATACCTTGTGAGTCAAACAGGTGTGGATACCGTGATCGGATATCATCCTCACGTTCCCATGTTGACTCTCCCAATGAGTGATGACCCCAAGCAACACGGACAAGACTAATTGTTCGGTTCTTGAGTATCTTCTCTCTTCGGTCCAAAATGGTTCCTCGTAAGACAGGTTGGTACCAACAACCAGCTCCGAATGATCGAGGACATGACTTGGGTCCGATACATACCTACGTAATTGAGATACATGAAACATATCATGCACCTCTCGTAACGAAGGTGGAAGGGATAAACGATAAGCTACATCGCCTATCCGATCAAGGATAACAAATGGGCCCACGTACCGCGGACTCAATTTCTCGCGAACGCCAAATCTAATGACCCCACGAGTAGGTGAGATCCGCAAGAATACGTGGTCCCCAACAGAGAATTCTCATGGATGTATGCGTGACTAAAAATACACGCACGCTCATGGATGTGTGTGTGACTAAAAATACACGCACGCTCATGGATGTGTGCGTGACTAAAAATACACGCACGCTCATGAGAACGTGTGCGTGACTGAAAATACACGCAGCCACGTAAGAACGTGTGCGTGACTAAAAATACACGCACGCTCATGGATATGTGCGTGACTAAAAATACACGCACGCTCATGAGAACGTGTGCGTGACTGAAAATACACGCACGCTCATGGATGTGTGCGTGACTAAAAATACACGCACGCTCATGAGTTTGTGAGCGTGGCTAAAAATACACGCAGCCACGTAAGAACGTGTGCGTGACTGAAAATACACGCAGCCACGTAAGAACGTGTGCGTGACTGAAAATACACGCAGCCACGTAAGAACGTGCGCGTGACTCAGCCTTCGTCCCAAGCTAGAAAATGAAGTTCCCAGCCAGAAACACGCTAAGTTGGGAGGTCAAAACCCATGAATAACCGAAAATATAGAAACTTAGATCTAGGAAAAACCAGCCATAAAAATCGAAAATGCCAAGTAGTAAACTCTCTCAGAATCTTGAGAGGAAGAGTAATGATCCATAAAAATGGATGAAGGAGAAGCAAGATTGCACTTGCCTTCTCCTGCTGCTTGTAGGTGGTGGGGAGTAATGGGAGGAAGAAGAAGGAGTAATGGTGAGAATGAATTTATGAGGAGAGAGAATGGAGAGGGGAGCTTTAAATAGCAAAGGGGGTGGTAGGTGGGAGTTAATGGGCCGGGTTGTGAGGGTTCGGCCAAGGCCAACCCGAAAGGAATAGCTAAAGCAGAGAATAAAATTGCAGAAAATAAAATGCAGATAATAAAATTACAGAAAATAAAATTACAAGAAATGAAATTGCAGGAAATAAATTAACATGAAAATTAAAGAGCAGATAATTAATTAGCATGAAACCAGAGAGATTTAATACAGGATACTATATGACAAATACTAGATAAATATACATGAATTATACATGATAAATATTAAATAAATCTACACGAGTTGTACGTGTATAAAAATACGTATTCTGGGAACGGGAAGTGACAAGGTTTTACTTTCTTTTCTGGGTGGTTGATGTTGATTCTTTTGGGTGGTTGGATTGGATGTGTAACTCGTAGTTAGAACATAATTATCTCTCGTATATATTTAATTAAGAATTAAATTAAATGGATAAAATATTGGTAAAATAACTAGATTATGTTTTGGCACTGAAAGAAACTATTTTCATAAATATATATTACAAAAACACAAAGTCTTCCAAGGATAATTGGTTCTTGTTATTATTCCCAAATAATCAAATTAACCGGTTTAATCAACGCACGTAGTTTGCGACGTAAACGTTAGCTGTAGCTTAATAACAACTTAAAACCTGACTAGGACTTACTACTAGAGATTGCAACTAGCACACATAGCCTGGTTATACAACGGATCTAAGTCGAGTTCTCAACTGTAGGAACTCGAAGACATACCTGACGTTCCTCCTCGGTATCAACTCGTCTTTCCAGTCATTCAATACAAGGCAAGTTTCGAATTATGTATTCTTGTATCTTACTTAGTAAAGTTAAGCTGCATGTTAAACCACACTGCTGACACGGAACTCTATCTTAGGGTTCAACTACTGATTGATACTGTTACTGATTGTGGGACTGGGGGAATAGTGTAGGCGTTTATGACCAAAGCCCCTATGACATGACTGTATTAGCTTACCCCTCTTACACACGGGGATAAGCCATATCGTATCGCCAGGATACTACTGCTCAACCCAAGCCGGTCATAGACGTTTGCATATTCAAAACACACAGAACTGTTTTAAACTGCTAAAAATCATTATTTTAAACTGTTTACCCTGCACTTTCCAATTACTATTTAAATTATGAGATGCATATTTCGTTCTTGCTCCCTCCTGACTGGAGACAACATTTTTAGGTAACACTGAGGATGATGAGCTATATTATAATAGCTATTATGACCCGATTCTCTACCCTGCGACGATACCGGAGCCGTCTCCGGAGGACGCTGATCCAGGAACTACAGAACCAGATGTTTAGATAGTCTTTTCTTTCTGCATTCTTTTCTTTATTTGGATCTTGTATTTTATTTCAGCATTTCCTTTCCCAGTTGTACTTCTAAATATTTTATAAAGTTTCAATTTTCGAATATAATAGTTGTGACAAATGTACTTGTGTTGTTGTGAATACCTGCAATGGAACAGCTTACTGCCGCCGTCTCACCACGGCGCAGGCTGGGCATGATCCGGTTCGACCCATTAACTTGGGATCGGGTCGTGACATGTTTTCAGTGGTGGCCCATGCAGGTCCACAACAACAACAACTCAGGAAAACCTATCTAGAAGCAACTAGAACACTAGAACATCAATTTGCCACGACATAGAACCGAAATATTTTATAAATAAATATTTTTGCTTGATTATAGACCGGTAGGCTACCTTGCTTTTGTGTGCGACCTAAACCTTCCAGAGAATGACCATTGACAAGACCAAATTCTGCTGGCGATGAGGTGTCATCTCCGGATCATACCCCATCTCCTCAACCAAGCCCAGGGTCTTTTTCCTCACGGCTGTTTGACCGTCCTCATAATGCATCCAGTAAAGTTTTCACTACACTGGCGATTCCTACCTCATCTCAACTAAGTTGTATTTCCTTGGTGGAGTATCCATTTTTTTGTTGCCCCACCAGTACCAGCAAACACCTTCCAAATGGTTGCCCCATTTCAAGAAATCCTGGAGTTCTAAAAAGCTCAAGATGATGCCCAGCAGGAACAGAAGAATATCACGAGAGAAGACATGAAGAACGTCAATGATGTAGCCTTAGTTATCTCCAACCAAGTTGGAGCAGAACCTTGTCCTAGGAAGGATACCCCTGAATCTAGAAGATATTTGGGTCCCATCAAGTACTCTACTTTCCGGCAGCCTTGTCGTAAGAAGCTATGAGCTTGTAACTACTGCAAGAGACCTGGTCATCAGGCCGTTAGTTGCCGCAAGAGATTAGGACAATGTTTGGTATGTGGATCTGCTGAACATCGGGTAAAGGACTGCCCCTTATCTTTCCATCAAACCAGAGCTTATATCCCAGCAACACCTGTTAGACCACAACCTAGGGACCCTCTTCCTATCCAGCAGACCCTGCCTCCTACAATAAGGCATGAAGCATACTCGAGGTTCATAGAAGATGAAGCAGTTGGAGACTGCTCATGCAAGAGCCAGAACCATGAAGAATAGTACCTAGGACTGCTGAATAGTATTATCTATTTTTTAGAAGTTGTAACAGGATGTCCTTAGATCAATCATAAGAGTTTTACTGTAATTCTCCACATGAATAAAAATTCTTAGTTACACCTTTATGGTAGATGTTTTTCCTGATAGTCTTCCCGGATTATTCCAGATCTAGACATAGGATTCACCACTGACCTAGTCCCTGGCTCTTTCCCTAATTCTAAAGGATGTTACAGAGTCAACCCGAAGGTGGCCAAGAAGATGAAGGACCAGATCAATGAAGGCTCTAGGATTTATTCAGGGTGGAACTTCATCTTAGGGAACACCTATCTTGTTTGTGCCCAAGAAGGATGGAACAACGGATGTGCATCAATTACCAGACACTAAAGAACAAGTGCTCTCTGCCCGGATCGAGGATCTGTTTGATCTGTTTGTGTGGAGTTAGGGTGTTTCGAAGTTTGACTTAAGATCTGACTACCAAAGTCAGGAAAGAGGACATTTCCAAGACGGCGTTCAAACACCAAGTATGGGAAGTTTCCTTTGGTCAGGACGTTAGACTGACAAATGCTCCTGCTGTGTTCATGAATCTCATGAACAGAGATTTTCATGAGTATTTGAATCAGTTTATCTTCTCCATCGATAACATTCTGATATATTTGAAGACTGAAGAAGAGCATGAAGAACACCTGAGGAAGTTTTAGAAACTTTGAGGAAAAAGAAGTTTTATGGTAAGTTATCTGAACGTAGATTTTTGACAAGGTAGACTTTTGGCCATGTTGTCAAGAGAAGAAATTTCGATGGAAGATAGCTGATGTTGAAAGGTGGTATACCCCAAGTTCGATTCGGAAGTTTCTTGAACTTGGCTGGCTACTATCAGAAGTTCGTGAAGGATTTTGCCAAGATTGCTGAGCCGATGACGAAGCTCACTTGGAAGAATGAAGAGTTCATCTGGACGAAAGATTGCCAAGCATCATTTGAGGAGCTGAAGAAGAGATTTACCACTACACCAATCCTTGCGCTACCTGCAGGAACTGGTAGTTTCTCAATCCACAGTGACGCCTCAAGTAAAGGACTGGGTTGTGTTCTTCAATAACATGGGAAAATAATTGCTTACATATCTAGGCAATTACGGAATTATAAGAAGAACTAACCCACACATAATTTGGAACTTGCTGCATTGATCTTTGTTTTGAAGTTATGGAAGCACTACCTCTATGGAAAGAAAGTGGAAATATTTACAGACCCCAAAAGTCTGAAAAATGTTTTCACTTGGAAGGAGTTGAATAAGAGACTAAGAAGATGGCTGAAGCAGATGAAGGATTTTGACATCAACCTGCAGTACCATTCAGGTAAGGCTAATGTGGTCGCTGATGCACTTAGTCGATACTGATGGCAAAGTTCTTAACCAAGGACCAACACCTGCTAGAAGACATCGAGAAGTTTAGACTGGAGACTATACTGCCTGGAAATGGAAGGAAGAAGCTGGATGCTGATTCAGTGTTGATGAAGTTGCAAATGAGCTCGAGTCTGATGGACAAAGTCAAGGAGACTCAGTTTCAAGACGAGACATTTTGCAAACTTAGAGATCAAGTGTTGGCAGGAACACTTGAGGGTTTCTCAAATCGCCAATAATGGAGCTCTGAAGAATGGTACGAGACTTTGTGTACTATCTGGCGAACTGAGAAACAAGCTAATGCAAGAAGCGCACCAGTATTCCACACATCCTAGCAAGACGTATCGAGATATGCGTACTATTGTGGGATAGTATGAAATGAAGAAGGATGTATTCAGAAGTGAGGTTAGATTTTTTTTGTTAACCAGTGAAGGCTAGCCGACAGAGACCCGCAGGAC
The DNA here is from genome assembly GCA_029216955.1 of Iris pallida. Classification (NCBI taxonomy): domain Eukaryota; kingdom Viridiplantae; phylum Streptophyta; class Magnoliopsida; order Asparagales; family Iridaceae; genus Iris; species Iris pallida. Next base: position 10,842,979 of record JANAVB010043418.1, on the reverse strand, counting down.
TTCTACAGTCGTTGGGCATTCCGAACCGGAAGTAGAAGCACATAACGAGGGACTATGTGTCAGGATTGCCTTGATTCCAAGGAGGGAAGAACACTATTAGGATTATTGTGGACCGACTGACTAAGTCAGCTCACTTTATGTCCTTCAAGTTGGTTTATCCACTAAGAAGTGGGCAGCATTGTACGAGAGGCACATCTACCGGATTCATGGGATACCGCGGGACGGACAATCAGAGAGGTCAATCCAGACGCTTAGAGATATATTAAGATTTTGCGCCTTGGAATTTAGAGGGTCTTGGGAAGACCAATTGCATTTGGTGGAGTTCTCTTACAAAACAACAGCTACCAAGATGGAATTAGTATGACCCTATTTGAAGCTCTATGGACGTCGTTGCCGTACACCACTTGCATGGGACGACGTAGGAGAAAGAGTACTGCTGGGTCCAGAGATGGTAACTGACGCAGTAGAGAAGGAGAATGCAAGCTTAGGATTACCCAAGACAGACAGAAGCATTGGATTGGTAGTAGTAGTCGACCGGTGAAGTTGAAGAAGGAGATGTCATTTCTGTGAAGTTTTCTCCTACCAGAGGAACAATCAGTTTTGACGGAGCTGGAAATTGAGGCCAGGTACATCAGGTCATTTGAAGTTTAAGACGAGTTGGAAGTAGCGTACCAATTAGCTCTACCAGCTAATCTTGAGAGTGTGCAACGTCTTCTACGTCACAGCTCAGACGCTATATTTCGGATCCAAGTCACATTTTGGATAATTCAGAGCTGAGGATTGGACTCAACCTTTCAGTGCCAGAGAAACCAGTTGCAAGCCTAGTCAGAGATGAGAAGAAGATCAGAATTTGAGCCATCACGTAAACTCCTTTTCCCTATCTTTTTTCGTTCTAAACTTGACTGATGCTGCTAAGTCAGCCTAGTTTTGCAAGCTATCTCTTTATCAAGCTTGATCATGACAGTATTTTATTGGGTGCACCCACTAATATATTGTCTAATCAGGACCGGTGCATGATGGCCTGATCAACCTCGTGTACTTTGGTTCACTTTTATATTTTTTCTGCGTGGATAATATCATAAATAAAACTTGTCCCTAAACCGTCTCATCCACGACTGCCTTGGAAATTCTTATGGTTGGACCTGAGTTACGGGCGCAGTACCCGTACCTGTTTGCCTTTTCTAACCCTACATTTAATTTCGAGGACAAAATTTTCTAAGGAGAGAAGATTGTGAAACCCATTATTTGTAATTAATTATTAAATAGGGTTTAGTATTATTATTATTTTTAGCATTTCTAAAAATAACTATTATTAATATTATTATTAAATATTTTTGGGTGAAAATGATTTCGAAAACAAATTACAACTTGGACTTTTGATTTTCGGACCCAGACCCGAGTCCGAACCCAGACCCAGGCCTGAGCCGGAACCCAAATCCCTTTTTTCTTAAAATCTGAATTGACTGGGTTTAATGTTTTTATTAATTAAAAAAAATAAACGTTGGGGAGCTGGTCCACGAAGGACCAGCATATTTCCCCTCTTCCCACGTACAACCCCCTATTCTATCCCCATTCCTTACTCCTCTCCACACAGAGCACCACCATTCCCTCTATTCATTCACCCACTTCTTTTTAACTCTCACTTTTCTTCTCCTCACGAATCAGCATAAGCAAACTCTCTCCTCTCTCTTTCACTCTCCATTACAGAAGGAAGAGCTTCCCCTTTCTTCTTCTCTTGAGAAGCACTCTCTTTCTCTCCCAAACCCACCATCACCTCTCTCTCCCACAATTTTCCCTCACCCTCACCCCTCTCTCTCGGCCATCCCCCAAAACCCTCCGGCCGACCACCGGAGAACCGCAGCCGCGCCCGGCCGAAGCACAGCGCCCCTCTTCCCGAGCTCCACGTCGCCCTAACCCTCTCACCCGACAGCTTCCCCGAGGCCGACGTCGGAGCTCCGACGCCGACGGCCGCCACCCCCTCGCGGCCGAGTACCCCGCCGAGCTCGTCGGCTCCCTCCGACGCTGGAGCCCCCGCGCCAGCTCCTTTGGCTGACCATCTCTGACTCCATAGATCCGCCCCGCCAACCCGCATTTACTCCGATCCGTGCGACTCCCTCGCCGGAGCCCTGTTCTCGGCAGCGCCTTTGGTGCTGTCCCTGCCCGGAGCTGGACCAGATTTCGGACACTGTCCCGAGATTACGTCGCTGTGCTGGACTTCTATTTTTTTCTTTTTATATCATCTGAGAGCTCTAGCCGAGCATCCCGAGGTATAAATTCTCTGTCCCGTTGCATTTCATTGGTAGTCGATGATGATAACGGTCCCCGGTTTTCCTTCAGAAATCCGGTTTAGCTATGCTGTAGTTCGGTTAGCTATGTTAGCATTTTTGTGATGTGGTTTGCGGAGATTTTATGATGTTGGTTTGATTACAGAATTCCCGAGTATTTCGGGAAGGTTCTGTTGTTTGGAAAATAATTTCTGTGGTTATATTTTTGGTATAAATGGGTTATTCTTTGGTTGGGACAATTGCAGGATTTGTTGTTGGCGCATTTTCCAGTTTTGGGTTGTCCCGAAATAGAGGAAATGCTGCCCAAATTTTTACAAAACCTTATTTATTTGGATTTCAAATTGGTTTTCGGAAAATGAATTTAAAACTGATTTTCGGGCGACGACCGTACCGGTCTGTCGGCCCTAGCGAAATACAAACGCACCGGTCCGACCGGGCGTTGAGGTATTAGCTAGATGTGACGATGGACCGAGTCTGAGACTCCAAACTTTTGTTTTAAATTATTTTATTTGATGTTTAAGTTATTTATTATAGATAATTATTTACTGCACATTTTATTTAGGAACTAAACTTTTTTCCTCTTATTTTATGTAAAAGAATTGTACAGGGCATAAGCCCATAAAAACCATGACGGATTTGGGTAGTTTGAGACAAAAGAACACAAGTATATAACATAATATATCAAGAACTCACTCTCTACACTAATATATATATGAGACACTATAGAACACATCTCCAATACAAAAATATGAGATTAAACATGTAATAATTCATTCATACATAACAACAACACATAGTGTGTCCAAATTTGGGATTTTCTCACATGGACACAACCACAACACAAAGGACACTCCTATGACCTCCAAATAGACACGAAATGGACACAAATGGAGTTACAACCATGGGGGTCATTCCTATGGGTTCAAAATAGACCTATATGTATGAGAAAATGAAAAGGAGAAGGGATTTATACCTCCTGGTAGATCGAATCGAAGAAAAGCCTTTCCGGAGCGACACCGACATGTAGAAATTCCAAAAGGACACGAACGAGCTCCGAATCCTCCCAAACTTGGGTAGCTTCCTCCTTGGCTAGAATGGAGAAGGAAAGAAGAAGATTTGGTGGCGAAATGGAAGGATTTGGTGGAGAAATTGCTAGGGATTGCTCTCTAGAAATTTGGGGAAGAACAAGAGAGAGACTGTGGATGAGAATAATGAAATGAACTTGAGCCTATCCTCTCCCAAAGTGGCTGGCCATATGGGGCTATTTGTCCTATTATGGTAAGGTCCAAAATGCCCCCACTAACCTATTCTATGAGTATTAGGAAAGGGCTAATTGGTTGGGGCTAAATTAGTCATTCTAAAGTCTCTAATTACACTAACCTTATCCATAATAATTAGTCTAACCTCTAACTAAAATATTTCTATCATGTGGACTAAATTTAATATCATGTGGGCCATACCTAACTAGTGTGTGGGTCCCACTAGAGTCAAACTACCCCCGGGTCCCCGTTTCAAGTCGGATTGAGTTGAAATTCGAACCCGACTCAAATAACCCCAAAACAATATCATAAATAATAAAATGATATCAAAATAATTCAAAGAGGTCAAATGCAAAAATATCCTTAGGCCAAAAATGATATTAAAATATCATAATCATATGGTTAGGCTCTAGGTCAAACAGTCTCTAGGGTTTCACTAGCAAAACGTCAAAACCACAAGTCATAAATTTAAATAGTTTAAAATAATTTAAAAATCACTAAAAATCATAATATGAAATAATTATCAATAAATAATAATTATGATTACAAAATTTCAAAATTACCCTCATCTGGAAAATTGGGTGTTACAATCCTACCCACCTTATAAAAATTTTGTCCTCGAAATTAAGATGATCGCACCCCTTCTAGGTCAAACATAGTCAAGGGTCAATTACTAGTCAATTTTGTCAACATCCTAGTACTTGGTCATCAGCTAGTCAACTTCTTAGGATTTACCTATGCTAGCTACCTCGGTGTTGGCAACTAGAATTTAGCAAAAGAGAAACTCTATAATAGACTAGCTCTTAACTTTCCAATCCTATCAAGTCACCTATAACTAAATACCAACAAGCTAAGCACATGAATACCAAATACCATATATATATATATATATATATATATATATATATATATACTCAAGAACAACAACCCATCACATATATCCTAAGTATATCATCTATATATATATACATGACTGATCAACCAAGGGTTAAGGCAGACTAAACTTATAAGGGTCTGAAACAATGCTTAGAACTAGGCTAAGGATGAATGGTCTGAATCAAGGGGACATGATATCTAGTGAAGGGTCTGCACACTGCCTATAAAGGTGATCAACATAAAGGAACTCAACATGAAGAGAACTTAAATAAAATGGAAAACTGAACCAAGTATAGGCTGAACAACATGTTTATAACCCTATACAACAATGGCCTATAGATACCAACTAACCTATATCCCATATGCCAATATCATCTACAATCTATCTATACAAATAGACCTCTCGGTCTTAGGTGAAACTACAACTATACTCAAAGGCAGGCTCTGGTCATGGGTGCCTCACTGGAAAAGGTAGGGGAAAGTAGTAATAATCATCAAGGCTGTAAGGCATACTAACACCCTATGTGTAACTGGTTGGTATTATAGATAACAGGAGAATTATCTGCAATGGGTTGCTATTCTAACACCAATGCTAACTATCACCTCTAGGGTACAGACACTCTACAAGTTATCATACCATTATACTATGAAGGAACTACCTATGAATAAGCTCTACAAAACTAAATATCCCTACTCCTAAGTCATTTATAACAATCAAAATGGTATGATATTTAAACCTTCTCAAGATACAATCTGTTAATCATATGCGTCTGTCCAAAATCATGTTGTCCAGAGTCTTCATCATGCTAGTGAGCAAGGCTACGATAATTACAGAGTCCTTGACTAAGGTACGTACCTCTAGGTTCATGGTATTTAAAATTTTTGTACTGCCGCATGCGACGGCAAAAACCTTAAATTTCCATACCTGAGAATACATCCAAAATCTGACTACATGTCCTCACTATGCCAACTAACACGACTATCGAGGATTCTAGATTCCATGATTTAGGCGACCTAGCCCATATGATTTTCTCAGAAGAAAAAAAACAAACACAACAAAAGAGTAACATGACAAAAATAAATCAATCAACAAGGAACAGATGGAATCGGATTTCAAGGTAATTATAAAAGACAATTGCGGGAAAGGAATTGAGAAGAACGAAACTTGCAGCAAGATCTCCAATGATCTGTCCATCCTCGACTGGCCTGACGATAGCTCGCCCTGCTGGTTTCCTCTGGTCTGCTGCTGATGCTGCATGAATCACCGCTGCTGAGAGAAATCAGAAATGATGAAAGAAAATCTCTGTACAGATAGAGGTGCACCTCCAATGTAGCAGATACGCCAACCTGAGTCGGCACAACAGGAGTTGCGGTCTCGAGGCCCTGATGAACAGGATGAGAGGTGGCCAGCCTCTCGATAGTATCCTCCGAACCGAAGTGATGAGATCCTGTCTTCATAACCATCATAAAAACAGATCAAAATAAGGAGCAATTTCTGAGAATGAAGCGAAAATTCAAAGGAGGACAGTTTATATTCAAGGGAAGTCAATAAGCAACAATTTTAGACAAAGGAATCTGATTAAGAGTTTTTCCTAATGTGATTGAGTACCTCTAAAAATAATCCTAATCCTGCTGCAGGCTGTAGTGATACTCTAGTTTGAATACCACTACATAAACTCGACCTGCATGGGCCACCACTAAAAACGTGTCACGACCCGCACCCACTGGGAGGGTACGAGTACGTAACAGCGCCCAGCCTACGCCGCAGTGTCGGAGGTAGAACGCTGTTCTAGGTCATGAACTATAACTATATAACATAAATATACTCTCCAAAAGGAGGCCAACACAGAGGTACAACTCAATCACAATCTAAGGCAGAATGTAGCACGATGGAAATAGATAAGAAATCCTCAACTGAGGTACAGCAGAAATAAATAACAAGTCTCAACATCTATAAAATATACAACTCTGAAAATAAAGACAACAGTTAAACATGAAAAGAAAGGACATTCTAAGCTATCTACACTATACAAGGTATCATCCTGAGCAGCTGCCTGAACCTCCCCAGGGGTCCAGGTCGCGAGTGTCAACTAGGCAAACTCCAAGTAAGGGTACATGGTTCCTCATCATCCTCTGTAAAATTTTCAACAGGACCATTCAGGACGGAAGCGAGCACAAAATATCTCACGCAGTTCATATCATGTTAGGAAATATAAAGCATGCAATAGAGTAAGGTACATGAAATGCTGAAAGAAGAATGTATATAAAAACAGCAGAGATTTGATAATGGAAAATATCTATATATGATAAGTAAGAACTGTAAGCAACATGTGATTTAGAGCACAATATGGTTATGTAAATGGGTTAGATTATACAATAAAATGGGACTCCTTTGTACGTGGGTGTACAATGGACATATACAATTTCTTATACAATAGGATTGATCACATAACCATTTTTACTCTCCCTCCCCAATCAATACACAAGGATCCAATTCAGTTACGTTACCTTATACAATGGCTTGTACAATCGCTTGTACAATGGCTTGTACAATGGCTCAATGTGATAATGAGAGTACAATATGCACAATGAGTGTACAATGATAAGGGTATTCAATAAATACAATATGTAAGTGAAACGCACATCACAATATGTATTTAGTGAATACAAGGAGATAACATCTCAGAAGAAGATCCGTATAGTACCAATCCGTGATAACAACGTATCAGCATCAAGTACAGTAATCTAGAGCAAGAATGTAAATCCAGACAAGTATGAAACGGTCAGAGAATGTACTCGCCTCGTATCTGAATGTCTGAAGTAAATGTACTGTCCGAGATGAGGTACCTGACTCCTAGTTAGAGAAACACAAGTCAAGATGTACACAGGGAATGATAAATATAATCTACAATGCATCTGCATGTTGTCTAGGTCAAACTAGACTAAAGTCAACACTTGGTCAACTCCAGTCAACTAGACTAGTCAAACTAGGTCAAATCCTAGCCCAACAAGTCTAATAAGTCTCACTTGGCCTAACCAAGCCTAGTCTAGCAATCACAAGGCTATACAAGCCAAACACAAGCCATCACATTCAATATTATACATAAGAGAAAGGAAGCTAACATGTAAAGCTATGTGTGTGTGTGAACATGGAGGTGTACATGAAAAGAGAATTCAACACTAGGCCCTATATCACATATATGTATATATAACTATAGGAAAACTCTATTTACCACATTAACACATTTAGCCATGTATAGTGTATATATATATATAGAGAGAGAGAGAGAAGAGCATGTGTATGTGTTCATGGGTGTGTGTGTGTGTCATGAAAGTGCACAAGAACATGTGTGGGTTATCATGGAATGAGTGTTAGGCAATGTGTGAGTGAGAGTGTCAATGAGTGAGGGTGTGAGGGTTATATAGTGTAGTGTGTATTGTGTGTGGAGTGATAGTGAGGCATGACAGTTGTGTAGCAAAGTGTCAATAGGAAGTTAACATTCACATATATGAGTTCTCATGTATCTCTTATTTAGTGAAACAAAACTAAATTCCAGTTTTATTCCTAACAAGGCTACATATATTATATCTATTATTACATTACATTCATTCTTGCATTCATTCATCATTCATTTATTCTCTTGCACCACTATATGCACCATACATTACATACTATGGAACCTACATATTCATTACAAGCCATACTTCTACATGCTTACATTAGATAGGATACTTACACCTCATACATCATTTATTTAAACATTTACTCATGCTTGCATTCTCTATTTAATTATATAATGTATATACATTAACATGGGTTAAAATTAAATAGAACATTATATTACACACAAGGGTGCACAAAATACATATGCCAAATAGTAACTCCTACTAATAATCAATATTGTACCATCTCAGCATGAACTAAAATCTAGGATTAACATATGTTATAGATCTATGTGTTAGCTTTCCGAAATTTCAAACGGATCGTGTTTTCGTTTTCGGAAACTCCCGAAATCGCGAAAACACCGAGAACGCGTTTGTCTTTCATACAACTGACACTCAAATAATTCTCCAGAAAGTTACAGAAGGAATTAGTCCTATTAATACATGTTTTTGGGAAGCTAACTTCAATATGCTTCTTTTAAAAAAAATGAAAGATTAAACCGAGCTTTGAGCTAGAAGTTATGACATTTCTAAGTTAGGGCTGAAATTAAAAATGTGGATAAAAACCATGACGGATTTGGGTAGTTTGAGACAAAAGAACACAAGTATATAACATAATATATCAAGAACTCACTCTCTACACTAATATATATATGAGACACTATAGAACACATCTCCAATACAAAAATATGAGATTAAACATGTAATAATTCATTCATACATAACAACAACACATAGTGTGTCCAAATTTGGGATTTTCTCACATGGACACAACCACAACACAAAGGACACTCCTATGACCTCCAAATAGACACGAAATGGACACAAATGGAGTTACAACCATGGGGGTCATTCCTATGGGTTCAAAATAGACATATATGCATGAGAAAATGAAAAGGAGAAGGGATTTATACCTCTCGGTAGATCGAATCGAAGAAAAGCCTTTCCGGAGCGACACCGACACGTAGAGATTCCAAAAGGACACGAACGAGCTCCGAATCCTCCCAAACTTGGGTAGCTTCCTCCTTGACTAGAATGGAGAAGGAAAGAAGAAGATTTGGTGGCGAAATGGAAGGATTTGGTGGAGAAATTGCTAGGGATTGCTCTCTAGAAATTTGGGGAAGAACAAGAGAGAGAGTGTGGATGAGAATAATGAAATGAACTTGAGCCTATCCTCTCCCAAAGTGGCTGGCCATATGGAGCTATTTGTCCTATTATGGTAAGGTCCAAAATGCCCCCACTAACCTATTCTATGAGTATTAGGAAATGGCTGATTGGTTGGGGCTAAATTAGTCATTCTAAAGTCTCTAATCACACTAACCTTATCCATAATAATTAGTCTAACCTCTAACTAAAATATTTCTATCATGTGGACTAAATTTAATATCATGTGGGACATGCCTAACTAGTGTGTGGGTCCCACTAGAGTCAAACTATCCCCGGGTCCCCGTTTCAAGTCGGATTGAGTTGAAATTCGAACCCGACTCAAATAACCCCAAAACAATATCATAAATAATAAAATGATATCAAAATAATTCAAAGAGGTCAAATGCAAAAATATCCTTAGGCCAAAAAAGACATTAAAATATTATAATCATATGGTTAGGCTCTAGGTCAAACAGTCTCTAGGGTTTCACTAACAAATCGTCAAAACCACAAGTCATAAATTTAAATAGTTTAAAATAATTTAAAAATCACTAAAAATCATAATATGAAATAATTATCAATAAATTATAATTATAATTACAAAATTTCAAAATTACCCTCATCTGGAAAATTGGGTGTTACAGTTAGTTTCGAGGACGAAACTTTTTCTGAGTGGTGTATGATGTAGTGTCCCGTCCCGCTCAGTCAATCGGAGGAATCAAAACGCCAATGGCGTTCGGACTTAGCCTTGCAACGGCTACTCGGAGACATCACTCGGTCAAGGCGATCGCTCGATCAGGTGGGATAGTTTCGGTGAACTTGCCTCATCTTAGGCTTCACATAATAAATCGCATGTTTTCAACTTGCACAAGTAGGCTTGATAATAAAAGAGACGCATCCACATAGCTAAAGGGAATAATCCCGATGGGTCGAATTGAGTTAGAATATGGAAAGGTCCAACGGTCGGCTTAGAGTTGGTGCACGGTGTGCTTTAAAAATGACACTCGATCCTTCATCCCGTGGCTTGGGAGAAAGAAAGTTGGTTGAGTCGGCAAAGTTATGAACATAGCCTAAGTCATAGGCGTCGCCTGCATGAATACTTCATAAAGCATGCACGGTCCTGTCGTCCAAGGCTTGGCATAGCCTTGGCTTGCCCCATGAGTCAAGTTGCGTTGCACAGCTTGTGCCATAAGTTTAGGCACCCAAATGACTTGGTCGTTCAAAGTTGAACGCGTGCATGGCACGTTCCATCGAGGCAAGGCTTGACGCGGCCTTCACTCGTTAAGTTGTAGGCTTGAGTAAGTTAGGCAAAGTTATGCCGGTCGACCTAAGTTATTCCAAGCACTGTCCCGCTCATTCTGCGGTCGTCAAGTCAAATAGTCCCACGATCCCAAGGCTCGTCATATAAAGTATGACTTGGGCGATAGCGTCGCGTAGATCAGAAGTCGGTTTAAGGCACAGTACATGGACCTAGTGTTAAGGCAGGAACCACGGTTGATTGAATGAGTTTTGGAGGAAGGACTATCGAATAGGCATTGAGTTGAATGAAATGATATAGCAACATAGAAAGAATGCTCGCGACCGTGGGTCGTCGAGGGATCTCAAATGATAGAAAGAATGCTCGCGACCGTGGGTCGTCGAGGGGTCTCAAATGATAGATGGTTTGATATTGGTTTTGAAAGAGATGGTAACATTGGAAGAGGAATGACTGTGTGAGACGTCAGTTTGTGTCGAGTCTTGCATGGTCATTGGACAACTTGTCGACAAGGAGGAGTTTCCACGCGCGACAACCCTGGGCGCCATGGAACCACGACGTTCCGGAGGGAAATACGGTATAGCCGTAGCTGGACGAACCGCTCGGGTCATTCGAGAACTTTCAGCGGGGCTAGCTACTTGTGCTGAAAGGGTCACCAAATGGCAAGGCTATAGTCCAGGATAGCTTGTGATGTTAGTGACCAATTCATATAGATGGGTCGGCACGAGCGGCAATCCGTGTGTGTGCCTTTAGATTCAGTCTAGCAATTGTGTGTATGGTTGGGACACAAGTGTTTGGGCCTAAGAATGGCTACAGCACAGGCAACGTGCTTCGGCACGAGATGTGGCGTCGGATCTTAAGTTGTCGGCATATAAGTTGTATAAGTTGGTTTGAGTTATCTTGAGTCTAAGTCAGGAACTACCGCAAGGCATAGTTGGTCGAGTGGCACTTAGCCCACAAGTCTTGGATTACGTCGGATGATGGTTTAGTAGCAAAGGGCCGCAAGGCGGCGATACGATTGAGTCACATTGAGTTGTTGGCACGGTATGATGGATTTGTAGCACGGTCACAAGGAATGGAGCCTTATCGCGTAGTTGCGTCTCTGATTTTGGCCGAAAGGCAAGCACGACTTGATAGGTTAACGTTGTTCGAGTCGACATTGTTGTTGCAAGCATGGGATAGTCTAGAGGTACAGAATAGGCCAAGGCGTCGGTCCTAAAACTGATCCTAAGCCAAGAGTAGAAAGATAATAAAAAAGGGGACTAAGTTGCACAAAGTAAATCAAACGTATTGGGTTTGTATGGGTGGGCGAGGAGCTCATTCCACCAGTACAGTTGAGTACTGACACCCACATAGTTTATATGTGCAGGCACAGGTAGAAGCTCGTGGCGCGGAGCTCGCTTGGATGCGTCGAGGCACGGAGTTCCTTGGCGATTCGAAGTGTGCGGCCGCATGGAGTAAAGACTTATACAGGACATAATGTATGGACGTCGCCTTCTGAAGCATCCGCTGGATCAAGACTTGTAATTGAGAGATGAGAGAGAGCTGAGTGAACTTGTAAAATGTGAGAAGAGTGAGCTTGAGTGATTGTAATATTGGCCTTGCGCCCCCAATGTAACCGTTGTTTTAATATCAATAAAGAGCTTCTTTGAATAACTTGTGTTTGTTCTTAATTTCTGCTGCTATCATTCAATGTCTCTGCTTAGGACTTCTGTGCGACGACCCCGTCGCAGCCGCTGAAATTGGCCGTTATGGAACCCGCCTTGCACGAGCGCAATCTAGGCTCGTGCGGCATCACGCCTTAGCGAGGACGATCGCTCCTACGGGAGCGGGGCGTGACGGGATGTTCTACACACGAAGATTTGCTTGATTGGTCCCGCGGCATCGAAGATTTGTTGGGCATGTAGCGCCCCGCTTTTGATAGGCGACGAAACTTCATAATATGCTAGCGCCGAGTCAGATCGGCCAGAAACTTAGATGGCCATCTGACTCGATCGCTAAGCTTGGTGAACGTTAACGCCTTGCGGCATCGATTCAAATCGATTTAGACGGAAGTTACGAGAATCGATCCAACTAATGGAACGACTTCTGTTGGAATAAGTCCTAGATGCAGCGGGCTGCGTCTCGGCGAGTGAGCTCTCTATAAGAGTCCCTTCGACGGGATCGGACCGCTGTATGGTTTTCTTGGAGCTTTGCCACTGGGCTTGATGAAGTGCTTTCGCGTCGTTTTCATGGATGCAATTACAATTTCGATTCAAGGAGAAAAGAAGGAATTCTAACAAAGCGTTGGTGCCATTGCAGGAGCTCGCTAACTAAGGATTGACGTTGCGTAGCGCTTGGACGATCGGCACGAAGCAAAGTAATCGGTGGGTGATTCGGCCTTCTTTTCTATTCTGTCCCGCAAACTTATTCCTTGCTTCGAATTCATTCAAATCGAACGATGCCAAGTTAATTGCATGCCAATCCACTAAGTCAAGAACTCGGAAAAAACGTATCGATTTACAAATACAAGTTTTTCACATAAACCAAAAAGTTTAAGGTTTACAGAAAAAGATAGACTATTTCAAGTGCTGCAAAATATTATGAAACGTTGAACATGGGTTTTGATGCCTCGGACAATTTGGTGCCTACGGGACGCTAAATCGAGTGTATGGCTTCGGGGAAAATGAATCGATGCATGAGTTGCCATAAATGATAATGTCGTTGAATACTGTCCGCGCTATATAAAACGGTTTGCATGCATTAAACTGTTCGCACATAGGCATGGTCATGGACAGCTTGTGCACAAGTTCGATTCCTCGAAACGGTATCCGGGGCATCGGAACCGATTCGACCTAGGGGGAATAATTTATCGTGCTTCGGTGCGATGCATGCGGGACCTTCAGTAAGGCTTGCAACCTAGGTTGAAAGGGTAGCGTCGCATGCCAACTTCGATTAAGTCCCTCATGGTGCGTAGCACCAATGACTGCATATAAGATAGTTTCATGCTCATCTATTGTCTTATGCAGGGTAAATATTATCTATGTTTTCATGCAGGGACGAGCACGGCCGTGGTAAGAAATATGAAAACTGCGATGTTATACTGTATGCTTTATTACTCAAAGACGGCTATCGAATATGAACTGAATTCATTTAGTTCTAATAGAAAGACAACTCTAAAGCATGCCTATCCTAACAAATCAGAGTCGGTTTAGACGAGTTGGTTCGTCTCTTCCACTTAGCAAGTATGCTAATCCCCTGCCCCAATTTCCCCAGGTGCGGCGGGCGCTCCAACCTAAAACGAAGCTGAAGTGTGGAGAGGCGTTTTGCAGCTCTTCCTATGCTGAAGTATTTTGAAGCCAATTCAAATCGACGGCTTATGTATAAAGGGGCGAATGTATGGGACGGCAAGCGTAGTTCAGGCAACTTGTCGAATATATTTTCTTTCTGCTTTCAATCAATGTAGCCGTAACGGCATCTAATGTAAATTACGACTTGCACTTCGTTGCAAGATATGAATGAAAAGCATTTCTATCTTCCTATACTGCGTCTTATATTCTGATGTGATTTGTGAAGTTTCGACTTGGCGTATTTATGTCAAAATCAAAAGATAACCGTTTGAGAACTCGTCATCTTGCCTTGCACGAGCGCAACTCCAGGCTCGTGTGACATCACGCCTTAGCGATGACGATCGAATCGGCAAAATTAACATCGGGGACGAACGTTGCCGACTCGGGGCATGACAAATTGGTATCAGAGCTCAGTTATGTTTCCTCGGATTTTTGAAATATGTTTCATTGTTGGAATGTCCGTTGCGATGGCTTGATTGAATGCTTGTCGGCATGCTGCGTGAAATACAAGTTCCATACAGGTAAGCCCGTAGATATTTTTGAAAAATACTAACGGGTTTACACTGTTTGTAGGAATGACTAAGCAAGATAAGAAAATCGCCGGACCAACAACCCAAACTGTAGATAGTACGTCGAGCACAAAAAGCACCGAGCCTAGCGAGACGACTATGCAGAAGATGCTACAGTTGATAGAACTGCAGCAGCAGCAGCTTCAGACACAATTCAAAGCTCAATTTGAGGCGCAACAAAGACAGATGAATGCCCTGACTCAGATAGTGAACAGAATGGAGGGCGATACTAAGACGACGGACGAAGAGCCCGAGGAAAAGCAAGGTGATCAAGAAGAAGACGAGGAGGAAGATGGCTCCCCGCAAATGATGAACTCTCCTTCCATGTTCAAGGTGAAGGAGTTCCGCAAAATGAATCCGCCGAAGTTCAACGGCCGAGCAGAGCCCGACGTGATAGTAGGATGGCTCGCAGAGATGGAGGACTTGTTCGATCTCCTCTGCATCGAGGGATCCCAGAGGGTGGCCTGTACGGCACTACAGTTACAACTTAGAGCACATGACTGGTGGGCGACGAAGAAACAAGAAATCTGTGAAACCGATACAAATAAAAAGATTTCTTGGGAAATGTTCAAGACAGCCTTCCTTGAGCAGTACGTTCCTCGCGCCATCCGACGACAGAAGGCGGATGAGTTCATGATGTTGAGACAGGGTAATATGAGTGTCGAAGATTATGATACAAGCTTCTCGAAATTTGCAAAATTTGCTGGCGCCTTCCTGCCCAACAAAGAAGAATGTTGCGAGCGTTTTCAGCAAGGCCTCAACGAAGAACTGCGTAGGGACGTCATGAACCAACGGTGCCAAACTTATCGTGAATCCTACGAAGCCGCACTTGATAGCGAGCAGATCTTTGGCCGTATGTCACAAAGGGCCGTGCCTGTCGTTCGCAACAACTTCAACAAGCGTTCTAACGACGTCGGGGGATCGGGAGTATCAAAACGTCCAAACACAATTGATAACCGAGGCCATGGCGGACCACACTGCAATAGATGCGGTAAGCACGGGCATCGAGATCCCGAGTGTAGACTGAGAACAAGCTTCAAGTGTGGCGAGCTAGGCCACGTAGCAACGTTTTGCCCGCAGAGAGTCCAGAATCAACATAACCCACCAAGGAACATTCCGAATCCGCATAAAGTGCCGACCCTGCATGGCGCAAATACGGTGCCCGTCAACCAACAGAACCAACGCCATGGGGCTCAAGGCCGAGTTTATGCCTTAACTCGGGACGAGGCGTACGCGTCCGATACTGTTGTAACAGGTATATTACTCTACAAAAGTATACCTGCTCGAGTCCTATTCGATTCGGGTGCGATGCATAGCTTTATATCTGCTGATTTTGTGAAAGAAAATAAAATAACCATGCAATCACTAGATATAAATATTAGCGTTAGCACTCCATCGGGAGTCGATATGCCTGCAAACTTTATTTGTAGGGATGGCCACATTTGCGTCGGGGGAAGATATCTATCCTTGGATGTCGTCGTGCTAGACATCAAAGATTACGACATAATCCTGGGCATGGATTGGTTGGGCGCTTGTCGTACAACGATCGAGTGCGCGGAGAAGAGAGTGGTGTTTCACCTTCCTGGCGAGACAGAGTTCTCATATTCGTACGGTACGGCCTCGAAGACGGCGATGATGGTGTCGGCAATCTCGGCAAGGCGTATGCTGCGTTCCGGCTGTGCGGGATACTTGGCATCAGTTCGAGACACGCGGATGGATAATACAAACACAATGCAGACTGATGTTGTGGCAGATTTTCCTGACATTTTTCCTGACGAGATGCCCGGGATGCCGCCGGATCGAGAAATTGAATTCAGCATCGACACCTTTCCGGATACACGGCCGATATCAAAGGTGCCTTACCGAATGGCTCCAGCAAAACTGAAGGAGCTGAAGGTGCAATTACAAGAGTTGTTAGACCGCGAATTTATTCGCCCTAGCATCTCTCCGTGGGGAGCTCCCGTACCGTTCGTAAAGAAGAAGGATGGGTCGTTGCGGCTATGCATCGACTATCGGGAACTCAACAAGGCGACCGTGCGAAACAAGTATCCTTTGTCGCGAATCGACGACTTGTTTGACCAACTGCAAGGCACGGTAATATTTTCAAAAATCGATCTTCGTTCAGGCTATCATCAATTAAAGATCAAGTCCGACGACATATCGAAGTCTGCCTTCCGCACTCGATATGGTCATTACGAATTCCTCGTCATGCCGTTCGGTTTGACGAATGCCCCAACCGCGTTCATGGATCTGATGAACCGAGTCTTCCGACCTTAAATAGATAAATTTGTAGTCGTATTCATCGACGATATCCTTGTCTACTCAAAGAATCGTGAAGAACATGCGGAACATTTGAAGACGGTACTGCAGATTCTGCGTGAAAACAAATTGTACGCCAAGCAGAGTAAGTGCGAGTTCTGGATGAGTAGCGTGACATTCCTCGGGCACGTAATCTCTGCCGAAGGTGTCGCGGTGGACCCAAAGAAGATTGATGCGGTGGTGGATTGGAAACGACCTGCCTCGGCTAGCGACATTCGGAGTTTCCTGGGCTTAGCGGGCTACTACCGTCGATTCGTGCGAAGCTTTTCAAAACTAGCGTCGCCTCTGACTCGCCTCACCCATAAGGGAGTAGTATTTGAATGGAGCGATGACTGTGAATCCAGCTTCCAAGAGTTGAAGCGACGGCTCGTCTCAGCTCCAATCCTTGCACTTCCAGACGGTCCAGAAGGCTTTCAGATATTCAGCGACGCGTCAGGAATTGGCCTCGGGTGCGTACTCATGCAGAGAGACAAAGTCATCTCCTACGCTTCACGGCAGTTGAAGCTGCACGAGAAAAACTACCCGACGCATGACCTAGAATTGGCGGCGATCGTCTTTGCATTGAAGTTATGGCGGCACTACCTCTACGGCGTGGCATGCAGAATCTACACAGATCATAAAAGCCTGAAGTACTTATTTACGCAACGGGAACTCAACCTACGACAGCGACGTTAGCTCGAACTCATAAAAGATTACGAGCTAACGATCGAGTATACACCGGGCAAAGGAAACATGGTGGCCGACGCACTCAGCAGAATGTTTATGGGAACGATGGCCATAAACAAGGAAATACGGCGAGACCTTGAAGCGATGGGTATCGAACTCGGAATTGAGTTTCGACACCTGCACCTAGCTCAACTGAAGTTAGGATCGAGCCTGCTTAGCAAGATAAAGACCGCACAGGGGGACGACTCATTCCTGAAGAAAATGCGCGAGCTGATTTCAACGGGAAGGGCGACTGACTTTGCGGAAGACGGAGACGGGACGATGCGACTAAAGGGAAGGCTCTGTATTCCTGAAACTGCCGAACTCAGAAAAGAAATTCTGATGGAGGCGCACTATGCGAAGTACTCGTTACATCCTGGAAGCACCAAGATGTACAAGGACTTGCGCACAAACTTTTGGTGGCACGGCATAAAGAAAGATGTGGCTACGTTCGTATCGCAATGCATGGCGTGTCAGCAGGTGAAGGCGGAACACCAACGGCCAGGCGACGAGCTGCAGAATATCCCCATTCCCGAGTGGAAGTGGGACAATATTTCGATGGATTTCATTGTGGGATTTCCGAAGACAGCGCGGGGGAATGACGCGATTTGGGTCATTGTTGATAGATTGACCAAGTCGGCTCACTTCATCGCAATTAAAGTAGGATGGAGCGTCGATCGGTTAGCACAAATCTACGTCGATGAGATTGTTCGACTGTACGGGGTACCGGCCTCTATAATTTCGGACAGAGACGGGTGATTTCTATCACGTTTCTGGACGAGCCTCCAAGCGACGATGGAGACCAAACTGAACATTAGTTCGGCGTACCATCCCCAAACAGAAGGTCAGACAGAGAGGGTCAATCAGATCCTAGAAGACATGCTGCATCTGTGTGCGATCGACCTAAAGACTAGTTGGGATACGCATTTGCCGCTTGCGGAGTTTGCGTATAACAACAGTTATCAGTCGAGCATTCAGATGGCTCCATATGAAGCGCTCTACGGGAGAAAGTGCCGTTCGCCGATATGCTGGGATGAAATCGGAGAGCGACAAGTGCTTGGACCAGAACTGGTGGAACAGGCCGTCGAAAAGGTCCGCTTGATTCGAGATAGACTCCGCATCGCGCAAAGTCGACAAAAGAGCAACGCAGATCTTCGTCGACGTCCACTAGAGTTCTTGGCCAGGGACCATGTGTTTCTAAAAGTAACGCCCATGCGCGGTGTGATACGGCTCGGCGTTAAAGGCAAGTTGAGCCCGAGATTTGTAGGCCCCTTCGAGATCATTGAGCGAGTTGCGACGGTTGCTTATCGGATCGCACTACCTCATGCCTTAGCTGATGTGCACGATATTTTTCACGTTTCACAACTTCGAAAATACGTACACGATCCAAGTCATATGGTTAGCTTCGATCAGTTGGAGCTACGTACTGACTTGTCTTACTCGGAGGAGCCTATTCAAATTTTGGACCGCAAGGAGAAGGTGCTGCGAAATCGGTCGATGTCCTTGGTTCGCGTGCTTTGGCAGAACCATTCAGTCGAGGAGTCGACGTGGGAGATGGAGTCGGAGATGAAAGAGAAGTATCCCGCGTTGTTTGTCTAAATTAAGGTCAGACCCTTGTTCTTAAGTTTCGGGACGAAACTTTTTCTTAGTGGTATATTATGTAGCGCCCCGCTTTTGATAGGCGACGAAACTTCATAATATGCTAGCGCCGAGTCAGATCGGCCGGGAACTTAGATGGCCATCTGACTCGATCGCTAAGCTTGGTGAATGTTAACGCCTTGCGGCATCGATTCAAATCGATTTGGACGGAAGTTACGAGAATCGATCCAACTAATGGAACGACTTCTGTTGGAATAAGTCCTAGATACAGCGGGCTGCGTCTCGGCGAGTGAGCTCTCTATAAGAGTCCCTTCGACGGGACCGGACCGCTGTATGGTTTTCTTGGAGCTTTGTCGCTGGGCTTGATGAAGTGCTTTCGCGTCGTTTTCATGGATACAATTACAATTTTGATGCAAGAAGAAAAGAAGGAATTCTAACAAAGCGTTGGTGCCATTGCAGGAGCTCGCTAACTAAGGATTGACGTTGCGTAGCGCTTGGATGATCGGCACGAAACAAAGTAATCGGTAGGTGATTCGGCCTTCTTTTCTATTATGTCCCGCAAACTTATTCCTTGCTTCGAATTCATTCAAATCGAACGATGCCAAGTTAATTGCATGCCAATCCACTAAGTCAAGAACTCGGGAAAAACGTATCGATTTACAAATACAAGTTTTTCACATAAACCAAAAAGTTTAAGGTTTACAGAAAAAGATAGACTATTTCAAGTGCTGCAAAATATTATGAAACGTTGAACATGAGTTTTGATGCCTCGGACAATTTGGTGCCTATGGGACGCTAAATCGAGTGTATGGCTTCGGAGAAAATGAATCGATGCATGAGTTGCCATAAATGATAATGTCGTTGAATACTGTCCGCGCTATACAAAACGGTTTGCATGCATTAAACTGTTCGCACATAGGCATGGTCATGGACAGCTTGTGCACAAGTTCGATTCCTCGAAACGGTATCCGGGGCATCGGAACCGAGTCGACCTAGGGGGAATAATTTATCGTGCTTCGGCGCGATGGATGCGGGACCTTCAGTAAGGCTTGCAACCTAGGCTGAAAGGGTAGCGTCGCATGCCAACTTCGATTAAGTCCCTCGTGGTGCGTAGCACCAACGACCGCATATAAGATAGTTTCATGCTCATCTATTGTCTTATGCAGGGTAAATATTATCTATGTTTTCATGCAGGGACGAGCACGGCCGTGGTAAGAAATATTAAAACTGCGATGTTATACTGTATGATTTATTACTCAAAGACGGCTATCGAATATGAACTGAATTCATTTAGTTCTAATAGAAAGACAACTCTAAAGCATGCCTATCCTAACAAATCAGAGTCGGTTTAGACGAGTTGGTTCGTCTCGTCCACTTAGCAAGTGTGCTAATCCCCTCCCCCAATTTCCCCAGGTGCGGCGGGCGCTCCAACCTAAAACGAAGCTGAAGTGCGGAGAGGCGTTTTGAAGCTCTTCCTATGCTGAAGTATTTTGAAGCCAATTCAAATCGACGACTTATGTATAAAGGGACGAATGTATGTGACGGCAAGCGTAGTTCAGGCAACTTGTCGAATGTATTTTCTTTCTGTTTTCAATCAATGTAGCCGCAACGGCATCCAATGTAAATTACGACTTGCACTTCGTTGCAAGATATGAATGAAAAGCATTTCTATCTTCCTATACTGCGTCTTATATTCTGATGTGATTTGTGAAGTTTCGACTTGGCGTATTTATGTCAAAATCAAAAGATAACCGTTTGAGAACTCGTCATCTTGCCTTGCACGAGCGCAACTCCAGGCTCGTGCGGCATCACGCCTTAGCGAGGACGATCGAATCGGCAAAATTAACATCGGGGACGAACGTTGCCGACTCGGAGCGTGACAGGGCATACATAAGCTCTCCTTGTACAAGATGATGTCTTCTGTTTATAAATGGCATAATGTATGGAATATTGTAATCAATGATACCAGTGAGTTGTAAGCCAAGTCGGTATATCGAGTTGTAATCCAATGTATCCAAGTATCAAATGTAAGGTTTATAGCATTGTTCAGTTGGCTTTCAATGTAAATACGAGATTTGTCGTAAGCATTGTACTTCAACACAAGTCTTGTACTCTTCTTCAGTTATCAATAAAGAGAATAAAGTTATATATATCTCTGTGTGACTTCAAGTTATCCATTTATCTCTGCTGCTATAAAGAAGTGATGTATTTCTATTCAATGAGAGAGATTGTCCTCATTAACTTCAATTTATCTGCTTCTGCCGCTGCGATGTGTTCCTATTTGAAGATAATCAATTATTTACCCTCTCTGCCTTGTACAAGTGCAATACCAGACTTGTACGACATCACGTCCAAACGAGGACGATCGATTCCAAGAGATAAAATATGTGAATAAATGACTCTACGAATCGGGACGTGACACTATCAATGATATCAGAGGATATCGATGAGTGATCTTTCCTTTGCTTAATTCATTCAGCACGGGAAATTACATATGTTTGTTGTACCAATACAGTAAATATTGTGTGTATCTCAGTAAGATTTGTCCTACTTATGTGCAAATCCAACCAGCTAGTACTCAACTAGCAAATTGCTATAAATATATACTTCTTACAAGTTTGATAATGAAGCGCGTAGTCTTTTTTGTTTTTTTTTTTTCTATTTTAATCATCCCATCCCATCCCATTCCTCTTTGCCCCTTTGGCTCATCCTATGCTACACTAATTAATTAAGGTTTCTACGATCTTCAATGTGTGTAGGAACATCTCCAAGCAAAGCTTAATTTCCTTATGTTGAACCGGAATGCATCGATTAATTAAAACTGGCCTACTTATGCGTAAGTACATTTTTAGCTGAGGTGAACTAAATTAACAATTTTTCCGTCGATTATCGGCTACTATTTATCCATGTCTAGCAAATTTATGACAAATTTTGTGTTCGCTCATCTTTAATATGGAACAGTTTACTGATCAAGACTTTCAGCAAGCCAATTTGGAACAAATATACAACAGGAACTCATGAGTTCTTGATTTTAAGCTATCTTGTGCTGCATTGGCTCCCATTTTGAGCCCCTTCGTCACCTAACATCTTTCCCAAACTGCTTAGGTAGAGGCTTGTGATATTGTAGCCACGATGGATTGTGAGTTGATAACGGTCAATTCCGGTTAATCAACAACCTCTCAAGGAAATAGAAGTTCAGCACCCAACATTAATGTGGGGGGAGACTTGGACCAAATATAGCACTTATTTGTAAGGACTTGGATAGTCAAGGAACAAGAGTCTGTAGTAGCTCTGGTCTTCCTAATTGATACTGATGACAAAGGGACACGACAACCAGCAAGACTTTTGGTCTACACGCATTGTTGGCCGGAAGAAGGCCACATATGCGGAACTTGAGATATGGACCGACATCTACTTCTTGTAATTGAACACTAAGGCGTTTAGATATGGACCGACATCTACTTCTTGGAATTGAACACTAAGGCGTTTAGATATGGGAACCTGCACCTGCTACTCCTGTAGCAACCATCCTATAGACTAGTCCACTCCTCATAACGTGAAAAGTCACCGGGCGTGGCCCAACATAAAACATAATTATTTACGGTGAGGATAGCTTTAGAGGTGGTTTAAAGTGTTTATATATATATATATATATATTTTTTAAAGTGTTTAAAGTGTTTATATATATATATATATATATATATATATATATATATATATATATATATATATATATGCGTTGCACGTATTTTAATTGTCTTCTAATTAACTTAATTTGATGTACTTGAAAAGTGCAAAAGACAAAACTAATATATTGAAATACTAAAAGCTAGATAATACAAGTACCTAACTACCCCTAATAGAATATATTATTTTTATATTGAAATAGACATGCAAGGATATTTATATTCGATTAGACATGCAAGAATATTTTTGGAAGAAAAAAAGTAACACGGTGAAGCTTAACTTTTGGCATTATATAATAGAATAGTAGAATAGATAACATTCACCAGTGGCATCTTGGATGAGTATTGAAAAGTAATGCCCTTGCAAAGAATTGAAAGGGACTTTCAGGAATAAGAAGATGACATAAAGGTTAGCTCGATGAGTCGGTTTTTTTTAAACATATATAAGAATAGAATCAACACATTGGTTTTTTTTTTTCACAATTTTATTTTTGAATCATATGCAGCCAAAGGACATATGGTTTCTAAGGGATACATTTTGTCCTAACAGAGATGAATGTCCTTCACTAACAAGTAAAAATTTGATGCAGCCCTAGTTTACTTGAAGCGGTCTTAGACCGCGCCAAACCGTACCGTACCTAGTTCATAGTAGACTATGTTAGAACAATAATGCTAAGTCTACTACCATATTCTTACAACTCTTTTACAACCACTCACCCATGTGCTGACATGTGGGCCATGGCCCACATGTCAGTAATGGGTGAAGGTTGTAAGAAGGTTGTAAGCATGTGGTTGTAACTGTAGCATTACTTATACGAGTCTGTCCGTTTCAAACCCAAAAGCAGTCAAATTGAAGATAATGAGGAGCCGATGAATCAAAATGGTAAATAGATGTCTAAACACTACTAAGTTGCGTCATACCTCCATATTTCATCAATTAGGTACTCAAATTGATCAACTATGGAAGATCTTGTTGCCATTATTTGGTCAATTATTAATTGAAAATTTGATTGTATTGATGACGTGTTTATTGACGTGATTTTTGAAGCATATGATCAAATGTGGTGATTTACTTTTCACTTTTCAATAATTAGTTACTAGTCAGCATTTTTATATATTTATATATATATATATATATATATATATATATATTTATTTTAGCAGCGGACGGGTCTGTACGACCTGTAAGCATCATCGTTGGTGTTATGTCATTCTCAGGTAGAAAATTGTGGTTTTGAAGCCTATAGTGGTCTTGAAGCCTATACGGATATCATTGTTTGCAACTGTTTATAGTAAGTTCTCGCTGATCCATTCAACATGAGCTTGAGAGGATGTTAAGAATAAAATTTCTGGTTGTTAGTTTGTGTTTGGTTTTGACATTTGGTTGTAATCTATCTATTGAATAGTGACTATTGTGTCCATAGGATGATCCGAATATTTTTCGAAATATAATTTTTAGCATTTTCACTGTTCAAATTGTTGTAACAATATCACGAGTTCTCTCCAGCTAGATTTTCTGGTTGCTTGTGGCTACAAGGAGAGGAGCCATATTCATCTCTGACTCAAATGTGGCCGAAGCCTTTATTGGAGTTACATTTCTATTGCTAATATTTTAATTGCTACATCTATGCCCCTAATTCAATGGTATAGAGATAGGGTCATGTTGATCGGAAGAAGAAACAAAGGGTTCCGGTGGCATCTGTAGGTTATCTGAGTTCCCCATCAGCATCTGAACAACTTTGGTCATGGAGGGGCGATCCACTGGACTCCATTGGATACACCATAGTGCCACGATGATGAGCTTCCTCGCGATTTCACTGACGTCGTCGCAGTCCATTTCTACTAGGGTGTCTGACGTCCCTCCTTGTTGTATCAAGAGGTTGTAGCTCCACTCTGGAAGATGAGCATCGCTCTGATTGTCTATCGAAGGATCGACGTTCCTCCTGCCACTAACCATTTCAAGCACCAACATTCCGAAACTGTAGACATCTGACTTATGAGAGACCGTCCCGAAGTTTCTGGAGTAGACCTCGGGCGCAATGTAGCCTTTAGTCCCTCTGGCAGCAGTCATGGTTATAGCACTCTCATCTCTGGAGCAAAGCTTGGCCAGACCGAAATCCGAGATCTTTGGATTGAAATCACGATCGAGCAAGATGTTGTGGGGCTTTATGTCGAAGTGAAGTATACGCTGATCACATCCCTGGTGTAGGTACTCGATGCCTCGAGCGGTACCGAGTACAATTTCCTGCAGCTTCTCCATGCTAAATGGGGGCGCTGCAGTCTTTCTATCATGATCCCTAGGGAAAATGAACCTATCCAACGATTGATTCGGAACTCGTAGATGAGAGCGCGTCTTGGCCCTTCCGGGCAGTAGCCGAGGAGGCGAACTACGTTCATGTGGTGAATCCTCCCCATGGTGACTACTTCGTTTATGAATTCGTCTCCGGTTCTAGATATCTCGAGCATCTTTACAGCTACAGGAATTCCGTCTAGTATTTCTCCTTTGTAGACACTTCCATATCCTCCTTGACCGAGCTTGTGCTTGAAGTTCTTGGTAACCTTCTTGATACTAGCATAAGTATATCGTGTCGGATTCGTCGACTGGTACATTGCAAGGAACTTCTCCACCTTGAGACGAGTCAGGTTTTCCTTGTCAAACTTCTGATAGATATAATACGCGACTGAGAGTGATATCAGAATGACATATGCTGCAATGCATAAGCCTGGATCATGGAAGAACACCATTATATACTTAGACAATTCGATTTACAAACAACAAATTGAAGGCGGGGTAATGCATGGATAAAAGTTACAACTTGAAAGACCACAATTTCTTTGCGGGTATTGTTCCATTTTTAGAGTTTTGGACAACTAGAGAAGCATATATATCATTAATGAGGACATCTTCAAATTGTAAACTGTACTTTGAGATTCCCAAGAAATATATTCATTTAAAGTCTGTTTTATAAATAGAACTGAAAATCCCAATGAATATTTTTAGGTTGTTAGCTACAGTACTCACCAGTAATAAGGACGACATGTGTACCTACAAAGAAACAAGAGCATAAAGTGTTAGTATGATATCAGAACGAACTATGAGAATTAAAAAAAAAAAAAAACAATGAGTATTAAAATTGCAAAGAGTCTACATAGAGGATATTATATTCTGGAGGTATCTTATATATATTATGAAAAATTAATAAGTAACAACAGTTTCATCATCTTTCTTTTTACCGATCACTTAAATTTTTTATTGGTTTAGAATGCAACCAAATTCCTTTCCATGTACTTTAAGTAACAAGTAATCAAGTACCAAAACCATTAAACTTGCAAAATTGAACTCTGACCACTCGACATTTAGCTTGATTTGAAGATTTCTGCTAAATGGTTAAGCACGTATTGTTGGAGTTGTATCTCGCTCATGATTGAGCACTTAAGATGGCTCTCACTTTTGGGAAAAGAAGAAGAAGAAGAAGAAGTGAACTACGGGACGTAAATATATGGAATTAATCTAAGGTTTACTTTTAAGCTAAGAAGAAGTAGCGACACTCCAAAATTCATGTCAGGTACATATATATTAGACATGGATACTACGAGATATAATAGGATACATCAAAATAGACGTTGAATTCGTGTTGCCGTGTCTGAAAGATAATCGTGTTGAATCGGTAAAACATAGCTTTAGAGTGATATGGGTGAAATTGAATATGGTGTCTACATAAGGTGTAATTCACCATGGTTGTTAGGAATGCAAAAGGTCTGATTTGTGGCCTGGTTGTACCCGCAGCTCCTCCCGGCCTGCTTTGGCCAGGTGCAGCTCCCCCTACAAAGGGTGCAATCATTGTTGTCGTAATCCCACGGTACAGTCCTGCTGAAATCCTCCATCTCTTCCCGGAACGTCCAATTCTGAGTCCGGTAGCCGGTACAACCCGCCGTGCCTCTGTATGCCGCCGAGCAATAGGATGGCAGGCTGTCTACAGCCGTGTGAAGAGAATCGACAGCGTAAACAAAGTATCCAGTACCGGTGCCGCCACTAAGGCAGGAGATTGGTCCTGCTATACTCTCGTTGCGGATGTTGCTCGACACAAGCTCCGAAGTGCA
Organism: Iris pallida; assembly: GCA_029216955.1. Classification (NCBI taxonomy): domain Eukaryota; kingdom Viridiplantae; phylum Streptophyta; class Magnoliopsida; order Asparagales; family Iridaceae; genus Iris; species Iris pallida. The sequence continues at coordinate 10,816,187 of JANAVB010043418.1, read as the reverse complement.
GTTCGTCAGGGTGTAGATAATATTTTCCATGTCATTAAAGGGGTAGCAATCGGGATAGGAATAGCGGATTAATCTTAGAGGACAATAGCTGTAGAAGTAGGGATCGGAATCATCAATCGTCGTGGAATTGGTTTGCCATGGGCAAGCGGCCCAGGGGCGGCTGAGCTTTATCAGCCCCCTGTTATAATCAATCGCATCCACGACATTGGAGGATCCTCCTCCTCCTCCTGATGGAGAGGGAGATGGAGAAGGGGAGTGGAGGAGAAGCGTGTTGTTGTCGGAGCACGAAAGGTTTAGGCTACTACTGAATAGCCTGCAGTATCCGGGTGCAGAGTTTAGGCTCAAAGGAAGTCTTATTTCGGGGCCAGATTGGCTGCATCTCGAAGGAGGGCAGTCGTTGGCGAGGTCGGCTCGGCTCGTCGTGGTTATGGCTTGGGCGAGGAAGATGAGGAGGGGGAGGATTGACACAAACTCGTCGAGAGACATGGTGGTACGTACGTAGTAATATCAGGTCGAGGAGCAGAGCAACTCCAGGATTTTGAGCAAGTATAAAGTATTGGATCATCGATGACGACCTTACTGTTGGCATGGCATGGTCCATTGTCCAATAGAAAGAGGAGATGACCTTGACTTGCAGGTCTCGTTCCAAGTCTACGCATCATGACTTCTTCCTCATTATCTAAAAAAAATCCTTCCTGACCATCTTCAAAATATTACATATGTATATATATATACTACACTACGAGTTAGTTGTAACAAAATCGTTTTTTTTTTTAAGTTTGATTATTTGTTATAACTAGTCCCACTTGCTCACTATGTGAGGTACAAACCGAAACATTAGATCACCTCCTTTTATCTTGTCCAGTTTTAGGTTTAGCTTGGAGACGAGTCCCTTCAGTTCTTATCCACATTCAACAAGATGCATCCATTCAGAGTCGCACATCTTGACCAATGGAGACATGGACACAATCTCATCATGCTTCTATATTCTTTAAAGTCTAATTTTGATAATTTAATAAGTAGTCCAACTTTGACCCAGCTTTTAAAATACAACAAATGTATGTATAAAAGTTATAATTTTCAATATAATTTAACTATGATCCCAATTTTAGACCCGACCTATTAAACAATAGAAATAACCCAACCGAACAAACTGAATAGATTATTCGGTTCGATTCAGTTTCAGTTATAGCTAATTTCAGTTCATTTTCGGTTTTAGATTTTTATAATTTTGATTTATTCGATTTTTGACAATTTCGGTTCCTTTGAAACCGAATAAAATGTTCGTCCATATTATTGACAAATAGAAAAAATAAAAAAGAGTGTAGAAGAAGAAAAGAAGACCTTTATTTGCATGTCTTCGTCCAGTATTTACTTGCCTAAATAGATCCTGGATCATCGAGCTTCTTGTCGGCAAGGTCGGGAGATGACCTTGACTTGCAGGTCTCCGTTCAAATCCACCGAACCAAAGCTTGACTTCTTCCTCATCTAAAGAAATCCTGGACCATCTTCAAAATATTATATATATACTACACTACATGATTGTTGTATCAAGCTGTGTTTTTGTTGATTAAGTTGTATACTAATCTTCTAAGATAGAATTAGTTTGTTGTTCCCCTCACAAAAAAGAAAAGAAAAAAGAATTAGTTTGTTGTAACAAATAATTATATATTTATCTTCAACTTTGTTTATTTTCCAATATATATATATATATATATATATATATATATATATATAGAGAGAGAGAGAGAGAGAGAGAGAGAGAGAGAGAGAGGACACTTAATAAGATATTTTATCATGTAAAGTATCAGACAAATTTTGGTAAATTCTAAAGGCACTCTATATTTTACTCCAGGGCAGTCTAGTCTTGGCAGTCCAGTCCAAAGACTGTCAACTTATTGACAGTCCTAACATAAAGTAAGACTGCCAACAAAATTGGCAGTCCTAAAGAATTTGAATATTAAGATACACTGCCAACGAAGTTGAAGTTGGCAATCCTTCTTAATGTTAGGACTGCCTTGAAGTAAAATGTGGAGTGCCTTTAGAATTTACCCAAATTTTGAGTATGCTAATCTTTAATATGGAACATGTTACGATCCCGACTTTCAGCACGCCAATTTGGAAAGAGGGATAAAGTTGTAGACTTTAGGTATTAATGTAAAGAAATACCGTGTGAATTTCACATATCAAAGTTTTATGATATAAGAGCTATGCTTTGTTTGCACTGTGATAAGATCCTATTCCTAAATAGTCATAATTGGGAGGAGATCTAGCTTGATCCACCATTGACAACAGAATTTTCACAGAAATTGGAAAGAATTAGAGAATTGGGAAAGGAACTAGGGTTTATTGCTTAAATGGAAATTGAGCAGAAAGATTACAACTGAAGGAAAATTGACAGAAACTGAAAGAACAGAAAAGACATTGCAAATTCTTCACCATCATTACTTCTTCTATAATCCTATTTATAACAAGTATCAGAGAAATATTAGAGACTAAATCAGCTGAGCTGGAGTTCAATGAGCTGGCACAACTAATGCCTGGATCTGATTGGATATTGAGCTCACTTGCTGACTGGCAAGCTGACTTGGCAAGGGCTGGTACTAATGTTCAGTGTATATTCTTACTGAGGGAAACTAGCTGTGTTTGAAAACAGAGCTAAGCTGACCACTGTAAATTTAATTCCACCTGAAAGAGGAAGGCATCACACTGCTTCTAACATTGGCCATCTTCTTCATAATGGTGTGGAATTAAAATCGTTATTGATTGAAAGTACTGCCTGAAGAGTGGGGAACTGACAAATCTACAAATACACAATTACAACCACACATATTTTTAAGTGAAAATCTAAATCCGAAAAAAAAACCACGGAACGGTTAAAGGCCCAACCTTGAAAATCTTCCACTAAGGATATAGAAGATTGCACCATATTCCTATCAAACTCTTCACATTGATTTGAACACGAATGACAAAAACTACTAAAAATGAGAACGATTACAATGATTTTTTTAATAAAGTTATCGAAGAACAAGAACACGAAGACTTGTCAGCTTTGTCAACATTGACGATATAGATCTCTTCTAACGATCTCCTAAAGATTAACTACAAACACTCTCATCCAACCATTAATTTTTTAGTTGGTTTATAGTTTGGCCCTCCAATCGTTACTTTTTGGTTCTATCCAAGGAAAAAGAACCATATTAGAAGAGAACTATCATCAACATCATGGAGATTCGAATTCAAACAGCACAAGGGCTTCCAAGATTACGGGACTACTGTAAGTCCATGAAAAAAGACAGAAAAAACATTGATACAGAAGGCTGTATCAAAGTTTTGATACAACCTCTGTATGACAGGTGGGTCCCTCCTATTTATTCGTAAACCATGTAAGCAAATATATATAGGAGGGCCTACCTGTCATACAGAGGCTGTATCAAAACTTTGATACATCCTTCTGTATCAAAGTTTAAATCAAAAAGACTTGGCAAAAGATGGTGCATGCATAGAGCCATTGAAACAAGACTCAATTTTATGAGCTAACGTCGTTCCTTTTCCATTTGAGCGGAGCATCTATCATGCACTATTTGTCCCTGACTAGCAAAATTAGGACAATTTTTGTGTAGGCTAATCTTTAATATCGAATAGGTTGTTGATCAAGACTTTCAGCATGTCAATTTGGAAAGAATGATCTCTACTATTGAAGAAGTCTTCAATGTAGACTTTAGGTATTAGTGCTACCAAGAAACACTGCGTGAATTTCACGGATTTATGATATAAGAGTTGTGCTATTTTCTTTGCACTACTTTTAACTTGGGCCTTTTTGTTTAGAATGATGTGGAAAACCATTATGGACTGAAATAACTCGGTTAGGTGTGGTCCGTGTGGAGAATGGACAAATCTACAAATGCACGATTATACAACCACAAATTATAACACAGTTTTTTAGGTAGAAATCTAAATCAAAAGCTGAATCCAACTCTAAAAAAACCTCCACTAAAAATATAAAAAATTACATCATTCCCTTATCAAACTCTTCACATTAATTCAAACACGAATCACAAAAACTATTCAAATATGAGAACGAATTACAATGAGAAGATACAAAATTACCGGAGAACAAGAGCACAAAGACAGATGCTTTATCAACATAGACGATATGGATCTCTTAGAAGAATCTTCTTTGAACTAAGAACACTCACGAATCACCTTTCTTTCTCGTTCTCATGAAAGTTGCACTATATTGTATTACTCTCTTTCCTCTAATTGGATTGAGAAGATCTAATATAAGCATCTACCGATTTTTTTCATGTCTGTGCTGATCCGGACAATCAAAATTGATGAAACAAATCTGGTCATATTTGTTTTTATTTCAAGAATAGGTCATCCTAGCAAGATCTTAACCTCTTCCAGCTTCTGCCTTGGTTCTTTTCCAACCTTTTTTTGGCCTAATTCTAAGGCACTCCACATTTTTCTCGATGACAGCTCAGTTTTCAGACTATCCAAGTTGTTGGCAGTTCTAACATAAATTGAGACTGCGCACAAAGTTGACAGTCCTAAAAAATTTGAATATTAAGATAGACTGTCAATGATGTTGACAATCCTCCTTAATACAGTCCTAAAGGACTGTCCTGATGTAAAATATGGATTGTGGAGTATCTGTCACGACTCGATCCCAATATACTGGGTCTAGTCGGATCATGCCCAGCCTGTACCGTTGTGAGACGGCGGCAATAAGCTGTATCAATCAATAGCAACTCAAGCACAACATTCTATATGCGGAAATAAAACTTTATTTAAAACATTGAAATTGGAACCAATGTCTAACTGAAAATAAAACACACAAGCAGAAGAGTGTTAAGTTATTACAATTGTTCTTTTATTACAACTTCAAAATTAAGGAAGAAAACTAAACAACTAATTGCAGCTAGAACTCCGGGGCTCCCTGTCCGGATTCAACTATCTTTTCGGAACCCAAGTCGGATCCATAGTAGGTGTAGAAGCATGGAATTTCAGGACCAGAAATCCTATGCGCCTAACATTATATGCGCCAGGGAGCTTAGATGAAGTACTTGGCACAGCAAACAGCAAAAGCATAGACATCAAAAGAAGATTTTTTCATATAAAAGTCCATTACATGTCTAAAAAAGGCTTTACAAAGAAGAATTTCTACAAAGAAAGACCCTAAGTCTACAGCTAGGCGCAGCAACCGCCATGCGCTCTCAGACGGGCGCATCTCTTCAGCGTCTCAGTCAGGCGCATCTCTTCAGTGTCTCAGTCAGGCGCACCTCTTCAGCGTCTTAGTCAGGCGCATCTCTTCAGCGTCTCAGTCAGGCGCATCTCTTCAGAGTCTCAGTTATGCGCATCATGAAGTCTCAGCATATGCGCTCCACTTCGATCCGATCAAATGCTTCGACTAATGAAGCATTTATTGAGCAGGACAAGGGCGGACGATCAACCCCACCCTAGCTGGAGGAAGAGGTCTCCAAAGCCCAAGGAAGAGGAGAGCACCGCAATCGATCCGCGGCTAAAGGAGCAGCTTTCAACACAACCAGAATGGGCAACACCCACTCTGGCAGAAGAAAGAGCCTCCAAAGTCGGGAGCACCACAATTCCGATCTGCGGCTCTTCCAGCATAACGGAGACAGGGCTCGAGCATTCCGATCTTTGGATGCAACAGGCACCTTCCGCCTGCCTCAGAAGCCCTCGACTTCTACTTTTGGATGTAACAGTCACCTTCAAGTGCATGAACGAAGACAAGTCGTCGCATCTTCACCATCGGGAGCATCTCGTCAACAGAATGTGCTCGAGCAAACAAGTTTATTTCGGGAGGACGTGAGAGAAAGAGAAGCAAACTCTCTCCTTGCCACTATTTATAGGCCGGGCAAATCAAACCCATGCGCCAAGTGGTTGGCTCTCCGAATCCCGTGCAATGAATTTGCATTTATTGTGATGTACCTGACGCTTTGAATTTGGCCAAGTCAAAAACGGCTATTTAAAGCCTCGAAGAATGCAACAGCCGGACCAATAAAGACGCGTCATACAAACGGATGCGCTTGCCAGACCGCACATCATACAGACGCGTCCATCAGCAGCAAGCGTCTTATAAGGATGCGCCCCATGCATCCCCATGCGCCTAGTGGAACGCAGATCGATGTGCCCACTCAATAGCCCGTCGCCCGTCAAAGAACATTAAATACTGAAGTCTGACACGACAGCATCCAGTCCCCAAGGACTGAACAGTTGACAGCTTTTTCAGAAAACGAAGCGTCGCTGACGTCAGCATCATCATTACTTTTCTCTGACGGTTACAAGCCACGTGGCTGCCCAACCATTTCGTATGCGCCTCCGCAGCCATGCGCCCAAATCGCTGCATGCGCCTCAGACTTTCTAATCCCTAAAGACAGAGGTCAAGTCACTACCGAAGCCCCGCATGCGCCTCAAAAGCCGTGCGCCCAGACTGGTTCGTGACTCCTAAAGATTACAAGCCAAAGTCTCCTCATGCGCCCAACCCTAGGCGCATTCTGTCAGATTACTCTCCACCAAATTCGAGATCTTTGAGCTACGGATACGCGGCACGCGTCCTTTGACTCAGTTCAGCCGATGAAGGGGTGCTAATCACCCAAGATCTCAGTAAGTAAAAGCTCCTTTCCACTGCTACGTGTCAGCTCTGCCGCAGCCCACAAATACAACAGGATGGGTTCAACTCCTCAATCAGAGCGCATTGCCCATGCGCCTCCATCAGTAATCACCACGTGGCATCCCCACAAACAGGCGCATCCTACATATGCGCGCATGAGCAGCCAACCTGCTGCTTATAAATAGAAGGATCATTCCCTCTCTCACACACACAGACTGTCAGAGATAAAAATGCACAGTCAACCAGAGCATCAGAGTTGACTCCCAGAGATTGGAAAAGACACTCAACGTCTTTTTCCTATCCGTAAGCTCCAGCACCCAGAACAACTCAGGCCTTCAGAGAACCGAGAACCGTCGTCAGATCGTCAACGGAGTCAACGCATTACCACTCGCTCCATTGACACAGGCACCCTGATAAACAAAAGTGTACTCCTAGGACTACATCTAAGTCCTATATTGTAATACAGTTCTATTTGTAATTGAAATTGCAATCCAAAGATTTTAATGGCAAACAAGCTGGCGACTCTGCTGGGGACGTCTTTCTCCTCCACCGAGAAAGCTGTGTCGTAATCCGACGACGTGAAGATGGGCTCTTCCCGCAAGACGCTGGTCGTACGCCTCAATTAACAGGCGTATGCAGAGTTCATCTCTGGAGGCAGTACGAGTCCTTCGAAGCGGCTGCCGAAGCCGAAGAAGACTCGCCAAGTCTGGGTGCGCAAGGTCGACGCCTCTGGCACCACCACCAAAGGGGATGCACCGATGCAGCCTACCCTTCCCGATGAATTCCTCAGCAGCCAAGCTGCGCCCACAGGCGTAGCGCATCTCTGGGGGAAAGGTGGGGCCGACCACATTCTCCAACCATCTTTCTCTCAGACGAAGAAGATGCGTCGACGGAGCAGGGGCGCAGCTAATACCCTGCGCATTAACTCTGATGCGCCACAGAAGGCATCTGTCTTTGACAGACTCACTCGCTGTCGTGGCGATGAGAATTTGGACTCTGAGTACTTTGCACCCCAGCGGACTGGTACGAAGAAGTCCAAGGCAGCACGGGCTATGCACCCCAAACGTTCTATGCCAGCAGTGAGCCAGAGGCATGCGCTCACAATCATGCGTGCTGCCAATGGTAAACTGTATAAGGTCGACTCGGGTACTTCTGCGTCGCCAACGGGTCATGCCGCTTGGGCGCATCTGCTGCACTTTCAACCAGGCCGTGTGAGGCAAACTCAGTGGTCTTGAACCCCCGTGCCTACATTGGTTATGCGTCTGAGGCTGGTTCAAGCCACTTTAAATGTTGTTCTCCTATTATTGATCTGGGTGCATCTTTTGCGTCGGATCAGGGGACGTAGCATTCACCTGACCACCCCGGTGCTTGGCCTTGCCATGCGCCTGATGGGGGTGTGAAGGTTGCACTCTCCTCCAACGATCTGCGTAACGTGATTACTCACAAATACCGATCAGGAGAATCAACTGACAAGCACAATGTGCCCCTCACAGGGCACACATGTGCGGTAGTCACCATCAACTGCTACGTCCTCAAGAACTATATCCAGCGCATGATCAATTCAAATGTTATCTCCGTCGACTATAAGGAGAAAACATTCTCGACCAACCTGGTGTCGCTCCAATTTGACACCTTACCGCCGACCACAACACAAGATGGTGTCGTCTCCATCCCAAAGGCGACAATAGAGGTGGTCAACCTACCACCTACTCGTGACAACATGAGTGGACTCATCCCACTCACTACCTCTCGGGGAGAGATCTTATGGGTTCACCCAGATCTCGTTTCCGAGGTTACTAGACCGGGGGTACGCTCTACCTCCAAAACTAAAGGCAGAAAGATCAAGTCTTGTCGCATGGTCTCTTCCTCCACGGAAGTGGCTTTTCTTATACAAACCCGTTCGCAGCTGAATGCCCAACCCGACGAAGCTGCCGTTGAGGTGGTGCCTCCCTGCACTGCCCCTGCTGCCGAAGAAGGAGGTCTATGCAAACCTCCAGCGGCCAATAAACAGAAGCACGTAGAGGCTCGTTTCGACAAGCCTTTACGAAAAGAAAATGCTTCGGGGCTAGCTAAGCCTCACAACTTCGACATACTGGCACAACTTGTCGGTACTCCTGCCCGTCTGTCTCTGTTTGAGCTTCTCCGTCTCTCCAAGGACACCCGTGAAGCTCTCTGTGAAGCTTTGAAAGATGCTGAGTCCTTCATCAGTCTGGTCAAGCAGCCTGAGGATATCCCGGCCATATGTGTGCACTGCCATTGTGCGGAGGAGGTTATCCCCAACATAACCTTCACCCAGCAGGACATGCTGCTCAAACACAACCGGCACAACCGACCACTGTATTACACAGGGTATGTGGGGTCCGTGAAGGTGAAGCAGATTCAGATTGATCCGGGGTCCTCCCTCAGCATCATCCCCAGAACTCTGCTCTCCATACTGGGGATCCCGATGCACCGTCTGGCGCCCTCCAATACCACAATCAGCGGTTTCAATGCTAGCAAAAGTGAACCGCTGGGCAAAATCCGGCTGAAGTGTCATATCGGTAATCTTCGAACCGAGGTGACCTGCTATGTCGTGGACGCTGATATCAACTACAATATCCTACTGGGTCGCCCGTGGCTGTATGAATACATGGTGGTTCCATCTATACTCCACCAATGTATGAAGTACGTGTCCACAAACGGCGTCATCCGGACAGAGTTCGCGGACATTGACCCTTTCAAAGGGGTCGAAGCCTACTTCATCGATTCTACCTTATACAAATCGCTAGATGAAGAGGAAGCCAACGATGCTGATGATGAAGCAGAAACAGCAGCGGAGGCGGACATGGAGCCAGAGATGATTCCTGATGCCCCGTTGAAAATTTGACTCAAAGGGAAACCGTCTCAGGTGCTGCCTCCCATGACAATCAAGCTACTTGGAAAAGCACCAACTTCTTCAGGTAGAGCACCTACTAAGGCTCCCTTGAAAATACGGCTCAAGGAAAAGCCTCCTCAAACATCGGCTCCCCTTGTGGTAAAACTACAAGGGAAGGCACCAGTCGTCGAAGGCGCGGTCGAGGCACCCCTGAAGGTGCGTCTTAAAGGCAAACCTCCACAATCATCCAGCGTGCTTACTCCCTCTCAAAGCCGTGCTCCAACAATGTCACCGAGTACAACGCTCTCATCATGGGACTCCAGCTGGCGCAACAGCTGGGGGTGGATCATCTGGATGCTTACGGCGACTCGAAACTCGTCGTCAATCAAATTCGAGGGCAGTACGAAGTTCATCATGAAGATCTGGTTCCTTACCATGAGGTTGCATTGAACATCATTTCAACCTTCACTAAGTTCTTCATAGAACACGTACCTCGGCTACAAAACCTGGAGGCTGACGCTCTGGCCGGCCTCGTAGCTTCATTAGCAGCACCTCTTGGGACTCAATACTACTTCACGGTAGTTGGTCGAGACTTGGTCTGTCCTAAAAATAACCTATGCTCACAAAAGGCTTATGCCATGACGACAAATGTCGGTGTCAATGTCCGAGACTGGAGGTTCCCGTTCATCGACTTTGCCGTCTATGAAATTCTCCCAGAAGACGCAAAAGAAGCCGTCTCAGTCAGAAGGCGTTCCCTTCGATTTTATTATGATACAGCTACTAAAATGCTGTACCGACGTTCCTATGATGGACTTCTCCTTCGATGTCTATCCAACGAAGAAGTAGCCGAAGCCCTTCGGGAAGCTCATGATGGGACTTGCGGGGCTCATCAACCTGGCCCTGAGCTGCAGGATCGACTGCGACGCATGGGCTACTACTGGCCAACCATGGCAGCCGACGTCGTCGACTATGCTAAAAAGTGCCATGCGTGCCAGCTTCACGCCGACTTCATCCATACACCGTCGGAACCACTACATCCTACGGTCGCCTCCTGGCCCTTCGAAGCTTGGAGCATGGACATTGTAGGACCTATCACCCTCCTTCATCGAGGGGACACCGCTTCATTCTAGCCATCACCGACTACTTCTCCAAATGGGCAGAAGTAGTTCCGCTGACGGAGGTGAAAAGCCCTAGGGTAATCAGCTTCATGAAGCATCACGTCATCTATCGTTTTGGGGTACCCGAAGGATTATCCACGATAACGGTCCATAGTTCATCAGCCACATTTTCAGCAGATTCTGTGACAAGAACCGCATTCAGAACGTGGCATCAACCGCTTACAATCCGGCAGCAAACGGATTGGCCGAGGCTTTTAACAAGACTATTATCAAACTACTCAAAAAGCTCGTGTCATCCAACAAACGTGACTGGGACGAGAAACTCAGCGAATGCCTTTGGGCCTACCGCACAACGGTACAGACTCCGACGGGCAACACACCGTTCTCCTTAGTCTACGGGAGCGAAGTGGTACTGCCTCTCGAGATTCAGATGCCCTCGCTCCGTGTAGCGATCATAAATCAATTAACAGAAGAGGACAATCAGTGCCGTCGTCTGTAAGAATTGGAAGCACTGGACGAGAAGCGCCTCCTAGCTCAACAGCGTATTGAACTCTATCAAGCCCGTATATCACAGGCTTTCAACAAAAAGGTCAAGCAGAGGAATTTCCAAGTAGGCGACCTAGTTCTGGCAGTCAGGAGGCCGATGGTGTTGACTCACAAAACACCTGGAAAGTTCGAGCCCAAATGGGAGGGACCTTTCATCATAGAGACGGTATACTCAAATGGTGCTTACCGCCTCGCCAAACCCAATGGAGACTTGTTCATGAAGTCCATCAACGGCAAGTTCCTAAAGAAGTACTACTCTTGACATCTTTTAGACATGTACCTCTATCTCCACCCAGCAAGGAAGTCGATGGACCCAATCATCAGGGCTCACATGCACCTCCCTTTCACAAAACCTTACGCTTTCGGAACCCAGCTGTTCCGCGGCATTCTATCCTCAGTAGAAGAACAACCACGTCTACATTACCTCTGAGTTGCTCTTCTACGCCCTGCAAAATATAATCTTACACCATGTAGGATTATGCTGCTTATCATGTTTACCACGTCCACATTACCTCTGAGTAAATATTCCGTACAGACAACCCATGCGTTGCCGTACATTGATCGCAGAACTTCCATGTCCATATTACCTCTAAGTAGTTCTGTGTATCCCTCTAGAATCACTCCTACCACGTCCATAATACCTCTGAGTAGAAAGATCCTATTATCTGAACCCCGTATTTGCCACATCTACATCACCTCTGAGCAAACATGGTGGTTCTCTCAAACTTATTTTCTGTACCTAAAATCCAAGGTGCGCAAAAGATAATAGGTCCACACAAATCATCAAGTTCATGACAGCAAGAATGAACACACCACAAAACTCTTTATTCTTTATTTAAAAGAAAAGGATTACATCCCCAGCAGGAGTTACAAATTACACAAAATAACAAAAAAAAGAGGAGAGACTACAATCCCTAAGCATCACCGGGATTGGCTGAAAGCTCTTCAATCTGACGCTTCAAGTCTTCCGCCCGAGTCTCTGCGGTCGCCAGAACTCGGCGTTCGGCTTCTTGACGCATCATTTCTATGGCCTCAGGGGAAGTTTCATCCTCATAATTCTCGTCCAGCTGTTGTCGCTGCTGGGCCAGAGAAAGAGCCTGCCGGGTGAAAGCTGCTTCCTCCTCCTTAGATGCTACATGTTCAGCCTGGACTCGCTCAGCATCTAACAAGAGTTGGGCCCGTTGGTCTTCAAGGAGGCGAATCTTGGCATTAACCTCCGATATACTAGCATCCAACGCAGCTTGCAACTCCACCTTCTCCTGCGTGGATTGAGATAGCCTCTCCACCGCAGCCTCAACTTCGGCCACCTCGTATTTCCAGACAGCCACGGTGGCCTGATAAGATGACTCAGTTTCAGCGATCAACTTCTTCTTTTCTGCTTCTATCAGAGCAGAAAGATCATTTCGCTGGATACTCTGAAACTCGGAAAGCAGCTGGTCGAGCTCGGCCACCGATGCCTCCAGAATCTCGGCCATATGATCATGGCCCTGGTGGGAACGTATCAGACCAATGTGAGGGAGCACCATGGTTTTTGCCATCGCGAAACTCCCATTGGCATTCATCACTGTCGATACGCCCCTCTGTAGCATCTTGTACACCGCCTCAATGATAAACTTCACGTACTCATCCGCATTCGCCAGCACTTGCGACGTCATAGCAGGAGTTGAAGGAGCTGCTCTAGACGGCGGACCTGAAGAAGACCTGCCGACCTCAATCTGCGAGGCTGGAACCTCAACCTCAGCAGACCCTCCCTCGTCAGAGACTTGAACCCCGCTACTAGCCCGAGGTGCCAAGAGGGCAGAAGGAGCTAAGTGGGGTGTCGATATCGTTCCCCAAGTCGAAGAAGCGACAGAGGGTTCCTACATCAGGAAGCCCTTGCCCTTTCCCGTCTCGGAAGGTCCACCAACATCCGGAGTTGTCTCCTCCACCTCCGAGGCACGATCTGTAACCAGCACAGGACCTTCCTCCTCTGGCAAGCTAGCGGGATCAGCATCCGTCTCCTAGCTGGGCACTTCCTCTGGGGTCGGGCTCGGCAGACGAGTCTCCCCTCCATGATCAAATCCCTCCGCGGGATTAAAGTCTGCTGCTACCTCCTGGACGACAGCCAGCTCGGCTTCTGCAGCTGGGTCCGGGGTAGGGCTCGACAATAAAACAGCCGACCTCTATTCATCATGACGAGGAGAGGAATCAACCCTCTCCTCTGTTTCAATCATGCCTGCTGCCCCTACTGCAGGCTCAGCAACATCTGGAGCAACGTCATCAGAAGAAGACGAACTCCACTCTTCCTCCTCTTTCGGAGGCACAACTTCTACTGGGACCTCGACATCAGAGATCCCTACACCAGCCTGGACTATCATGGGGACTGTTGCACCTCCAGCTTCCCCCTCAACACCATCTGGAGACACCAAAGTTCCCACACAAACGACATCATCAACACTCTCCTCCCTGAGAGATGCGGTAATCGGAGGAACACGCTCGTCAGAAGAGCTCGCTACCTCCTTCGGTTTAACAAAACCTGGTTTCGAAAACCGGGACTTCTTCTTCGGCACCGCCTACAAAAAGAAGACATAAGTCACAAAAAATCAAAGAGTAAACCAGACTATATGGGACGTCTTTACCTCCACGAGAGCTGATTCTGTTACTACGACAGGTGTCACCTCCGGAGCTCCTGCCTTCGGAGTCGTAGCTTTCCTTGGCGTCTTCGGCACAGACGAACCGACCTCTGTGTCAGCCCGCCTCTTTCCAGCTGGGGTCTCTTCCTGATTACCCTCCGTTGATGCTACAGCAGCTGACCTATAACCCGCAACCTCTGGTGGACGATATGATCGGGCACCGCCAACATGTTGGTCGTTGCCTCTAGCTGTGTGCCAATGATGAAACTAGTTTCCCTGTCATACTCAGGGGACGCGACGTTCATGGCACAATACAGCTTGACAGCCGAATACAAGATCTGCGGCCGAAGATTGTGAACTGGCATGGTAAAACGAACTCCGGTGCATCCGGCATTGTAATATTGCCAACCCCGGGCTCCATCTAGTAAACTCCCGATAAACCCTAGACTGTTACTGGGGTTCCTTAACATCATCTGGGTATAACCAAACTGACGTGCAAATCGGCTTGCAAATACGGCTCTAGATAGCACTTATTCTTGTTGCGATAGACCAGATGGGAAGGTCAAATGCTCTGTAACCAGCGAAACCCCCAGGTCGGCAGGGCGATCGTATCCTCGCCAGAGTCTTCCAACTCTTGGTCAGCTTCGTAATCTATGAAGATGGGGTTGATCTTGGTAATCTCCCACCCTTGAAGATAAGACAAAACCCTTCTACAAACAGGGACGCCAGTATGCAGCCACTTTCTTTTATAAAAGCGACGGATAAAGGCATCACCTACAACATGATCGTCTTCGAGGCCTGGGCTCATCACGTTTGGATGATGCAGAATCATCCATCCCATCAGATAATGGAATGGTAGCTCAGCCCGGGAAAAGTTGTCATTTCTACCCCTCTCATGGATCACATCGTCAGTAAAAGTCCTCAAACCCCGCAACAGGTTACACACCATCACGGGAAGGAAGGCCAGAGGGCGACCAAAAACCAACTTTATCGCTGGCAAAATGAGGTTTCTGCTCACTCTTTCTACAAATCCAGAGCCGCCCGAGAACACATAGTCCCGGAGCCATATCATCAAGTATGCGGCTAACACGGCCCTGGGAGACGTTCGGTGTACGCAATGCCAGAAACAACTGTATACATCGGCACCACTCTCGTTTGAACGAGGAACCTTCTCGTCTAGTCGACCCACTTCGGAGGTCACCTCCGCGTGAGGCAGTCCCTGCGGAGTCACAAACCGAATCTTGCAAGGGTCCGTCGGGTCCTGCTTGAAGATATAGTCCCTCCAAGTAGTCACATGGGGCTGTGACCCGCCCCTATCCTTCCGTTGTAGCAGATAATGGTGACTCTCCACCTCCTTGAAAACAGCCATCATCTTCTTGTCCTTTTCTTCCAGGACTTGGATCTCTTCATTTGTCGGGAAATATTCCTCGTACGGTTTCGAACCCCAGGAAAGTTTGGACACCTCATACATCTCATGCAGGGCCAACCCCAGCTCCCCCACTGGATTAAAGAAGGTGCCAGTCTGGGAGTTGAACATCTCCAGGAGCGCAAGGAACATGGGCCTGTTGATATCAACACCCCCCTGCGTGGCACGAAGAGCGACAGTCAGCCCAATCGCTTTGAGCTCAGTCTTGAACTTTGACAGAACCCAGAGGGTCAGCTCATCCCACTTCAACACGTGATGGCACCAGCCCTCAACTCGAAAACCTCCTTTCGGATACGTGACCTGCAATGACAACATCCGACTTGCAAAAGTTGAAGCCCCAAAGGCGAAGGTATCAGGAGGAACATCACTGTAGAGGCTCCCAGAGCGCAAAGTTCGGCAATGGTACGAGATCTTTGATCGTGAGAAGGCCAAAGTATCCCTTTGATTCGAAGTAACATCAATACGAAGGGTACCTCCCACTGCCCCTCCTTGAAAAGGCGTAAGTTCCCATGGCATCCTCCTTTTTGAAGCCAAATGGTAGAAAGCCGTCAGCGGCAATTGACGCTCAGACTGCCGCATGTACAGGGCCACACCCTTCGCCGAGAAGAACTAGTCTTCCTTAATCTTCAGTATCTTTGCCTCAGTAGAGGTCAAGCGGTCACCGAACAGAAAGACAGGCTTCAAAAAGTCACATTCTCGAATTCAGCTAATTTTAGTCTGCCACTCTCCATCATGTTTTGGAGAAAAATAGGCGACTGATCCCAAATTTGCAACATCCTCTCAGGAGGCTGGTCCTGCATGATAGCAGGCTTCGCTGGGTTAACAACCTCCTCATTGAAGTCAATCCCCATTTGGCAGAGGAAAGCATCCAAAAGGAGTTCGTTCAGCAAAGGGATAGTCATTGACACTGACACAAAATAAAAGTCAGACAGCAAAAAGAGAAAGAGGCTTAAGAGAAGGACGAAACATTTCATCAGGGCCCAAAAAGCCCATATGCATCGAAGCCTCGGTGCATAAACAGGACAGATGTCCATGCGCGTCTGTTTGCAAAAACAAAAGTATGATATTTATTTCACAAACTTTGTAAAGAATATTACAAGAATTCTGGGAAAGTACAACTATAGGAATCCGATCTGAATGACGATCGCTTTATTCCTTGGACGATGTGAACTTTGAAGACTTGAATCTCTGAAGAACGCAGCAGCACTTGGACAAAAACTCTGATCTCTCTTGATTGTGTCCCCCTGTTGAATGGAAACGAAACTCTATTTATAGAGTTCTGAAATAACTGTTTTGGGCAGTTATTCTGGAGAGCGCCTGATTGAAGTGCGCCTGTTTTGAGCACGTATGACAAACTGCGCCTGTTTTCACTCCATTATCACGAACGTGCACCAACTGCTTTAGACACGTGGCATTATTTGATTGAAATGCGCTTGGTCGTGTACAGTTAGTGGGACACGTGTTGGACATGTAGAGTGGTAGTTAGACGTTGAATTAGTCAAAGTACGCCTGTTTCAGGGACACGTGGTAAGCTCTGAATTGATGTTGTTTTGAACTGCGCCTTCTTGGTAGGCGCAATCTGCAAAGTGTGCTGAGTTTGGATGGAAGTAGGCGCAATCTGCGAAGTGTGTTTGATATAGTCAAAAGTAGGCGCAGTCTGTCGATAGCGCCTAGTTCTTTGATATAGGCGCAATCTGTTTAGACAGCTGTCATATCTTCCTCGAGCGCCGCGCCATCATAGGAATGATAGCGCCGTCTCGATCTTCGTGTCTGTCGGGTAATGATGACTCCACGTCAGCTAAGCGCGGTTTGTGAAATGCGCCTCTATGATGCAGAAATAGGCGCGTTCTGTGTTTGTTGATAAAGTAGGCGCCATTTGTTTGTAGGCGCGTTCTGATTAATCTGTTGAACTTAACTTAGGCGCGGTTTGATTTTTTGGACCTACAAGACCCCCTTCAAAGTTTTCGAATTTTGAATTTTCAAAAGTTCGAAATACTTTGAATTTCCATATGACCAAGTCAAACCGCGCTTGATATTTGAAGAAGTTGCGCAGTTTAAGGCGAGAACGGATCTTCAGGCTGAATAGGCGCAATCTGTTTAGGCGCGTTTCGTTGCAGCTGTTCGAAAACTATAAATAGCCCACAAAATCCTTCGTAAACCCTTTATTGTCTTCAAGAGTGAAATTTTTCGAGTTTTCTTTTCTGATTTTCTTTCTTCTCTGACGAGCTTTTCAAATCAACTCCGATGGCGCCTCGACGTTCGGATAAGAGGAAAGAACCCGCTCCAATTGAATCTTCAAAGAAATCCAAGAAGACCACGCCGCATCCCATGGTTGAATCGCGCGGTTCTCTTCAAATCCGAGAGCCTGGACAAATTCGTGTCTCTCGACACGAAACTGCACATCCGGCCATTAATGGTGGGTTATAGGAACGTACACTGGCTCTTCTTAGGGCTCAGTTGTATTCACCAACTTTTTTAGGGTTTGGTGATTCTCTAAACTTCATGTTTATGAAGTTTAAACATTCCACCAAATAGCGCCTAGAAAATTAGACTCTGTTTGTTCGATCGCGCCTAGTAACAAAGCTAGGCGCTATCGGATATAGCTTTGTCTGATAAAACAGGCGCTGTTTATTCGATCGCGCCTAGTAACAAAACTAGGCGCTATCGGATAAAGTTTTGTCTGAAAAATAGGTGTTGTTTGTTGTTGAATGAAAGCTAGGCACAATCTGCCCTATTTGACAGAAAACTAGGCGCAGTCTGCCCAGATTCATGAATTAGGCACAGTTTAATCTAGTTGGCTGAAAACTAGGCGCAGTCTGTCTTTAAGAAGTCAACTAGGCGCAATCTGATAACTTTGTTGTGATGTTGCTCTTTTCTGTTTTGCAGTTGATATCAGGGAAGATTCCAACTTCGAGATCTTCCGAGGAACTATGTCTGAACTTGAATTCAAAGAGGACTTGTCACACGTTAAGTTCCCTCATTATGAACTACCAGAGTCTCGAAGAGCAATCATGACTACTCAGGATAATGAGACTCTTCTGTGTTTGATGAACGGCCAGCCCTTACAGTCACTGGATGCAGCTATCCACAAGAAACCACTCTTCTTATTTGGAGATGCCTTTGGCAGGGAATCTCAGCCAAAACAGCGGGTGGAAGAGAGGATTTTTAAGAAAGGTGAAAAGACTATATATTTGCCAGAGATGCTTAGGAGTTTACCTCTTTCCAGATATGAGTTTGCCAGTTATCCCCGCCAAATGGCGTGGGATATCACTCCCGTTCAGCAGGCTCGGGTGGGCAAAATATGTTATAAAAAGGTGAACAACAGAGATATCTTCTATAGTTCATCTGATATTTACGCAACTCATCTCAGGGGTTTGAAACCAGGTTGCATCCCTCCCGAGAATTCATCTCGTCTATTACCAGTGAGAATACCAATTTTTACAAATGAGTTTGCTAGGAAAGGTAGGTATTATACTGATAACACCTTAAGGATGCAAGGTTTAGTCAACCCAGATTATAAACGATGGAGCTGCATTGCCAACTGGGTTTTAGAACATTATGAAGAAGAGCTTCTTAATATCAGTCTGTATGAAGCTGTTTATTCTTTAGTACATGGCTTCCCTCCAAATCCACACCTATTCCTTTCACTGATCGAAAGGTACAATTATAGGACGGGAACCTTCATGACCCCAAAAGGAGAAATCGGTCTCACTCTTCACGAGATGAATCATATCTCCAAGCTGCCTATGGGAAATTTTCCTTATGAGGAGTATGTTCCCACTGAAGATGAATTAAACAGGCTGAAATCTGAAAATGCTGAAATGGTAGAAGTCTTTGATGAGCTGTTATGTCACTATCACATCTGTTGTTGTTATTTTGAAAGCTCAGGCTCCTGCTATCTTACTAAATGGATATCTTATCTCTTCCTCAAACATGATGATGAAGAGAAACAAATTAGTGAGAAGAAAGCTGTTGATCCGCTTACCTTTCAGCGTTTCAATGAGGAAGAGATAAATGAGTTGATGGCAAGGTTTCGCCAAGAAGATATAATAGTTAAAAATGATGAAGATTATCCTCCACTCAAGATAGGAGATAAAATAGAAAGTTTCATGAGGATGGGATACAGACGTATGTCTAAGAAAGCCCATCTGGCAGGCTTTCTTGCTTTTTGGCTACGAAGGTATGTAGTCCCTGGAGCAAGTGCAGTCGATCGCTTCCATAGAGGTGTTCTTTTTGCTGCAGTCCGCCTAGTGTTCGGTTATCGGATGGATATTTTATCGGCGATGACAAGCCGACTTAATCATAGTCTGCGTTGCTTTGTGGACGGCATGCTAAATAATAAGAAAGATGGCTTTCCACGTACTGAAGTCGCCCATACTTATTTATTTGGGTGGCTTCTACTCCACTGTCCAGTTTTGATGAGCCCTGGCAAAAGAGCTATTGGAGGAAACTTTTTAAGAAAGTATGAAGGGTGTAGATGGAATCACACCTCCTTGATAGATTGCCGGCGAGTATTGAACCGCGGCGATAACTGGGATTTTTATTGTGTTGACCCACCAGCTGGCTACGATTTATTGCCAGCTAATATCCTAGATTCAGTGAATACTCTTCCAACAGATCCAGCTATATTCAATTGGTTGAAGTCGATTCGACCTTCACACCTCGTACATCGATTTGAAGATGAATGTATTCTTGAACCATATTTGCCTAGCCGTTTTGCACGCCAATTCGGCTATGATCAATTCCATGTAGGGAATGCCACAACATGCCTACAAGGGAAAGGATATTTGATTGATGGCGCCAGGGCTTGGTGCTATTATAATACTAAAAATACGAGGGCCGTTTTCTCAATGCCTGAGAATACAAATCATGGACCGCGAATGTTATTCACCTATTCAAGGTTTTACACTTCGGCCAATACCTTTGTGGAGACTTTTGATTTAGCACATAGCTTCGCTTCTGACAAACGAGCCAAGAAAGGAAAGCCGAGCATTCTTTATAAAGATCCAAATGACGAAGAACCTGCCGACGAACCTTTTGAAATCTCCAGAGACATGAACTTCCTTGAGGAATTTATTGAACCCTTAAACATTTCTCTCCGAGTAACAAAATCTCCTATGAAGGATAAGAAGAAAAGAAAAAATGATAATCCTGTTGCTTCTCCAGATCCAAAGAAAAAGTAGACCACCGCAGAATCTCCAGAAGGAGTTACCACTAGGTCACAATCGAGACAACGAACAGAAGAATCTGTAAGGAGTGAAGAGACAACTCCTACATCTTTACAGAAACAACTGGGCATTTCTACTGACCAAGAAAGTCCGGATGTGCCTCTTCAAAGAAGGCCGTGTTTGAAGAAAGTAGTTAGTAGAAAATTAAGATTATTGAGTCCGTCTCGTGCTGCATCCATCCTGGCTAGTGCTGTTGCTGGGCATATGATGTCTTCCCCTACTCCCATCTCTGGATCAGAACCATTAACTACAGAAGAACCAACACATTCTAGCAAAGAGGCTATGGAAGTAAACGCATCTTTTGTGATTGGCCAGCCTTCAACTTTGGCGATTCTTCCTGAAGCGCTTCCAGAAACAGTATCTAATACTATTTCGGTCGATACGTTAGATCATCTTCAAACTCATGCCGATGATCCAATATATTCAGATAGCGAAATGATTGATGCATTACAGGTATGCACTGAATATCTTGAGGAGACTGTTACTGATCCGGAAGCTGAAAATACAAATGAGCCATCTGACGCTCATAAATTGAATGAAAAGAATGTTGAAAGCATTGACAATGAACCATTGGAGGAAGCACATGTCAATATTATGAAGACTCCTACCAGAGAAGACCAGCCTTCACTTAGTACTTCCGATACGGGAAGTAATCATGCAGAGGAAGTCTCAGAGGAAATACCAACTCATCATCCTCAGGAGATAGCAGTATTGGTGAATACACCGCACATGCCCGATCCAGGTTAGTTTTCTTGAATCCTGTAGATTATTATCCATGATGATACTTGTTTTTGTAGTATATTGATTCCTTTTCTTTAATAGCTGAAGGTAATGTACACCTATCAGGCAGTTCAGAGGCGGGTAGTAGTCAAGCAATGGTGACATATACTATTCCTGCGATAGGCACCCCTGTTCGAACAATGGATACTGGTAAATTGCTAGTTTATTATTCTGAACTTCATAACTTTCTTAGAAAATTAACGCAATACGTTAACTTTCAGGAGAACAAATAAGGAGTGTAACTAGCTCGAAAATGGCTCCATTGGAGACTCCTGCCAGAGAAGAGAGTTCTACAGAGATGCCTATACCTGGGCCATCACAAGTCCAGATTGAATTGCCTCAATCAGGTAAAGCTTTAACTTTGTCGACTTTGTAAAATAAAACTTGCTAATGAGAATATTTCGCAGAAGAACCAGTCAAAGCTGCTACAAGCTCTACCACGGCACCTCCAATAAAGATAACCCAGATACCAAAAGAAAGATCTTCTGAAATTATTGCTTTGACGACGCCATCTGTCGCAACTGAAGTTACTCCAGCCGAGATAGCAGAAACTCCCATCACTTCTGAGGCAAATAGAATCGTTATAAGATCTTATACAAACGCATTCTATCTAACACTCAAGCCGATGGTGGAGAGCGAGAACATTCCTTTCTCCAAAGTCAGGAAATTCGTAAAATATTTGATCAACGGGATTCGTGACCACGGAGATGAAGCTCAGGCTGTTTATCCGGAACACATCCTCAATGAGCTTGAAGAAGTGAAGACTGCAATGATGAATCTATCATCTGAGAATATAGATTCACTGATTGAAAAAGAATGTCAAGCTCTGGCCCGGGAAACTGAACAGAAGGAAAAAGATCTTGAAGCATTTTTGGCAGCCTTTGCTCAGTTTGCTGCTGATATGGAAACTCAGATTGAAGAAACATCTTCTAAGCTGGAGACCAATGAAGCTGAAATAGCAGAAGCTGACGAAGAAATTGCCAAGCTTCAAGAACGTCTGACTTTGGCGAAGCAGAAAAGGGAAGAGAAGGTTCTCTTAAACAAAGAAACTGCAAATCACCTCGTTGTGCTGAAGCGTCAAAAGGAGCTTAATACCAAGACTCATCATGAAGAGCTGAATGCTCGTTTTGCTAATCTAAAACCCTTTGACTTCGAGTCAACAAGGAATCAAATTAGACAAAGGATTCTGAATTCTCAAAATGAAACGATAGCTGCTTTGAAAAGACGTGTTGCAGAACTCAGTACCCGGCCTGTTGAATAATTTATTTTGTAATGTCTTTTTGTCTTTGATCAACTGTAATGGACTTTATCTTGAATGGAATGATATTTCAGATAATTCTATTTACTTGTTACATACCCTATTATAGGAGATAAGCAATAGAACAAGAAAACATATTCAGAGGTACAGGACGTGATATATTTTCTTGATATAGAAAATAACTATATTCTTTATATCTTGCTCAGAGGTAATGTGGACATGGCAAAATATAAATATCGAATATTTGTTATTTCAATAGACA
This sequence comes from Iris pallida, assembly GCA_029216955.1. Taxonomy (NCBI): domain Eukaryota; kingdom Viridiplantae; phylum Streptophyta; class Magnoliopsida; order Asparagales; family Iridaceae; genus Iris; species Iris pallida. The sequence goes on along the minus strand of JANAVB010043418.1, from coordinate 10,793,466 downwards.
ACTTAGTCAGAGGTAATAGGGACGTAACAAGTTGCAATAGAAAATATGTAGAACTCAAAGGTAATATGGACGTGAATTCTTTTTTAATGGCGATGATGATATGATGAACGATTGAAAATGAACCGTCAGAATGAATGATTCATCAAAATGTCTGCTGGGGATTTTAATGAATGAACCTTTAGATTCATCGAAGGGGGGTGAACAGTCACCTCGATTCACGAAGAGTCAGTAGGCTAGTATAAATAGTACAGGACTCATGAAGAATTTTATCACTGCCTTCAACAGGAAAGATGTCTTCCAACAACATGTCTAAGGAGACTAAAATCGTGCCGAAAGCCGAGAGCGTCACCGAGGAACCTTCTGCTGGGACGGAGAAGGGCGAAGGGTCGTCTGCACCCAGGCCTCTCGTCAACTCAGTCTTACCGGATCAAAAGGAGGTGGGCGAAGGCTCTTCTGCACCAAAGCCTTCACAGGATATCCTCGACTTTCTGGTAGAGCCGGGGAAGACGGCGGAAGAAGAGGCAAAGAGGATAGCTTTCCTCAAATTCTTGCTGAGTTCAGGCAAAGATGTCTTCGACTCCTTTGCTGATTTTGCTTGTGAGAAGGAGGGGCTTGGCCCTCGTCCTAAGTTTGATAGGGATGATAGTGATCTCCCTTAATGTAATGTAATATCTTCTTTGAAAATAAAAAAGAAATTTTATTTACATTGTCTGTCAAGAAATCTTTACATATTTATACATAGTATTTCTTAAGAAATTTGCCATTGATAGGCATCATAGCTATTCTGCCATCCATCTCTGTTAACTGGTAAGCACCATTGGAAAACACTTTGTTTACAACAAAAGGACCTTCCCATTTGGCATCGAACTTGCCCTTACTCATGTGAGTCATAGTCATAGGACGTCTGACTGTAAGGACCAAATCACCTTTCTGAAATGCTCGTACTTTAACTTTGCGATTAAAGGCTTTTGAGATACGGGCCTGGTATAACTCAATGTGCTGTTGAGCCAAAAGCCTCTTTTCATCAAGTGCCTCCAACTCTTGCAATCGAAGTAGATCGTTGTTCTCCGTTGTAAGTTCATTGGCAATGGCTATCCGCAGAGACGGGATTTGAATTTCCAGTGGCAGAACTGCTTCATAACCATATACCAAGGAGAAAGGTGTACAGCCGGTAGGATTGCGAACTGTAGTGCGATAAGCCCATAAACATTCGCCAAGCTTCTCACTCCAATTCCGTTTGTTAGTAGAGACAAACTTCTTGAGGAGTTTGATAATGGTTTTATTGAAAGCTTCAGCTAAACCGTTTGCTGCAGGGTTATAGGCTGTCGAAGCAACATTGTCGATGCGATGATCGTCACAGAACCGAGTGAACTTTTGACTAATGAACTGAGGTCCATTGTCATGAATGATTCGCTGCGGTACACCAAACCTGTATATCATATGGTGTTTGATGAAGTTGATGACACTGCTGGTTTTGACTTCAGCCAGAGGTATAGCCTCAGCCCACTTAGAGAAGTAGTCTGTGATGGCCAGGATAAACCGGTGCCCTTTAGAAGAAGGAGGGTTGATTGGGCCTATGATGTCCATGCCCCAAGCTTCAAAAGGCCAAGAAGCAGCCGTAGGATGTAGATATTCTGATGGTTGATGAATGAAATCTGCATGAATTTGACATGCTCTGCATTTCTTTGCGTATTCAATAGCATCGAAAACCATAGAAGGCCAGTAATAGCCCATACGACGAATACGATCTTGCAATTTAGGACCGGGTTGATGCGCTCCACAAACACCATCATGAGCTTCACGTAGTATTTGTTTTGCTTCATTACCAGTAAGACAACGTAATAGTAGACCATCATAAGTTCGTCGGTAGAGAGTTTTTGTTATTTGATTATAATAGAAACGGAGAGATCGTCTTCGAATGCTGGTAGCCTCTTTGGAATCTTCAGGCAATATTCCATAGACTGCAAAATCAATGAAAGGAGTTCTCCAATCTTCATTGATGATATTGACCTCAGCAGAATTATTAAACTCAATATTGTGATTATTTTCAATACAAAATAACTCTCTGTTGGAAATAACAACCAACTGCTGTCTTTGGACAGGAATCGCCAAGACTGCTGCAAGGTTTGCTAGAGCATCTGCTTCAGTGTTGTAGGCCCGACGAACGTATTCAATGTAGAAAGCTTTGAAGGAAATGGCCATAGCAATGGCTGCTTCATGATACGGAATCAAATCTTGATGACGAACTTCATATATTCCTCTAACCTGGTTAACAACCAGTTTAGAGTCACCGTATACTTCAAGATATTGGATGTCTAATTGTTTAGCCAATTGAAGGCCGATAAGCAAAGCATTATACTCTGCAACATTGTTGGAACAAGGCTCATCCAAAGAATAAGCCCGTTGAATAGTTAGTCCTTCTGGTGAAACGAGCACAATCCCTACTCCTGCTATAATAATCCCATTTGGTCCAATTCTGGAAGCTCCGTCAAAGAATAGACGCCATGTGGGAAATTCTTCCGAGATCAGATTTGTTTCAAGCGTCTCATCAGGAATCTCGTCGTAGAGTTTAGAAGTCTCAGCAACAGGATGAGCAGCTAAGAAATCGGCAAGGGCTTGTCCCTTTACTGACTTTTGAGGTATGTAAATCATGTCGTATTGGGCAAGTAAGATAGCCCATGTAGCCAGCCTTGAATTGAGAGTACTGGGCTTCTTCATGAGTACCCGTAGAGGGTTAATTCGGGAGATGACATGGATTGTTTGACCAATTATATAGTATCTTGTCTTTTGTACAGCGAACATTAAGGCTAAACATTCTTTCTCAACCATGCTATATCGATGTTCGGCTCCGATCATAGTACGACTGAGATAGTAGATAGCCTGTTCATCTCCTTCTTTATTCTTTTGGGCAAGTAAAGCACCCAATGAGTGATCCATTGCTCTGACATACATTAAGAAAGGTATGCCGAAGATTGGTGACACCAAGACTGGTGGGTTCATAAGATACTGTTTTATGTCCTCAAATGCTTATTGACATTCTTCGGTCCAAACGAAAGATACACCTTTCTTCATGAGTTGTGTAAACGGTCTGCATCGTCCAGATAAATTCGAAATGAATCTCCTGATGTACGCAAGTCGACCTTGAAATCCTCGTAGCTCTTTTAGGTTGCGTGGAGGACGCATCTCTTGAATGGCTTTAATCTTCTCAGGATCTACGTGTATACCTTTAGAGGTAATAACAAAGCCGAGAAATTTACCATTAGAGACACCCAAGAATGACTTGGTGGGATTCATTTTGAGTTGATGTTGGCGCATAAGATTGAAGATAGTTCTCAAGTCTTGAATGTGATCTTCTTTCAGACGGCTTTTGACAGCAATGTCGTCGACATAGCATTCAACAGTCTTTCTCAAATGATCTCGAAAGATAGTGCTCATGGCTCGTTGATAAGTTGCACCGGCGTTCTTGAGACCAAATGGCATCACAGTATAGCAATAAACTCCTCGAGGGGTACGAAAAGAAGTATGCTTTTCATCGTCAGGATTCATCTTGATTTGATTATATCCAGAGAATCCATCCATAAAAGATAACCTCTCGAACCCACAGGTATTGTCAATCATGACATCGGTGATTGGAAGGGGAAATTCATCCTTTGGACAAGCGTCGTTCAAATCCCGAAAATCAATGCAGACTCTGATTTTCCCAGTCTTCTTCAAAACTGGAACAACATTAGCAACCCAGTCTGGATGTTGCTCTTCACGAATAAAGCCACAAGCGATGAGTTTTCGAACTTCTTCATCAATTGCATCCATCATTTTAGGTTTGAAGCGCCGTTGTTGTTGTTTAACAGGTTTCGTATTAGGTAATATGTTCAGCTTGTGCGTAGCAATTTTAGGATCTAAACCTGGCATGTCTTCGTAGCTCCAAGCAAAGACATCAATATATTCGCGAATGAGAAGAATCAACTCCTGCTTATCATCTTCGGGGAGATTCTTACTAATGAATATAGGACGGGATATACCGTTTTCTCCTACATCAATTTGGATTAGCTGATCTTCAGTAGGTGGTTCTCGTTTTTCAAACCGGAGCTTCCACTGATTGTCCATCTTTTGTACCCAAGGATCAGTTTCAGGGCTTTCTTCGAAGTTATCATCAGTAGCATCGTTGTTGATATCTGGAAATTCAACTGAGACCATGTTGGAGGATATGGCAATACGATGTACGTGACCAATGCTAGTGTCAGAATCCCATGAAACTGTATCAGATGAAACAGTGCGTTCATCGTCATCGGATTCAATAATTTTAGGAGCTGTAGCCATAGCAGGAAATGTAAATACATAACCAAGGCCGAGCTTATTCCTCTTGCTAGTAACATGAATAGGAGTTCGTCTCCCTCTTCCATAGTTGAGTCCACTCTTGAAATCATATCCCATTTTACGGATGATCTCTTTAGACTGAGTACTGTAACGACGGAGTTGTAAATGTCCTGTGTCATCGTGTTTGCAGTCTTCGGTATAAGAAAACTTTTGTTCTGGTCCTCTAATAAAGATTATTGGACTTTCGTCAGCTTTTCGAGCAGGAACTATAAAGTATGAACTATCCGTTGATTCCAATGATACATCTGTCTGGTAGGATTGTACAACATCAATTGTGAGTGGCTTCAACCTATCTAACATATTTAAATAACACTCAGCATGATATAACACATCAGTATACTGTAAAGGAGATGCATCTTTATTGATATTTACAACAGTGTTTACAGTAGGACTTTTAGCCTTAGCAGGCTTAGTCAAATTGATAACAAGAGGGGGAGAAGAAGAACGAGGAGGAAGAGAAGGCTTGTTACGACGAAGGTCGATAACAAGTGGCTCAGAAGAGGTGAGCTCCTTTTTTCCTTGGTCAGTCATAGAAATTGTCTTCTTGGCAGGAAGTCGAATGACCAGTGGTTCAGCATGCGAGGGCTTAGAGACGCGCCTTTTGACATGAATCACAAGAGTATCCTGTGACTTTGGTTCTTGTTCCTTTTTGCTAGGAGGAAGATAGATGGTTAGTGGTTCAAAAGAAGAGGGTTGAGAAACACACCCTTTAACAGGAATTACAAGAGTGTCTTGAGATTCAGTTCCCTGCTGTTCTTCAATATCTAAAGCCAAGACAACTTTCATGAACTCATCTTTGTACATGCGAGCATCGTTGCAGTATGCTTCGACGCCCTTGAAAGGATAGAGATCAGCAACTTCTTTTTGGACTTCTCCTTTGTCATCAACATATTTGAAACATTGATGAAGAGTTGATGGCACAATATTATGCTCATGAAGGAATGGTCTTCCCAGAAGAGCATTGTAGGAACAACCATGGTTATCAATGATGTAAAAGGTTACCTTTGTACGAAGATTGCCTATTTGGAATTTTAGGCGAATCTTTCCCAGAGGTTCACTTCTTCCTTGATTGAACCCCAGAATAGTAGTGATTGTGCCAGTAAGACTGCGTACAGGAATTTTCAAAGCATCCAACATTGTTTTAGGCATAATGCTGAGTGCAGAGCCTGGATCTATCAGGATACGATCGACCTTCATGGTATCAACGTACCCTGTGAAATACAAAGGGCGATCATGTCGATTATCTTCCAGGAGCATGTCATCTTGCGTGAAGGTAATATTTGGAATTAATTCCAACACGCTATAACAATGGAGACAAGAGAGAGGCTCTTTCTCCGGTTTCTTCAGAATTTCAAGGCAATTTTCTGCCTGCAACAAAGCTTCACTTAACGTCTCTCGAGTTTCCTTAGAGAGGCGCAAGAGCTCGAATATTGACAATCTGGCAGGAGTATTGGCCAGTTGAGCCAGTATGTCAAAGTTATACGGCTTCTCGAGTCTGAGAGAAGTGGACTTTTTGAGAGCTTTATCGAAACGAGCTGGTTGTTTCCCTTTATCAGTAACTGCTGGTTTAGCAGGAGGAGGAGTTGGGTTAGTTGAAGATGAAGAGGGTTGAATTTCAGGAGGCGTGTCAGGAGTGGAAGATGAGGTTGGGGCTTCCTGATTCTCTAAGTATTCCCGTAAATAGGGTTTACCAGACCTGGTACCCAATAAGATCTCTTCTTCATTTAATGGTTCAAGAGAAACCATATTACAACTTTTAAACTTGCTTTTGGAATTTTCTTTTGTTTAGATGAAGAAGAGGCGGAGGATTCAAAATCTGAGACCAGATCTGGATGAATCCACAAGATTTCCCCTTTAGAAGTTGATAAAGGGACAAGTCCTTTATTTCGGAAAGGTGGAAGGTTTACCAGCTCGAGAGTGGTTCGAGGAATGGGAACTACACCATCTTCTATCTGCATTGGTGGAAATTCACCGAACTGAACAGAGACGACATTAGCCGTCACCGTCTTTTTGTCCTGTTCAAGAGTCACTGCTCCAGATTTGATCATCTCTTGTATTTTTCCTTTAAGCACATAACATGCTCGAGTAGGATGTCCGATAAATCTGTGGTAAACACAATATTTAGGATGATCAGTCTTACCAACCTCTTCCGGTCTTTTAGGGTCGGGTAATTGCAGTTTGTTGCTTTTTGTAAGACATTCAAAGATACCCATGATGTCATCTTCATCGAAAGAGTACTCTTCTTTAGGACGTGGTGCTCTTTGAGGTTGTTGTGATGGAATAAGTGCAGATTGAGCAATATTAACAGCCAGTGCATCTTTGCTTCTCAAGTCAATGGCCAAAGATTCTTTAGGAGTAGATGTATCTTTGCCCCTCTTGTTATTTTGGCGATTGTTGTTAGAGTTTGAGCTATGATCGCTTTGGTCAGGATTCATATGAACCCCCAATGTCTTGAATTTTTCAGCGCTAAGTTCTGCTGCTTTAGCATTGATAATGAAAGAAGGCCAGTCTTGGAATTGAGTTGCCCCTGTCCACATACTAACAATTGGCAAGAGATTATTCTTGCAAGTGTCAATGGTGACGGCAGATGGGGTCCCCATTGGCATCTTGAGAGCTTCGCGACGAAACCTCTCAATAAATTGCTCAACAGGCTCATTATTTCTTTGTTTGATTTTAATGAGGGCTGACATAGTCATGTCATTAACGCCTTCATAAAATCGTTCAAGGAACATCTGTTTGAAACCAGCAAAAGAAGTGATACATCCGTCTGGTAGACTTCGGTACCAGTCATAAGCAGCGCCAGTTAAGCAACTGACGAATACCCGAGTAAGAAGGGCATCATTAGGCTGAAGAGGATCAGTCATCAATTCAAAATGATTAATATACTGATTGGGATATGAAGTGCCATCGAACTGCATAATGGTGGGGAATTTGTATTTTGGCGAAAACTGCATTTTCTTCCATTCGGTGGGATAGGGTTGTTTAATTCCCAACCGTTGTAAGCCTTCCCTTTGTGTATAGGCTTCAAATTGATTCCGTAATTGTTCAACAGCATCATTAGCGTTCCCTGAAGATTGAGGATTACTAGATTGATTGGTGATGGCCGGAGGAGGAACTGTATGGTAAGCATCACCCCCAGCACCAGTTTGGCTACGAGTAACCTGAACTGGTACTGTGGTGACTGGAGGAGGTGATACCCCCAGACCAGGATTCTGAGGAGTGGAAGAAACCAATGGTTCAGGAGTTATGACCGGTGGAGTATGCTGAGCCATAATAACATCATGCATTTTAGCCATCATTTCGGCCATAGTCTTCAATTGTTCTTCTAGTGCAACAATCCTTTGATTCTGATTGTTAGAACCAGAAGCATCTTGTTCTTCAGTAACGTATGCTGTCACTTCTCATGCCATGACAGATGACACAGTTTGTTCAGAGCCATCACTGTCGACAGCAAAGTCCGAATTACCCCCATCATGAGAAGTAGACCGATCACTGTAAGGAAGATTCCTTTGATCGATTGTTTCTCGGCTTCGAGATCGAGTATGCTGGTAAACACCATCATCTGATTCTCTAAGTCGGTCAAGATAGTGCTGGCTAGGTCTCCGGATCTTTCCATGCTTGCATTTTCTACCCCCAGAGTCTCTGGAAGTCATGTTGACGGAGGCAAACATTACCTCTTCTTCATCATCACTCTTTTGATCAACATAAGGGAAATTCAGACGCTCAAAGACAGAACGTTTGGTTGTTTGGCAACAACATTTGATAACCACTTCGTGAGGATGATTGCAATGATGAATTTGTGATTGTTTGGGAGAATTGGGGGTGATATTCCGTTTCTGCCTGAGATGATCCCGAAGATCAGAGACAACGGGATGAGAAGAAGTAGCAGGGATATACTCATAGATGACATTTGGAACATGATTCCGATTTCGTAAACGTTCGATTCCATGAGTATAAAGAGAGGTACTCATCTGATTGGCGTAATTGTCAGGATTCCTTGCCTCAAAAGGTTGATACTGAGGCAAGTTGATCTTAGCATGCTTGCGTTTTACAGAGGTAGGTTCTGATTGGGGTTTTCTATTAAGATATGCCCGTAAATCATTTAAACCGCCCCTGGGAACTTCAGTTTGTGAAACTTGTAATTTGCCTTGTCTGGATCGAGAAATCCGTAAATTGGGCAATTCCTGAATATTTGCCTTGGGAGTAGGTAGAATACCTCTCTGATTAGTACGAGAATCTTTGTTAAAAGAAGTTTTCGTACTAATAGGTGCAGAGGCACTATCAGTTGGATCCTCCTCGATAAGAATCGAAGAAGACTTGGAAAAGGCCAGAGGACCTTTCCCATTGTTTTGAGATGAAGGGATAGCTAAAGAGCATTTCCCTCTGTTATCTTTCAAGTTTTGAGCTTGGGAAGATTGGGAGAAGACCAAGGGGCCTTTTCCTTTTGATGGAATGGAAGAAGGAACAGCCAAAGGACTGTCCTCAGCAAACTGCGTCTGAGCAGTTTGGGATTTCTGGATTCTGGAGTGATCCGGAGTAGACTGCGCCTGGGCAGACTGCGCCTGAGTAGACTGCGCCTGTTTAGTCAGGGCAGCAGATGTATTGGATTGAGCCTTGGCAGCAGCAGAAGATTTGACTTGTGCCAATTTGGCACAAACTGTGCCAGAAGAAGGTTTGGTGGCAGACTGCACCTGTTTCCCTAAGGAGAGAACAGACTGCGCCTGATTGTGAGGCAGAGATTGTGCTGTTTTGGCATGAACTGTGCCAAAAGATGGTTTGACAGCAGACTGCGCCTGTTTCCCTAAGGAGAGAACAGACTGCGCCTGATTGTGAGGCAGAGATTGTGCTATTTTGGCATGAACTGTACCAGAAGATGGTTTAACAGCAGACTGCGCCTGTTTCCCTAAGGAGAGAACAGACTGCGCCTGATTACCAGAGATAGACACTGGTGTCTTAGAAACAGCAGGTTGTGCCGAGGAAGTGGCAGCGTTCTTCATTAGAGAAGTAACAGAGTTCTTGGGAGCCCACACCGAGCGAGTCTTGCTCTTGACGGAAGTCGTAGTGCGGCGAGGAGTGCTTTGTGCATTAATCATTGCTTCGTAGGCCGTTTGGTCAACTTTCACGACCAAAGTCTTCTGCGTCGAGCTGATAGACGCCGTGTCACATTGAGTTGTCACCTCTTCATCGGAGGAAAAGGTCGTCCCCAGCAGAGTCGCCATTTTGTTTGCAAAAACAAAAGTATGATATTTATTTCACAAACTTTGTAAAGAATATTACAAGAATTCTGGGAAAGTACAACTATAGGAATCCGATCTGAATGACGATCGCTTTATCCCTTGGACGATGTGAACTTTGAAGACTTGAATCTCTGAAGAACGCAGCAGCACTTGGACAAAAACTCTGATCTCTCTTGATTGTGTCCCCCTGTTGAATGGAAACGAAACTCTATTTATAGAGTTCTGAAATAACTGTTTTGGGCAGTTATTCTGGAGAGCGCCTGATTGAAGTGCGCCTGTTTTGAGCACGTATGACAAACTGCGCCTGTTTTCACTCCATTATCACGAACGTGCACCAACTGCTTTAGACACGTGGCATTATTTGATTGAAATGCGCTTGGTCGTGTACAGTTAGTGGGACACGTGTTGGACATGTAGAGTGGTAGTTAGACGTTGAATTAGTCAAAGTGCGCCTGTTTCAGGGACACGTGGTAAGCTCTGAATTGATGTTGTTTTGAACTGCGCCTTCTTGGTAGGCGCAATCTGCAAAGTGTGCTGAGTTTGGATGGAAGTAGGCGCAATCTGCGAAGTGTGTTTGATATAGTCAAAAGTAGGCGCAGTCTGTCGATAGCGCCTAGTTCTTTGATATAGGCGCAATCTGTTTAGATAGCTGTCATATCTTCCTCGAGCGCCGTGCCATCATAGGAATGATAGCGCCGTCTCGATCTTCGTGTCTGTCGGGTAATGATGACTCCACGTCAGCTAAGCGCAGTTTGTGAAATGCGCCTCTATGATGCAGAAATAGGCGCGTTCTGTGTTTGTTGATGAAGTAGGCGCCATTTGTTTGTAGGCGCGTTCTGATTAATCTGTTGAACTTAACTTAGGTGCGGTTTGATTTTTTGGACCTACAGCGTCAGCGGGATAGCCTCGGCGCATAATCAGGACAGATGTCCATGCGCGTCAGCGGGATAGCCTCGGCGCATAATCAGGACAGAAGTCCATGCGCGTCAGCAGTAAAGCCTCGGCGCATAATCAGGACATAAGTCCATGCGCGTCAGCGGGATAGCCTCGGTACATAATCAGGACAAAAGTCCATGTGCGTCTGCAACAAGGAGTTAGGGCATAGCAACAGGGTGCAACTCATCCATGTGTGCACCAAACTCGTCTAAAAATGTCAGAAAACACTCACCCGTCACCACTGGACGGACGTCGGCGGGAGCCACAGCAACGACGGGAGAATCCTCCTTATCGAACTCCACGGGCTCTTTTCCTTTGCTTCGCCCTCAGCCAGCACCACCGCGAGGAGTCTTGGGAGCCATTTCGTGAAAAGAAGATTAGGGTTTTTGGAAGAAAAACTCTAAAGAAGAAGAAAGCAAAGAGAGGAAGAACTCTCTCTCTCTCTCCATCAGACGCCTATTTATAGGCTTGGGTGACGTCAGCCGCCGCTTAGGGTTCTGTGAAGTGATAACCATAGATAATCTAAAAGATCATCATTAAATCTTTTCATTTATCCCGAAGCGTTATCATTTGGCATTTAAAACTGAGAGGAGCATGCGCCCTAGAACAGTCATGTGCCCTGGACAGTCATGCGCCTCAGAGAAGACACCACCATGCTTCTTATTCAAAGTATTCCAAAACTTGACGAAAAGTTTTAAAAACTTTGAAGGGGGTCTTGTAGAAGCATAGAATTTCAGGACCAGAAATCCTATGCGCCTAACACACTACTAAAATCTGTCAATTCAGCAACGCATAAAGACGTCGCTAAAAAGGAAAATTACGTCGCTAATTACTATTAGCGACGTTTTCAAGTAGTCGGGATTAACCTAGTCGCTAAACAAGGATACGTCGCCATACGTCGCTATTACGACGAGCTTTAGCGACGTGTCAACGTCGCTAATATAGCGACTTCCAGCGACATAAAATGTCATAATATACCGACGTAAACTAGCGACGTTGAGCGACTCTCTCTCGCATCAATGCTGACCTGGCATGAAAGCGATATGGCGACGTTCTGCGACTTTCCTACGTCGCTACGTTACCGACGTTTACCGATGATCAGCGACGATTTTACTTACAGTTAGCGACGTAATTAGCGACGTTTCTTTCGTCGCTGACCGTCGGTAATCGTCACTGAACGTCGCTAATATTAAAAAAAATAAAAAAAATACAGCATTTGCAGCATTCCCTGCAGCATTTCCTGCAGCATTTGCAGCATCCCCCACACCATTTGTTACAGCAACAACGGTGTGTATCATGAACACAGTATCAAACAACACAGATACACACAATCACGAACACGTTTGAAACACAATCTCATCAATCAACACATATATATGAAAATTTGTAACAACAATGTCCAACATAATGGTCCACAACTTAACTGCCAAGTATGGGAAGGAATGGCTCAGAACACAACCCAAAATTCATTCTAGCATACATTAGTGAGAATCATCTATGTTCTGTACATATGGTGTAGTATATGTTCTTATCGTATGTAGTATCTGAAGAATGTAACAGAATCAAGATGAACTCACATAATGTAATACTAAGACGTCATCTACTACTATATAAGATATAGTGATAGGTTGTCGTATCATCATTACCGAAGTCGGAGAACAGTCAACTTTATCTACGGCTACATAGTTTCTGCCTCGCCAGTCGAATGGCTGCAGGGACTATGTCCTGATCACCATGTCGTACCGTAGATTAATGCAAATGGAGCTGGAGCCAAAATACAGAAACCAAAATATGATATCCACCTCAAGTGTAGAGTCGGAGGAGAAGATCTTTTCCACCCTCTCCCTCCCTCACGCTATCAACGTCACAACTTTTCCACCTCAAGTTCTGATCAAGTATTTTCCTTCTTCTTTCCTACACCATGGCTCTGAACCTATCTGCTCCTCCCTACTTCCCTTCTTCTTATGATATCCAACTTCTCGGAGTCATCAGAGAAGGAGTCGAATGAGTCGGCGGTGATAGCAGATGATTGCAAGACAGGGAGCGAAAAGACAGGCGAAGAAGAGGACGATACGAGTCGAATGGGGGATTCGAGTGACAATGTAGGCACCGAAAAGTCGGATAGCGTCACAGATGAGGAGGCTCGAGTATGACCCGCGTCAGAGGAGGAGAGGATACCAGTAGCACGGCGACGAGTGCGAGTCAGAGCTCCGGGCCGGCAAAGAGGATCCGTTCCCATTTCGACTCTACAGCCAGCGAGAAGTTGAAGAAGCCGGGCACGCTGAACAGCCCGTTATACCTTGATGAGGACGATCCGGAAGACAATGCTGATTTAGTTTTGCCTTCTCCTTTCCTCCACCATGGCTATGGACCCATCTGCTCCTCCCTACTTCCATTCTTCTTATTTGACTCTCTCAGGCACATATGATATCCAGCTCAAGTGTAGAGTCGAGGGAGAAGAAGTGGACAGGAAGAGGAGGGGAAGCAGCACAGCCGGCGGCATGACCCGGAGGAAGTACAGAGGTTTTCTTCAACATACGTAGGAGAACTATAAGGATATATCTTTTCACAATATGTTATCTTACCAAAGACCCTTAATGTGACAACCATGTTACCGCGGTGTCGGAAGACTAACATGTCATAATTTTATAAGCCGTGTGTTTTGACATAATCCTCCAACCGGATTTCAGTTCTATGTAATAATGCAAGATTACGACATAGGAGGAAAGAGTTGGAAGGATTATGTAAAAATACACGGCTTAGAAAATTATGACATGTTAGTCTTCCGACACCGCGGTAACATGGTTGTCACATTAAGGGTCTTTGGTAAGATGACATATTGTGAAAAGATATATCCTTATAGTTCTCCTACGTATGTTGAAGAAAACCTCTGTACTTCCTCCGGGTCATGCCGCCGGCTGTGCTGCTTCCCCTCCTCTTCCTGTCCACTTCTTCTCCCTCGACTCTACACTTGAGCTGGATATCATATGTGCCTGAGAGAGTCAAATAAGAAGAATGGAAGTAGGGAGGAGCAGATGGGTCCATAGCCATGGTGGAGGAGAGGAGAAGGCAAAACTGAATCAGTATTGTCTTCCGGATCGTCCTCATCAAGGCATAACGGGCTGCTCAACGTGTCCAGCTTCTTCAACTTCTCGCTGGCTGCAGAGTCGAAATGGGAACGGGTCCTTTTTGTCGGCCCGGAGCTCTGACTCGCACTCGTGGTCGCGCTACCGGTTTTCTCTCCTCCTCTGACGAGGGTCATAAGAGAAGAAATTTCGTACCTCTTCTTCACATAAACATCATTGCCGCCTTGTACTCGAGCCTAGCCTCCTCGTATGTGACGCTATCCAACTTCTCGGAGTCATCGGAGAAGGAGTCGAATGAGTCGGCGGTGATAGCAGATGATTGCAAGACAGGGAGCGAAAAGACAGGCGAAAAAAAGGACGATACGAGTCGAACGGGAGATTCGAGTGACAATGTAGGCACTGAGAAGTCGGATAGCATCACAGACGAGGAGGCTCAAGTACAAGACAGCAATGATGTTTATGTGAAGAAGAGGTACGAAATTTCTTCTCTTATGACCCGCATCAGAGGAGGAGAGGAAACCAGTAGCGCGGCGACGAGTGCAAGTCAGAGCTCCGGGCCGACAAAGAGGACCCGTTCCCATTTCGACTCTGCAGCCAGCGAGAAGTTGAAGAAGCTGGGCACGCTGAGCAGCCCGTTATGCCTTGATGAGGACGATCCGGAAGACAATGCTGATTCAGTTTTGCCTTCCTTGGATGGTATTGATTCTGTAGATCCGTGTATAAAAGAGGAAGAGATTGGGATTATAGTGGACCCGGAGGGAAATGAGAGATTGTAAGCTGGGTCAATATCCAAGAAGCGAAAGAGAGTCGAGGATTCTGATAGGTTGTCGTATCATCATTGCCGAGGGATGAGGGTCGGAGGACAGTCAACTTTATCTACGGCTACATAGTTTCTGCCTCGCCAGTCGAATGGCTGCAGGGACTATGTCCTGATCACCATGTCGTACCGTAGATTAATGCAAATGGAGCTGGAGCCAAAATACAGAAACCAAAATACAAAATACAGAAACCAAAATACAAAATACAGAAACCAAAATACAAAATATAGAATCCAATATAGGACCCTCTGTGAGAACGGATGGCTCAGAACACAACCCAACCAGAGAGGATACTCTAAGAGATCCATCTGAGAGGGACGTATATTCTGAGAGATCACCTTTACAAGAATTATATCAGTAGTGGGATCGAGTGTTGGAGAAGATATTATCAAAGTATACGTCCTACTCAGATGGGTCTCTCACTGTTACTATTTTTTCCTGACAGCATGGTGGATGTGCTCCGTCCACAGATTCTTACTTCGAGCCAAAACTTGGTCCCGGAGCTCAAGTGGACATCCTTGGTGTAGAGATCGAGTGAGAGGTTCCTGACAGCAAGGTGGTCTCCTTTGTTAAAGTTTCCGTGCTCGTCCCACAACCAATGTGGGATGAGCACGGATACTTTAACAAAGGAGGCCTCTATGCTGTCAGGAACCTCTCACTCGAGCTCTACACCAAAGATGTCCACTTGAGCTCTGGGACAAAGTTTTGGCTCGGAGCAAGAATCTGTGGACGGAGCACATTTTCCATGCTGTCAGGAAAAATTAGTAACGGTGAGAGACCCATCTGAGTAGGACGTATACTTTGATAATATCTCCTCCAACACTCGATCCCACTACTGATATAATTCTTGTAAAGGTGATCTCTGAGAGTATACGTCCCTCTCAGATGGATCTCTCAGATTATCCTCTCCGGTTGGGTTGTCGTATCATCATTGCCGAGGGATGAGGGTCGGAGGACAGTCGACTTTATCTACGGATACATAGTTTCTGCCTCGCCAGTCGAATGGCTGCAGGGACTATGTCCTGATCACCATGTCGTAGTCCAATATAATCTAGAGATTGACATAGTACTAATTCATATATGTAGTCCAATACAAATAGTCTAATACAAAAATAATCCAATACAAATAGTCCAATACAAATAAGTACTAATAGCTAATGAGAACCACGCTGCTCACGCAAACGCTCAGTGATATGTTCACGCAACCACCTCGAAAAAGCAAGATTTTTGGCGCGAGGAGAGCTGTCGTCCATTGCAAGGATTGCATGAAGAGTCCTCTCGGTCTCACTAGCTACCGGTGCTGGATGAATAGAACTCCCGGTCTCACTAGCAACCGGTGCCACTTCCTCCTTAACTGTAGGAGGAGCCACCTCAGCATTCACTGTTTCCCTCAAACGACGTGCCGCTCCTCGGGTCATGGGTGCCATCTGGTAAGCAAGCTAATATAATTGTAACATAAGCAAGCTAACTAAAGGAACCATCATGTAATTTGAGTACATTTTCGAAAGCAGATAAAGTACAATAAATTCGTTTTTTTTGCTAAGTAGCAGAACGGATGGCTCAGAACACAACCCTAAAATTCATTCTAGCATACATTAGTGTGAATCATCTATGTTCTGTACATATGGTATAGTATATGTTCTTATCGTATGTAGTATCTGAAAAATGTAACAGAATCAAGATGAACTCACATAATGTAATACTAAGACGTCATCTGCTACTATATATATAAGATATAGTGATAGGGTGTCGTATCATCATTGCCGAGGGATGAGGGTCGGAGGACAGTCAACTTTATCTACGGCTACATAGTTTTCTGCCTCGCCAGTCGAATGGCTGCAGGGACTATGTCCTGATCACGATGTCATACCATAGATTTAGGATTTAAAATATGGTATTGAATAGAAAGTCTAATTATCCCATATTTCAGTAATGTCTGTGAGCTAAATCATACTCAACTGTCGAGAATATATAGGAAAAAACTCATTCACAGGATTAGTATATCCATCCTTCGTGACATAGCTAAAATTTTATAGGGCTCGATAATAATTATTAGTCAATTTATTCATCATTTTAAAACCCTGAAAATGCCCAAAAAAAACTCCCAGTATCAGTAAATAGGGCTCGAACCCTAAATTAGAATTCGAATCCACCCAAAACATCAAATTGACAGTTGATATGCCCAAAAAAATGAGTTTTTTTAGTATATAGGTGTCACACTGTGAATCTCGTGTCCACACAGTGGGACACGACGTGTCCAAACCAACAAAATAGGTGTCACACGAACTAGAAGCGAGTCCACGCTCTCGTGTCCCCCGCAACGAGTCCACTGTCAGTCTCGTGTCCCCCGCAGCGAGTCCACGCTCTTATGGACATCAAATTGGCAGTTGATATGCCCAAAAAACGAGATTTTTCAGTATATAGGTGTCACACTGTGAATCTCGTGTCCACACAGTAGGACACGACATGTCCAAACCAACAAAATAGGTGTCCACGCTCTCGTGTCCCCCGCAACGAGCCCACTGTCAGTCTCGTGTCCCCCGCAGCGAGTCCACGCTCTCGTGGACACGAACTAGAAGCGAGAGAGAGAGCTTGAAGACGAGGAGAAAGTAGGGAGGAGCTACCAGAGGAAGGAGGAGGAGGAGGAGGAGGAGGAGAAGGAGGAGAAGGAGGAGCTACCTGAGGAAGGAGGAGGGAGATCGTCGGAGAAGCGCCGCGGAGGAGGAGGGAAATCGCCTGAGGAGCGTCGCGGAGGAGGAGCGCGCCCAAATTTGGGGGAAAAAATTTGTGAAATGATCGAAATGGAAACCCTCGCTGGCTATATGAAACGTTTAGCGACGTCCGCCTAGGACGTCGCTAAACGTCGCTGATATATAATAAATAGCGACGCAACTTAAAATGCGTCACGAAACGTCGCTATATCAGCGACGCGTACCGACGTACTTGCGACGCACTACCCCATTGAACAAAATGAAGACGCTAGACATCGCTATTAGTCGTTGTTGGCGACAAACAGCGACGTCTTTTGTCGACGTCGCTAAATTACCCCAAACATTAGCGACGAAATTTCACGGAGTCGCTAAATACGTCGCTGATTTAACTTATTTTGGTAGTGACATTATATGCGGCAGGGAGCTCAGATGAAGTACTTGGCATAGTAAACAACAAAAGCATAGACATCAAAAGAAGATTTTTTTCATATAAAAGTCCATTACATGTCTAAAAAAGGCTTTACAAAGAAGAATTTCTATAAAAAAAGACCATAAGTCTACAGTTAGGCGCAGCAACCGCCATGCGCTCTCAGACGGGCGCATCTCTTCAGCGTCTCAGTCAGGCACATCTCTTTAGCGTCTCAGTCAGGCGCACCTCTTCAGCGTCTCAGTCAGGCACATCTCTTCAGCATCTCAGTCAGGCGCATCTCTTTAGAGTCTCAGTTATGCGCATCATGAAGTCTCAGCATATGCGCTCCACTTCGATCCGATCAAATGCTTCGACTAATGAAGCATTTATTGAGAAGGACAAGGACGGGCGATCAACTCCACCCAAGCTGGAGGAAGAGCTCTCCAAAGCCCAGGAAAAGGAGAGCACCGTAATCGATCCGCGGCTAAAGGAGCAGCTTTCAACACAACCAGAATGCAACATCCACTCTAGTAGAAGAAAGAGCCTCCAAAGCCGGGAGCACCACAATTCTGATTTGCAGCTCTTCCAGCATAACGGAGACAGGGCTCGAGCATCCCGATCTTTGGATGCAACAGGCACCTTTCGCCTTCCTCAGAAGCCCTCGACTTCTACTTTCGGATGTAACAGTCACCTTTAAGTGCATGAACGAAGACAAGTCGTCGTATCTTCACCCTCAGGAGCATCTCGTCAACAGAATGTGCTCGAGCAAACAAGTTCAATTCGGGAGGACGTGAGAGAACGAGAAGCAAACTCTCTCCTTGCCACTATTTATAGGCCGGGCAAATCAAACCCATGTGCCAAGTGGCTGGCTCTCCGAATCCCGTATAATGAATTTGCATTTATGGTGATGAACCTGACGCTTCGAATTCGGCTAAGTCAAAAACGGCTATTTAAAGCACTCGATGAACGCAACAGTCGGACCAATAAAGACGCGTCATGCAAACGGATGCGCCGGCCAGACCGTGCATCATACAGACGCGCCCATCAGCACCAAGCGCCTTTTAAGGATGTGCCCTATGCATCCCCATGCACCTAGTGGAACGTAGATCGACGTGCCTACTCAAAAGCCCGTCACCCGTCAAAGAACATTAAATGCTGAAGTCTAACACGACAGCTGCCAGTCCCCGAGGACTGAACAGTTGACAGTTTTTTCAGAAAATGAAGCGTCGCTGACGTCAGCATCATCATTACTTTCCTCCGACGGTTACAAGCCACGTGGCCGCCCAACCATTTCGCATGCGCCTCCGCAGCCATGCGCCCAAATCGCTGCATGCGCCTCAGACTTTTCTCTGATCCCTAAAGACAGAGGTCAAGTCACTACTGAAGCCCCGCATGCGCCTCAAAAGCCGTACGCCCAGATTGGTTCGTGAATCCTAAAGATTACAAGCCAAAGTCTACTCATGCGCCCAATCCTAGGCGCATCCTGTCAGATTACTCTCCACCAAATCCGAGATCTTTGAGCTACGGATACGCGCCACGTGTCCTTTGACTCAGTTCAGCCGATGAAGGGGTGCTAATCACCCAAGATCTCAGCAACTGAAAGATCCTTTCCACTGCTACGTGTCAGCTCTGTCGCAGCCCACAAATGCAACAGAAAGGGTTCAACTTCTCAATCATAGCGCATCGCCCATGCGCCTCCATCAACAATCACCACGTGGCATCCCCACAAACAGGCGTATCCTACATATGCGCGCATGAGCAGCCAACCTGCTGCTTATAAATAGAAGGATCATTCCCTCTCACATACACACAGACTGTCAGAGATAAAAACGCACAGTCAACCAGAGCATCAGAGTTTACTCCCAGAGATTGGAAAAGACACTCATCGTCTTCTTCCTCTCCGTAAGCTCCAGCACCCAGAGCAACTCCGGCATTCAGATAACCGAGAACCGTCGCCAGACCGTCAACGGAGTCAACGCATTACCACTCGCTCCATCGACACAGGGACCCAGATAAACAAAAGTGTACTCCTAGGACTACATCTAAGTCCTACATTGTAACACTGTTCTGTTTGTAATTAAAATTTCAATCCAAAGATTTTAATGGCAAACAGTAGGAACTAAATGCAAGCTTCTCGTAGTCGCAGTAACCTAAAATATTGGTCTCTAGTCAGGAGGAAAGCAAGAACATATATATCTATTCCAGAATTTTTAATGAATAATTAAAGAGACAGAAAGCAATTTTGTAACATAATTTATTTTCTAAATAGTAATAAATAAGCAGTAAATCTCTGAAAATAAATATGATGCAATCTATAACTAGCAATAGTGTTTTAAGCGTGTAACATCATGTGGCCGGTTGGAGATGGAGGCAATATGTATTCTAGTGAATACGGTCCGGTTTCAGCCCAAGTAAGGTGGGGCTTCAGCTATCCACAATGAGGCAGTAAGGGGCTTTGACCACAGGTACTAATACTACTCCCCAATCCCAAGTCAATGAGTCAATGGATCAATCAAGTAATCAATCGGATCCGCAGGGGATTCCGTGTGTCAAGTGTCAGATACAATGTTTCTAATGATGCTAAGTATTTAATTATCACTAAAATACAAGTTTGAATAATATGAATCTTGCCTTGATTTTTCGATGCTTGTAAGGGAGACAGGGAAGTACGACCTCAGACTTAGGCCCTGGAACCTACATTAATTTAATAATCCGGTTTAGAAACCATTCTAAAGGTTTTAACTAATACGCCAACGATTAACTTAACGATCAATTTTATTATTATCAAAATTTATATTTTTATAGAAAAATAAAATATAATTATTTTTAATACTCTTAACCACATATTATAATTGGTAACTTAAATGATTTTCTAATAAACTATTTATTATAAATAATGTGAGAAATACTATATTTTGTTTATTAGCAAATAATAAACTGATTTTTCATAAACTAATATTCTAATTAGATTTACCTATATAAAATATCCAAAAAAATACTTTTAAATATAAAAAATACCATTTTAACAGTTATAATACTACGAGAATCTTTTATTTAGAAATACTTAATATTTTAGAAACATATTTAAGGGTAGTAATTAAATACCGTCTTAAAACTTTATTTAATACGACACGAGTAATTATAATAATTGCTAACCAATCATTATAACGAGTTTATTACAAAAAATATTTTTTTATTAATAATTAATGAGAAAATATTTAATTAATTAAAACTAATATTTTATTCCGAGGGAAATATTAAACTCATGGTTACTATAGTTAAACCTACTACTAAATCTAGGCTGTTAGGAATATTATTGGTTTTCTGATTTCTATTCCCAAAGGCACAGAGCAGTATAGTTATTATACTAAAATTTTGGTTTTAAAACCTAACTAACTATCCCAATTTGACAAATGTTTATTCTGTCAGATTGGTCGGACATGTCAAGGTTCTCAATGGGAAACAAAAGAAGGTTTTTGCGAAATTTACCGGTAGTCGAACGAAGGAGAACCGAAGGATTGCCTCGACCTCGGGGTCACGCAAGGGTGACGGAACGGTGGGCACACGCGGAACGGCGCACGCACGCGGGCTGGCGGATACGTGGGAAGCGTGCGGACGGCACGCGGGGGGCGGCGCAGCAGCGCTGGCGGCACCGGGGGACGCCGTGCGAGAACTGGCGGCGCCGGGGGAACGCCGCGCGGGAGCTGGCGCGTTGGCGGGGGCGGCCGGCTGGGCTGGCACGGTCGGTCGGGCGGCGCACGGGGCTGGTACGACAGGTGGCGCGCGGGAGGCCGGTCAGACGACGCATAAAAAATTCCCAGATAGGGATGCTGAAATGTCCACAGTGTCGCGGGGAACGTCGGGGCGTGGTCGGATTTGGAAGAGGAGTGTGGAGGGAGATAGGGAGGTTTTCTAAAGGTTTGGGAAACGAGAAAACGGTTCTGAAGGTTTATGTGGGAGAGATGGATTTTTGTGAGTTTGTACGTGATAGAGAAAAGGGTTACATGGGGGGTTTTTCGGCGGATGAAGTGGATCACGAGTGACCAGGGAGTGGGTGAACGGTAGAATTAGTTAAATGGGTTTGGGTTAGTGGGTTTGGATAGGAAACGGGTTGTTTGGTTGCACTAATGGATAGATCATAGATGGATCAACTACGGGCTTAGGTTGTTGGCTTAGCTAATGGGCTCTAATTAAAATCAATAATTAAATAAACATTGCGATTTAATTAATCTTTTATGAATAAAAAATATATTTTTCCCATACTCCGACTATATAATAATAATAATAATAATAATAATAATAATAATAACATACAATCAACCAATTATAGCAAAATCTATTTATTAATTAAAATCTAAATTTAAGGATTTTACGGTGCCTTTGGAATTAGTTTTTTTTTTTTTTTCCTCGACCACTTCCAATCCTCCCCTATTCAGTACTGTCCCTTCTATCACGATTGTTGTTCCAGATGTCAGCCATACAGCCATTTCATAATACATGGCTTAACAATTAAAAAAAAAATCAATTACATTATTTTGCTAATTCGAAAAAAGAAAGTCAAACTCGACAATTTTCTCATATTGCAATTGAGTTGAATACTCGCATTCTAAGGGATGTAATAATTTCTCCTTTGATACGGACATATATGGAATTTGAATGCCCAATGATGGGATGAGGCCATACGCCCAAAAAATTCTAACATGATGATGAAGAAGGAGCTCGAGTTGTAAAGAATATGATGAGGCCAACAACATCATCATGTCTTCTCTTCTTCCTGCTCTTCTTCCACAGGCGCAGCCAAGGCCGGCGCCAACATGAAGAATATGGCTGTCCATCTACTTCTACCTGTGGAAACATCTCCATAAGGTACCCTTTCCGTCTAAGAGGAGGAGGAAATCAGTCATCTGCTTGCACTCCTAATCCCCCCCTTCCCCTATTCGAGTTGGTCTGCGAAGCTAACAACGCTGTGTTCTATGGTCCCGACGAGAACAAGTACTATGTCAAGGAAATCTCATACGCCAACATGATGGTGCGCCTGGTCGATGCAGACTTAGCAAGTGGCGAATGCCGCCTTCCACGTAGAAACTCCTCGGTCAATATGTATACGCAGTTCTACGACACCGGACTTTCAGGGGTCGACTGTTTCATAGTGGTTACGTTCGTGAGCTGCTCAAGAGAGATCAAGGGAGTTGATGCATACGTCCCTCTTCCTAGCCTGAGCATGAACGGCACGTATATTGTATACGCTATATTTGACCATAGTGCTGATCAGAGCTTAATCTACCTTGAACCGTCCTGCCACTTCACAGCCACTACTGCCGCGAACTATAGTACTCCTTCTTACGGTACTTATCACCTCGAACAGTCTGATGTTTTCAAGATCCTGCAGAAGGGGTTTCTCCTCTCATGGGACCCGAAATACCGTGTGCCGTGGCGGGACACAGAGATTTATCTAAGCCCTATAAGCTATTGTATTAGACAAACAACAGAGTAAGTTTATACACATCATGTACGTATACGCATTGGTTTCATGTTTACATAAAATTAATATCGACAGTGGCCCGTAGTCCTGGTCCGTCCGTGCGCCACGCGTCAGGCCCCCATTGGAGGGGGCTCCGGAATTTCCGGAGGTAGGTCCGAAGATAGCAGGGAGGGCGAATGACGGGTGGACACGTCAGCACGGACACACCCGTTGTCCACCTCCGGGCGGACAAAAAAGGAGTTTCGGAATTAATATATATCCAGCACTATCGTTTTTTATTTTCTTTTTCTTCTTATTTTGTTTCTGCAGTTCAGGACCATTGATAGGAAGGCCGATGTTAGATAGGCTGGTGTTCTTTCTCTTCCACGAAGAGGTTAACTTCTTCAATTGTCTTCTAGATGAACACCGCTACCATAGCCATGCAGCTCCCTCTCCTCATCATTTCTACCTCGCCTTTTCTGTTGCAGTAATTGTGGTAGTTCTATTAGACATACTGCTGATTGTCGTAAGTGCCTATAACTAACTAACCCACTCAGCTCCCCTTCGTTACCAAAGTGCATGCTAGCTAGTTTCAAAAGATTGATTTAATTTATGTCATCTCCCTTCTTCGCTCGCAGTGTATCATAAGGTTTATAGTTGCACCGGTGACTGTGATCGTGTTCCTCGCCTACAACTCTTGGAGGTCGTACGTGCCCATCAACCTGGTCGAGAAGTTCCTACAAAACCAAGGGAAGCTCTCACCTGCAAGATATTCGTACCCGCAAGTCGTCAGGATGACGGCCAACTTCAGAGACAAATTGGGACAGGGAGGATTCGGTTCGGTCTTCAAAGGGAGACTCCCCGGAGGCCACCTGGTTGCGGTGAAAATGTTGTTAGGCAACTCCAGCAGCTGCAACGGGGAGGATTTCATCAACGAAGTCTCTACAGTCGGTAGGATACACCACCTGAACATCGTGCGCCTCGTCGGCTTCTGCTCGGAGGGGGCAAAGAGGGCTCTCGTCTACGAATACATGCCTAACGGATCGCTCGACAAGTACATATTCTCCTCCTCGAATGGTAGTTATTTCACCATGGAGAAGCTCAACCAGATAGCTCTGGCGGTGGCCCAGGGAATCGACTACTTACATCGAGGGTGCGATATGAGAATCCTACATTTCGATATCAAGCCCCAAAACATCCTACTAGACCACGGCTTCGTCCCGAAGCTTTCGGATTTCGGTCTAGCGAAGCTGTATCCAAAGGACTGTAGCCTGGTGTCCATGAGTGCAGCGAGAGGGACGATAGGATACATAGCTCCAGAACAGGTTTCAAGGAGCTTCGGAGTGATATCTTACAAGTCGGACGTCTACAGCTTCGGGATGCTACTTATGGAAATGGCAGGGGGGAGGAGGAATGTGAACCGGAACGTAGACAATTCCAGCCAGGTTTACTACCCTTCGTGGATCTATGACAGGCTGGAGAAAATGGAATTGGGACTCGAGATATGTCACGTCGAGATCGACGGCATGGAAAGGAAGCTGTGCAAGGTGGGGTTGTGGTGCATTCAGATGAGACCGTCGGATCGTCCGTCGATGAGCAGAGTTATAGAGATGCTAGAAGAAGCTGATGCAGATGCGTTGCCGATGCCACCAAAGCCTTTCCTGTCAAACTCTCTGCCCATCTCTATTCAACAATATTCCGACGCCACCGGCTCTTCTTTTACAGAACTATCAATCATATCAGAGGATATTGATCAGTGATCTTTCCTTTGCTTAATTCATTCAGCACTGGGAACTATATATGTTTGTTGTAGCAATAATATTGTGTGTATCTCAGTAAGGTTTGTCCTTCTTATGTGCATATCCAACCAGCTACAAGTACTCAACTAGCAAATTGCTATATACTTAATACTACTTGCAAGTTTGATAATGAATTAAGATTTCAACAATCTACATCTGTAGACTAAGCTTAATTTCCTTGCATTGAACTGGCATCGATTAATTAACAGACCTACTTATGACAAGTTTTGTGTTAGCTGATCTTTAATATGGAAGAGGTTACTGATCAAGACTTCTCAGCACGCCAGCTTGGAAAAGACTAAAGAGTGATGGAAGAAGTCTTCAGTGTAGACTTTAGGTATTAATGCTACCAAAAAAACACTGCAATCAAAGCTTTATGATGTAAGAGCTGCATGTTCTACAATGTTTGCGTCTGGCTGTCCCCAAATTTTCTATCCCAAAATCATGTCCTCTCTCACATACAATTGTGAGTCCCACTAATTTTAAATATAATTTTATTATAAAATTAGTGGGACTCACAATTGTATGTAAGAGTGAACATAATTGGGACAGAAAATCTAGAGACAGCAGTGCTGGAATTATTCAATAATATGGACCACACATGTAATATTAATTGTGTTGGGCTATCTAAATAATTAAGCCAAATTAAAGTGGTCTATTTGAAAATTGGCTTAAGGGTATAATTGTCATGGAAATAATGTGTAGATACTGGAGATAAATCTAATTTGATGAGAGGCCAAATTAGAAATATCAAAGCATATAAATATATGTATTCATTAGGGTTATGGTCCCCAACTCATACGGCCACCAAGAGAGCGTTTTCTCTATTCTATTCTGTATCCCCATCAACAAAGAGAGGAACAAAGATTTCATCTTTGTTATTAAGGGACCGTAGTGGGTTGAAAGATCAAATCCCATCAAGAGAGACGTCTGCTTCAAGATCGTCAAGCAAAGACAATGGATTCAGGTACGTTTCCGCATTTAGTTTTGTTCTTCATCTCATGAATCGACAGGGTATAATAAATTTATAACAAGTTGTCACTTCCCGTTCCCAGAATACGTATTTATTTAATATTTGTCATGTATTATTCTGTATTTAAATTTTTTTAATTTCATGTTAATTAATTTCCTGCAATTTTATTTCTGTATTTTACTTTCTGCTTTTATACTTGCTTTAGGTTCGGCTTGGATTGGTTTAATTATGTTGGTTCATCATGAACCGAAATAAATCCTCACCTACCACTACCCCTTCATTTAAAGTCCATCCCCCTTTCTCTCTCTTCATTTACTTCACCATTACTCTTCTTCTTCCTCCATTACTCTTCCACCCACCCATTTGGAGAGGCAAGTACATCTTGCACACCATGAGGGATTTCATGCATCCCCATTTATTTTTAGTCCATATTGTTCATCTTCTCTTCCTCTACAAGTTTAGGTCTTGAAGTTCTTGATTTCCATGGATGGTTGGGTGTAGATCTAAGTTTTAAGTTTTGATTTTCATATGGATTTTATGGTTTTGATATATCAAACTTTGTTGTTTTCGAAAATAAGTGGTTCCATGTTGTAGAGAATTTAATTCTGCTAAAGTTTGGCTTTTGAAAAGTTAGATTTCGATTTATTTTGAGAAAGTTATGGCCAAAACAATTTTGGTCAAACTTCTATGTTCATCTGTAGCATGAACCGCATGTCGCAGTTGAGCCGCATAGATGTCGCGAATGGGCCGCATAAGGCACATGTCGCAGTTGAGCCGCATAGATGTCGCGGTTGAGCCGCATGAGGCATATGTTGCAGTTGAGCCGCATGAGGCATATGTTGCAGTTGAGCCGCATAGATGTCGCGGTTGGGCCGCATGAGTCGCATGTCGCAGTTGAGCCGCATAGATGTCGCGGTTGGACCGCATGAGTCGCATGTCGCAGTTGAGCCGCATATGGTGTCGCGGTTGGACCGCATAAGGCCGCATGTCGCAGTTGAGCCGCATATGGTGTCGCTGTTGGGCCGCATAGGCCGCATGTCGCAGTAGGCCGTATATGGTGTCGCAGTTGGGCCACATAGGCCGCATGTCGCAGTTGAGCCGCATATGGTGTCGCAGTTGGGCCGCATATGCCGCATGAGCCGCATGTCGCAGTTAGTCCGCATGCATGTCGCAGAATAGGCCGCATAATGCCTATTTTGGTTGTTTCTGACTGTTATATGTCCTATATTGACCGAATTGTAGCTAGAATTTCTTCTAACTCCCAACATAAAAGTTGTAGATCTTTTCCTTGGCTTGAAGAATATGTTACCAACTATTTTATGCTAGTTATAGAATCGACCATGCTTAATACTAGTTTGACTTTCATGCCTTGTCACAAAGTGACCCTGACTGTTACTTCGACTAATAATTGATCATGCGTTCCTAGTTGGAACTAAGAGACTGGCTAGTCGTCTTATTAAACTGAATGAATGAGACACGTTCATATTAACTATAAACTATTGTAATCGATTGGCCGATCCTGAATATTGACATGCATGCATGTGCATGCTTCAATTTATTTATTTTTCTACAAAGCAGCATGTGTACTTTATGGTCAAGGCATGATTATTCCGTGGTCAGTTTTGATTGTTGTATTACGCTATGTAAGACCTACAACATAACCGTACGGGTATCGTTGTAGAGTTGGGCATATCGTACTCTGTACGGAAGTACTCATTCTGAATAACCATGATCCACGGCATGGGATTTCAATAAACATAGGGACTATTAAGTTAAATAAAATAATGATTGCATGGAGAGAATGGATTTCTGAGTTCTTACATGGCATCCCTCTTTGGGACTATTAAGTGCCCGACAGGCCGGCTGGTTCCCACAGATACTGCAAATCTGCCACACGGGCAGGGAGCGGTATCTGCTTATATTATTTATTGTACATTGTATATTGATGACGGACGTCCCGCTGGGACTCGTCTAATTCATGATTGGCACAATTGATTGATTGGGTAGACTAGCCCTGCTCGTACATAGTAAGAACTGAGGAATCCTTATTGCATATTTTCAGGGTAACTTGGAACTCACAATAGCAAGCCGTAGAAGTTGAATGGCCGTTTAAATTGATTTGTTTGTGTACTGTACCTACTCTGTTACCTAACTGAGATGATCAGAATGTCAGGGCATGACGGGCCAACTTCTGTCCTTGTTTGGTTGGGAGGTTGGTTCGAAGTGTCGTGATGTTATACGAATCCCAGTGGCAAGCAGAGATCTACTTATCATATTCTCTTATTACTGGTTTTAGTTCCTCATATCGTGCTTCCTTGCGGTACTTGCTATTAGAGGTCTAACCTCTTTGGTTTTGCATGGCCAGATTTAGAGCCGGTTCCCGAGGACTCAGCTTACTTCCACCTCCAAGATGTCAATACTGGAGGGATGATCGCAGGAGGACTCGAGTGGGTTCCTTACTTCCCCGTTCGTTTTGTTACTTACTTTATATTTTGCTCTTTGGCACCGACATGTTAGTCGGATTGTCTTGTACTCACTTTTACATAATTGTAATTAAGTCAGACTGCAGCTGATAATAATTGTGTATACTTTGCTACATCATCTGGCTATGCTTTGTAAGACAAGATATCAAGAACATTTTGACTGAGCGTTTGGGATGCCTTACTGCTTTATCTTACATGTTCTCTATTTCTGTTTCTTATTTGAATAATTGAGACAATAGATGTAAAGTAACCATAGTGAGACTTTCATGTAGTATGCACCCTCTCATCTTTTAGACAGCATTGATCGTATTATACGGTATTCATCTACCCGTAATACGTAGCTGGCTGAGTCATTCCTCCGCTCTCCAGTATTCTAGTTCTAGGACGTGACAAGGTTTTAGTGGTGGCCCATGCAGGTCTGGTTTTAGACTTGTGGGGTGTTTTAATTTATAGGATGTCTCAATCTCACATGTTTTGCCTTGATCTCATGATTCGTTACTCTCGACTCTAGCTTGACATTCCGGTATCCTTTGACTTCATTGATCTTTCCAGTCCGATCGTTTGATTGTTCTCTTGTCCTTTTTCTTATGAGAATAACTACCAATGGTACGCGTGAATATAAGCACGAGAAGTCTAAGCCGTTGGGTGTCGTGCATCAATATGGATGTGTTGGGGCATAACGCCGATGGAGCTCCCCATATGGATGATGGATTATGTTTATGAGGCACGAATATGTTTATGGCACGGAAAACCGTTTATGGAACGAGACTATGTTTATGGAACACGAGATGGATTGGAATGTATGACTTGTATGCTATGGCGCGTATTGCATGGTCAATGGACTCGGATGGCCCGTGCACGGGTGCGGCTTCCCTCGAACGGTTACGCCGGGGCGCCGGGACCGTTCGGCCTAGGAGGGAATTATGTGTGGTATTTATGTTGTACAACATTCGGACGGATTGCGACCGTCCAGTGCTGTGATAAGCTATGATATCCGTAAGTTTGGGATCCTTCGGATATTGGGCTAGCAACCCGTATCGAAGTGATCGTAGGCTTACACATAAGAGATGCCAACTCCATTACGGTGCGAAACACCATGACCTTCATATAGATAGGGCCGGTGGGCTGAGATGAGAGTTGGGTGGAGGCGCAAGGCCTGCGTCCCTTATGCATTGTCTAAGTTTATGATTGGTCGGTTTCGTGATTCGTATGTTTGCTTATGTTAAGTTCTAACCCGTGCAGGCTAGGCTATATGGGACGGGGATGTGCACGATCACTATGATTATGTTCAGATTATGCCTAACTGTATTTGCTGCAGGAACACGGTAGTGGACACATTATGATAAAGTTGCTATGCGTAAACATTACCATGAAACTGATCCTAAGGCTAAATAGAAAGATCACCAATTAAGATACATGTTTCACTAAATGATTAAGTGTTTGGTTTGGGTGCGAGCGGTCTTGATCAGTACGAAGCGAGGACGAAAGCACTAATCCCCCACTAGTTTATGTGCAGGCTCAGGTTATGATCGGCGTGGGGCGGAGCTTGGCTTGGACGTGACGAGGCATAGAGTCCTTGGCGTTCAAGAGGAGCTTCCGCATATGCGTTCGGACTCGCGACATGGAGATGTTCGGCCGAAAAGACTACTTGGTGGCTATAAAGAGGCATAATGTATGGAACAATGTAATCCTTTGTGAGCTAGAGAGATCATGAGCGTTGTAGCCAATTGGCATTTTATGTTGGGCTATTCAGAGCCTTTGTAACCTTCAGTACATAATCAATAAAAGAGATTCTTATGTTATTCCTTATTTTCTTCCGCTGCTTATGTTACAAATTTGAGGTAATCACTATGTGAACTGTTATCTTACCTTGCACGAGCGCAACACCAGGCTCATGCGGCATCACGCCCCAGCGAGGATGATAATTCGGGTAAAATCTAGCGAGGACGAGCGATTTCCCGGATCGGGGCGTGACAATGTTGTCATGTCCTAGTGTCACGACCCTCACCCGTTTTTTTTTAAACGGATACGAGACGTGTCCAAGCCAGCCTACGCCGCAGAGTCGGCGGTAGAACGCTGTCACGGCCATGTAGATCAAAATCACAAATAATGCCCATTCACAAACTAATTTAATTTACAATATTCACAAGATTTACATTTTGCAGAAAAATATAAACTTGTACAATGACTACAACTCATCTATCTAACTAATCTCTAGGCTTTTCGTCTGCAATTACACCCGTCACTCCCAAGCTAAGTGAATCATCGGCTAACCTGAAAAATATGGTTTCCAGTCAGGAATGGAACGAGCACAATTCACTGAATGCAATTTCAAATAAAGAAAATGACTATAAGACAAAGGTTAGGCATCAATCATGAGTTTTGAAAATATCAGTAAAGCCGTAAGAAAATCAATAGTAATAAATAGACCAATATACTTTCCACCGTTTGAAGTACCTTTGATATGTGATCGGTCTGGGGTACTACACCGCACGGTCTACAATGTCTACTCACTGTCTACAATGTCTACTTGCAGAAAAATAAGCACTGTCTACGATGTCTACTTGCAGAAAAATAAACACTGTCTACGATGTCTACTTGCAGAAAAATAAGCACTGCCTACGATGTCTACTTGCAGAAAAATAAGCACTGTCTACAATGTCTACTTGCAGGAAAATAATCACTGTCTACAATGTCTACTTGCAGGAAAATAAGCACTGTCTACAATGTTTAAGCACTGTCTATGGTCGGATCACACATCCTTGGTACTTCTCATTCCCGACTCAACAATTTATAATAGAGTATAAAAATATCACATAACTAATGACCAATCAATGAAATATAGTAAAGATCAATATCAAAATGCAAACAATAAACTGTACTCGCCTGTGGTCCTGTGCTGGTGAAACCGATGATCCAAATCACACAATATGCCACAAAAGTCAAAACCCGTACAACAGTCCCTGGAAGCTGAAATAAACAATACCAATGATCTCAGAATAGTCCAATTAGCTAGGATTGCCTGTCCTTAAGTCCAATTCTGGACACAGGGGCAAAACGGTAATTTCGGGCCAAAACGGTGTCCGCCGTTGGACCCACTTTGCACCGAAAAGCATGCCAGAGTCAACGGTCTCTAAAGTCGTCAAACTACATGTCTACAGATCCAGTTTTTCGATACGAACCCAACCGTATGTCCAGAGTTGGATTTCGGCGGGCCGTGCACAAAATCGCCCGTTGAGTCGGACCGTGGGGCCCGCAAAACGACGCCGGATTCGACTGTCTCAGAATTGGACCAAACTTGGCATACAGGACCAGAAAAATGATATTGTTCTGTTGGCGCAAGTTTTGTCTCGATCCGAAGAGCGTGTACAAAGTAATTGAGAAATTTACAAAGTGCACGATACGGTGAATTTCGACGGATACGCATCAAATTCGTCGCGCACACGCGACCAACTTGAATTCCGCCAAAGCCCACACGACCACGAAGCTGTTACGCAGCCTTCGATGCTTACGATGCGCGACCACGTCGCCCGGTTTGGCGAGACGCACGTCGTGTGGATGAATTTTCTAAGTTTTCTAAACTGTTTTAAACAGGTTTTTCTTGATATTTAAACCGATTTATCTCTCTGTTTAATCAACTAGAAATAAAACTAAAAATTAGGTTTCCATCTCGGTTATGTTGTCTAAAAGGTTGTTCAAGCGGTTTTCCAAGTTTCACAATATTCTAGTCGTAAATCGACCGCCAACTTTGGGTTTCGGGATAGTTTCTAAATTCCGAAAATCGAGATTTTTCTCGGTTTTGGGACTCGTTTTCCGTTGCGTACAAAGCGAAATAATTAAAACTAATTGAAGGAGGTTATCGAGGGTAAGGTTGTGTTCGTACCAGAGTTGTAGTTCGTGAAACCATCGACTATCCACGACGAATCGTCGCTGCGAACCTAGCGCCAGTGGCTGCAACTGCTGCTGTTGCTTTCGGGTTTTCCCCCGTGCGCGCAGTTTGCTTGGCCTTGCGCGCGGCCTGCCCGGCTTGCCGTGCCGGCGGCGGCCGTGCGGCGACGCTGGGACCCGCCCAGGGGTCGGGGGATGGCTGCGTGATGATCGGGATTAAGGATTAGGGTTGGTCTCGGTTCTCTCTATACGATATATATATATTATCATATAGGCTTCTCGGTTTTGCTTGGTTCGAGCTTAACAGCTCTCTGTTTGGGGGGTCTCACGTGGCCTGCTTGGCTTGTGGGGTCTTTAGGTGGGTGGTAGTCCAGCGGTGGGCTGGGGAGCTCTGGACCAACTCGTGGGCTTATTCACCACTTAAAATATGTAACTCAATATATTAATCTATATATCTTTGTATAGATATTTATATACA